>JAQQAC010008350.1:11393910-11425472 GCA_029783875.1 Phataginus tricuspis | reverse complement strand
AAGGGGGAGGAGGGTAAATGAGATGCAGGCACAAAGAACAGCATGTGAAAAATCATGGAAGGAGAAAAGTTAAGGCATTTTCAAGGACTGTGCATGCCATTTTTCCCCACAAATCTGAACTAGGCAGTAGATATATAAGCCATCCCTGACTACAAGGAGTTTATAGCCTTGAGGAGGGTACAGAGAAAAACAATAAAAGTAACATGTGATTTATATTATGGTAGAGATAAAACAAAAAGCCCAGATTTTATGTAACCTAAAAGTCACAAAGACCAGAGAGCATTCCTCAGAGGAGGTACTTGTCTGAGCTGAGTCTGAGCGATGACTTTGAGTTGGCCGAGCAAAGAGAGGGAAGATGGAGGAGTCTGTGCAGAGACCCAGAGCAGAGAGGCCAAGAGCAAAATGCATTTGAGGGACTTCAGAAAGTTTCTCTCTGTGGTTGGGGATCCAGGCTATATGGGCAAAGGATGAGAAAGCCTTACTGATGGAGCCAGAAGCTGTGTCCTACAGCATTTTGGAAACTAGATTTAACATCCAGGTCAGAGTGGTTGATCATCAAAACTATGAAATGGCAGTGGGATTAATAAACAATGCAGATTATGATACAGAATACATATGAAATAATGAAAGGAGATAACTAGAAAACATAGCCTAATTGGGAGGGGCTTACCGCAAGAAGCCTATGAATGTACTGCTATAATGAACAGTGATGAAATCATACTTAGGAGTAAGACCAAGGTAGGAAAGGTAGGTGGTGCATCCAAGGAGAAAGGACAAGTTTGTAAATAGGAAAAGGAAGATGAGGGGTCATGTAGGGCAGGAGATGTGAGGGAGGAATTCAGGAAAATTAGGATTTGCAATGAGAGTTTCTTGTGATGCCAGTGGTCAAACTAGGTAGAAGGCAGCCTTTGTAATGAGGTCAGCTTAACTGGGTAAATACAACTTGATGGATCTTTTTATCTCATGTACAGAAGAGTGATTAAATGGTTTGGCCAAAATATTTAAGGCTGAATTCTACTAAGAAAGATAAAGTCTCATGTGTCTCAAATTTCTTCACCACTTTGCTTTTTCATTGGTCTGCATACAAACAGGACGTGATATTTTCTTGTGAGCATAGTCGCCCTTCATGTCAAATGTATGTAAATCTATAGTTGCTATCATGGCTTTTGGTGTAAAGAGCTTTTCTGATTCAGGACAGGGAGAAAATGTAGTTTAACATAGGATGTGAACTGTGGAAAATTCAAGGGGACATTGATGAGATCAACTCCTACTGATGAATATTATCTTGATGACTGTGTCTTTACTCAAGATTTTTCTCTGTAAATAATTCCCTCAGCACTAGCTCTAATTATTACTGCTCTCAATTGTTCCCTATGGTTTGATAGCCCTGGAAAAAATAATATATGCTTACTACTCAAAGAACCTTTCGGTTGCCAGAAGGACAAAATACAGCTCTCCCTCCTTAATGCAACTTTTCAAACTTGCTGGACAGCCCAGTTCTTTCCTCCTTCCTCCCTCACCTAACTCCCCAGAAATGTTTTGTTGGAAACTGTGCTCACATGTTAAGCTTTTTTGTTTTGTCTCCAAAACACCTTGTAGGACTTTGTGTAGAATAGCAAGCTGATGTAGACATACGATCAATGAACGTTAAGTATATGTAGACCATCAGCCAAAGGATTTCTCTATATACAGTCTTCATCACACAGCACTCAATTAACCTTTTATCACTGTTTAAAACATACACAGCGTCATGGCATGAGCTCATTCATCTTTTCTAAAAGCATTCATGGAAATCTGAACAGAAGTAGTTTCCACTAAATATTCCTCAATTCTAATGTGGAGCCTTTTATTACTTCCTTTCCATTTTGTCTTCCTTTTTCTTTTTAATAGCTGTTCTTAGGCTCCTAAGGCTTAAAGTAAAAAAGATATTGAAATAAATCATGGGCCACAAGAATCAACCTCAAAAATTGATGGCCAGACAATCAGAGATGCAATAGATGTCGGGAAATGAAGAAACGTTAAATTGGATCATCCTCAGCAGCAGGAGGAAAAGTGATCAGAGGACTGTGTACCCTATTGCTGTTCAGTTTGGGAAGAAGCCCAAGACCACCAAGTAGGGCAGCTAAAGCCATCAAGACAACCACTGTTGTCCATCAGACGCTGAGCTTGGTGGTAGGAGACCTGGGCCATGCCAGGCGTTTGCTTCAGGTCCGTGAGTCCAGGGGAGGGGAAAGCATAATTTTGTTGTTACTCTTCCCTGACTCTGACCTCGATGAAAATACTTATCCATCATAGTTCTTGTCTTGCTATTGATTTCCTTCTGAATATAGGGCTCAGCAAACTTGTTATTCTTGAGCTATTTTAATATTGGTTGGCAGTTGGAGAATATGCTCTGTAGATGGAAGTATGCTTTACGACCCAGAGCCCCATGACAGCATCCCTGGGCAGAGTGGGATCATAAGCCAGAGGGCCTTCCCCATGGTTTTAAACTCCTTGGGAGTTTCCCATTTGAAATAAGATGTCCCATACTAAGAGAGCAGGCAGGTTTCAGTCATAAGCATGTAAGAAGACAATCAGAGGTAGTAACAATCCACGTGTGGTTTAGCTAGCATCTTGCCCTCCACAGTCTTGTCGATCTCAGTGGCTGAAAACAAAATGTTCTTAGCTTTACAAGTTAAATGTACTCATTTTACTCAGGTCTGAAATGTTTTAAAGTCTTGACTCATCTGGAATAAAAAATAAAACTCATTTCATCCTTACCTGTTATGTCAATATAAAGTTCAGATGGATCAACTATTGAACTATAAACAATAAGGCTGCCAATATAGAAGAAAATATGAGCATTAAAAAAAAAATCTTGGAATGGAGACCATCCTTCTAAGCAAGACACAAAATCCCGAAAACATAAAGAAAACACTGATACATTTGAATAATAAAACACAAACATTTGCTCAGCACAAAATAACATAAAATTCAAAGGAAAATTGAGCAAAATTATTTACAACACACATGACAGAGTAATGATTTTATTTACCTACAGAAGAGTTCTTATAATTCCATAAAAGAGATTAATAAACAAAAATATACAAAGTAAAAAAAAGACATTTAATATAAAAAAAGAAATACAATGGCTTATAAGCATAAGATGCTTTACCTCAATTTAAAAATGCAAATTAACACAATAATGACATTCCATTTATATTAAAATGGAAGAGATAAAAAAGTGTAATTACATTTTTTGGCCAGAGCATAGGAAAACAGATTTTCTAATACACTTTTGGTGGGAGTGTAAATTTGTATAACATCTTTGAATATCAATCATGAAATAGTAAAAAAAAAAAAAAATCTTTTGATCCAAACTTTCTATTTGTGAAAATTATCCCCTAAGTATACTTCCATTCATGTGCATAAATATATGTTCATGGATTGCATTCCGTTTCTTACAGTACTTTTGGTTTTTTTTCTGCATTACCAATGATCATTTACCTTGTTGCTTAGTTTTCTACATGATTCCCAAATTCAGAAAAAGAATTATAAATCCATACAAATAACATTTTTTTTCCACATGATGAAACACATCAAATACTCTATCAGTTACAGTTTTATTCTACAGACATCTCTACTTGGGTTCCCAGGGTCATACTCTGAAGCTGGACTGACTGTTCTGTGGTCTCTGAGCAGCCATCCTGGGTGTTCCTTCTGTTTTTCCTAGATCCATGCCTTCTTGGGCTGATGTACTGGACTAATTTTAATATAGATATAAAATTCCAGGTTGATCAGAATTTCCCCTTGAAAATGTGAAGGCATTTATTCAATATCTTGTAGTGCCTAGAGCTGATGTTGAGAACCCCTTTTTTCCTCTCTGGAAGCTTTGGGAACATTTTTTCTGATGTCCTGAACTTCTGTGACAGTATGCCTTGACAGAGTACTTTTTCCATCCATTATGTGAGGCCCTTTCAATTAATAAGCTCATATATTTAAGTCTGAAACATTTTCATGTATTACTTCTTTTATTAAAACCCCTTCTATTTTATTGTAAGGTCTAACACAGATACAGAAAAACCACATGAAATAAATTATTTTAATACATCACCATAGGAGAAATACTCGGGAAAAAAACACCCAGATTTAGAAATAGGACTTTGCAAACCACCCTAACATTCCTCCACACACCCCACCTCAACCACAACTTCTTTTTCCTTGTGTAAAAATCACCATCTTGGAGGCTTTTTACCCACCTCGCTTTTCTTTATAATTTTATCACCCAAGGGTACTTCCTTAAGCAGTAATTTTTTTTTTTTAGTTTTTGTAAATTTCTTATAATCTACGTGTTATCTCACCATGTTTTTCCCTCGCAATTTATTCATTGAATGAATCAGGAAAGTTGAAAAAATTTCCTATAGTATGGATTTTGCTGATTTCATCCCCCTGGGGTATTTTAACTTGTTTCTTTGTCCTATGTATTTCCTGACCATTGGACCTAGAAAATCAGAATAACAGGATGATTTTTGGGTGCAAAACTCTTTGGAGGTGGTATTATTTCCATTTAGGAAATAAGGACTGGTTGTTTCTATTTTTATGGTGTTATCAGCCATTAATGCTCAATATTTAGATCCATTACTTCATTAAGAGTGAGAAGAAGGTATAATTCTAATACAATGATTCCTTCTTTTATTAGCTAAAATACTTCTGTAAAGAGTAAATTCCCTTCCTCTACTATTGGTACCTAGTTATGTGGTTCATAGAGAAATGGAAGGACAAATTCTTTAATGCTTCCTTTCATTTATCAGTTTTCAAAACAATGAGTTGAATTCCAATTATCCTCCCTAAGTGACTGAAGAGTTTTCTTTTTAAACATTACTGACTTGTGGATTTCTACTTGATTTGTTTTGATCAACTGAAATTATCCTTATTGCTGCTCATATTGTCCCACTCTTTAGATGGTAAGTTCTTCAAGTTGACTCTGGAGTTCATTTGATATATCTGTAAAAGTTTTTGAAAAGATGTTCCAGGTCATGTACAGTTTGCTTCTCAGCTACCTCCCTCTCCACTCCCATCTCCCCCTGCCCCACCATCATGGTGTACAATTTAAAGTAGGGAATGTTACTTCAAGAACATACTCTGGACCTTGGAGCTGCTCATTACTACTGGCTCATTGTTTGCATAACTTTTTTAGTGTTTGATACTTCCACTTTAAAATCCAAACAACAGGATTTTAATGTCATGTCTTCTGTCTTGCATCAGAATATCCCTTCTTCCACATTTAAGATTGTCTTTTCTCAAAGACAGTAGAGATAAAGGGGTTTGTGCATCACAATATATCTCATTTGTGGTATCCCTCATGACACAGATAACATCTCAGTGTAACGATAACACTATTATCAGCACCAGTATGATTACTTGAAGTAATTTAAATTGTGCATGTGATTTCCCTATCCTCACATTTCCTTTAGTTGTACTGTCTACATTGTCAAAGCACAGAGCCTTTGTATAATACTTTCTAGATGACCTCATCTAGTCACAGTTCTTTGAGTAAATATATATTTAGTGTCCAACATCAGTCCTTTACATCAGTGTCACCTTTCTGTTTGTGTGAAGGTCACTTTCTGGTAAATTTCTCAGGAATCATTCATGGGAACAATATTCTCTGAAGTCTTGAATGTCAATAAGAGTTTGTTTATGGCTTTCATACTTCTATCTTAAGAAAAGTTAGTTTGTGGTTGAAATATAAAAACCATTGGCTTACATTCTCTTTCCTTGAGTATCTTACATATATGCCACCTGATTTTTTTCTGGCATAAAGCATAGCTTTCAAAAAAGTCTAATGTTAATCTAGTTATATTATGAGAATATACATTATAAGAGACTTTGTCTTTTACCTGGATGTAAATATCCAAAGATTTTTTTGTTGAATATTCAATAATCTTACTAGAAGATGTCCTAATGCTGTTCATGTTTTATCAGATTTCTCAGATACTCAGTGTATCCTTTCAAAATATATTTTCAAACCTCTTTCTATTACATTGAAAAAGTTTTCTTGATTTATATTTCTTACTGTATTTATTCTATTTCCTATTTTGCTTTTTCTATTGTGGAGATTCCTTATACACATATGTTGAGTCTTTGTCTCTCTTCTTATTTGTCATTTGCTCTTGAATCTTTTTCTTCTCTTTTATTTTTGGACTTTTCCTTCTTTTTACCTTCTGTTTCTCTGTAGTTACTTCTTAAGTTTCTTAAAACATTTGTCACCTTTGTGTTTCTTTCAATGTAATCTTCACTTTTGAAATCACTGTTTCTTTTATGTTATTCTTCTTGAGTTCTATTCAAACATCTCTTAACTTTTCTAATTTTGATTTTTTATTATTTATAGGTGTATTATTTCCTTACTAGCATTTATCTAATTTTTATCTTCTGAAAACTTTTTAGAACTCTTCATCTGTTTTCTCTTCTTATATTCTTCTTATTCTGATGGGTTTATGTATTTTGTCTCCCTTTATATTTTTGTGAGGATTTTGGAGAAGGAAGAAGTAATGATAGGTTTTCAATTCACAATATTTAAATCAGCACCATTTTTCTTGTGGGTTTTTTCCTTGATTGATTTACAGGATTTTTCTATCCAACTAATCAATTAATCTTTCATTGTTTGTATGTGTTGTAAATATTTACTTTCAGTATATGCTTGTCATCATTTAAAAATATTATCTGATGCATTGAGATTTTAATTTCATTTCTTATCCTTTCCTTTATGATTTATACTATTTTGAGTCTTGTTTAATTAATTCTTCCCTACTTCAAATGCATGACAATATTTTCTTTTTTTCTTTTTTTTTTTATTAAGGTATCATTGATATACAATCTCATGCTCAGGTTTCACAGAGCAACATTGTGGTTACTACACTCCTCCTATTATTAAGTCCCGAATACATTTGACAATACTTTCCTATAAGTTCTTCTAAAATATTTAAAATTTGCTTTTCATGTTGGTATGTTTAATTCATGTGAGATTAATTTTTATATATAGTATTATATTGAGATAATTTTCTCTCACAAAGAAAGAGAAAGCCATATTAAGCTGATGAATTTGTCCTTTCCTCTTGATTTGTCATGTTACTCTAGCACAGGCCAAATTCTTCCTTTTTCATAGGTCTGTTTATGAGTTCTCTTATCCTCCATTTGTCTCTCTCTGAATTGATACTACTGTTTTAATTACGATAGCTTAATTGTAAGTCTTGAAATATGATAGGTGAAGTAGTTGCTTCTTATTCTTTTTCTTCAAAATGATCTTGGACATTCTTGACCTTTACCCATGTAAGGTCTGGAAACAAAGAAACAAACAAACATACTCTGTAGCAATTTTGATTAGAATAGCTTTGAATTTATGGATAAATTTGAGACATTTTTATTTACTTCAATTTTCTTATAAAACAGACACAGTGTGCTCCCATGGAGCATACACATATAATGCCCCCCACATACAGACATACGCAACACATTTCACATGTTTGTATATGAATGGAATATTTGTAGAAATATATATATATATATATATATATATATATATATATATATATATATACAAATTAGTAACTGTCAGTGTCTCTGGGGAAAGAGACTAAAGAATCAGAATCTGAAGTGATAGGGAGTTTAGTTTTCACTGTAAAGCACTTTATCCTATTTGTATTTCTTTTCACCTTGTACATATATTACTTTTTCTATTAAGAAGATCCATTGTAAGACTATAACTGACTGCCCTAAATCAGCATCTTAATTTTGACTACTGATTGGCATGAGAATTGAGGAAAATGTTTTAGTGTGAGAACCACATTCTTCTTCTATGGTATCTTCTACCATTTAATATAAAACACCAGGACTCAGAAATTTCCATTTAGAAGGTCTAGAGTAACTATCCCCATTTTCTTACTAAGGATGTCTAAATCATCATTCAAATATTTGAAATGGAAGAAAATAGATCCTTCTAATGTATATGATAATGTCTATTATGCAATGTGTATAGACAAGATGCAGAATTAATCAGTTGGTTACTAGCAATGGGAGAACAAAGTTAAATTGTATTCATGTTTCTACCATAGCTCATTGATTCACATTTAATAGGTGTGTAGTAAGTACATCCTTTAAAAAGTATTGATAAATATTTTGAGGGGGCACACAGTGGTTTATTGGGTGTGATACAGAACCTAGAATATAGTTAGCACTCAGTAACATCAGCTACTGCTTTTCTCAGTATCATACATACTATCCCTAGTACTATTACACCAAAGCTTTGTCCCCAACATGATGTTGCATAGTATTTTTGGAAATGAACTTGGGTGAACATAAAAGGTATGTTTATGATTTTATTGGATTTCATTACTCTGAGATGGATAGAAAGATCTTCATAAGCTGAAGCAATGTGCTGAATCTAATGAGGCAGAATTTAATAGTATTTCAGTATCTTGAAGATGATATAAAATGCAGATGGTCAAGGACAGGATAAAGGCAGAATTCCCTTAACAGCATAACATGCAGAAATTTTAAGCATATTTAATAGGGAGTAGGTTTCAATCTCACTACCAGTGTGATGTGGTCACTAAAGAGGGTAATACGATCATAAATCATAATAAAAGAATACAGTTTCTACAACAAGGAAGTTTATAGTAGTGCCATATTAGGTGAAGCGCAGCCTACACCCGAAGCATTTATGATTTTTTATCTTAGACATTATACTTCCTAAGAAACTTAGGCTAAGGAGAATTAAAATAAAACAACCAAGAACCTCGGGGAGAAGAGTAAAGATGGCATGGTGAGAGGTGAGGCAGAGGCTTCCTCCTAAAACCACATATAATAGGAAAATATAATGAATGCAACTAATCCTGACAGAGCAACAGGAAAGAGGACTGCGCCAAACTGCATACACCTGGAGAAAAGAATAAACCTCATGGAACAGGAAAACGTACCAAAGGCATGGCCTGACAGGATCCAAGCCCTTCACCCACCCCAGCTCAACAGCGGGAGGAAGAGAAACAGAGCAGGGAGGGAATGGAGGCCCGAATACCTAACTCCAGAGATCTGATCTGGGAGCACAAACCTACTATTCATGGTATTTTTGTGGTACTCTTGTGATTAGGGGGTTGGAAAGCTAAGACAGGCAGAATACTTGGAGAGACTGAGATTCCAGCCACTTGTGGAAAGCAGGGATCTAAATCCAGCTTCTCTGTGACAAAAGAAATGTGGGCAGTCTGAGAGACTTCCTAACAGTGAGAGGGCTGCTAAAGAGGCAAGGATTGCACAGAGCTTACTGTGAAAAGACAGGTAGACAAAATTGTCTGGGTGCACTCTGCCCAGCAGGTTGGGAACTTTCACGATCTTCAGGAGCTCCAGGTCCCTGGTTGGCTACAGAGCTCCAAGGACCCCCTCTGTGATACGCAGCCTACTGAGCATTTCTTGCCACCAACCCCACCTTGCTCGCAAACTGGCAAACCCTACCCTGGCAATAGGCCAGCCACAGGGAAGCGCCATATACTGCAACTACAAATGCAAAGCACAGAGGCTTATAACTGTGTGCTTGGCCCACCGGTTCTGGCAGTGGAGACAGGCATAGCAGCCAGGAAGCAGGAAACAGCTCTTTCCTTCCCCCAAGCACCAATACTGGTCCCCGAAATTGCTTCAGGGACTGAGCACCTCCAGAGAGTAGAGCTTCTGGGCACTAGAGGGTGCCATATACAAATATGAAATGCCAAAGGAACCTGGTTCAAAGTAAAATTATGAATACAACCCCTGAGAAAAATTCAAATGAAATCAACCTCATGAATCTGCCTGAAAGGGATTTCAAAACAAAAATCATTAACATGCTCATGGAGGTACAGAAAAATATTCAAGAACTCAGGGATGAATTCTGGTCAGACATCCAATCGTTACAGAACACAGTATCAGAAATGAAACATACAATGGAAAGTTTTAAAAGCAGATTAGATATGGTAGAGGAGACGATAAATGAAATATAAATTAGAGAAGAGGAATACAAATAAGCTAAGGCACAGAGAAAAAAAGGATCTCTAAGAATGAAAGAATATTGAGAGAACTGTGTGACCAATCCAAATGGAACAATATTCGCATTACAGGGGTACCAGAAAAAGAAGAGAGAGAAAAAGGGATAGAAAGTGTCTTTGGGGAGATAATTGCTGAAAACTTCCCCAATCTGGGGAAGGAAATAGTCTCTCAGGTCATGGATGTGCACAGATCTCCCAACACAAGGGACCCAAGGAAGACAACACCAAGACATATAGTAATTAAAGTGGCAAAGATCAAGGATAAGGACAGATTATTAAAAGCAGCCAGAGAGAGAAATAAGATCACATACAAAGGAAAGCCCATCAGGCTATCATCAGTCTTCTCAGCAGAAAACTTACAGGCCAGAAGGGAGTGGTATGATGTACTTAATGCAATGAACCAGAAGGGCCTTGAACCAAGAATACTTTATCCACTAAGGTTATCATTTAAATGTGAAGGAGGGATTAAACAATTTCCAGATAAGCAAAAGCTGAGAGAATTTACCTCCCACAAACCATCTCTACAGTGTGTTTTGGAGGGACTGCTATAGATGGAAGTGTTCCTAAGGTTTAATAGCTGTCACCAGAGGTAATAAAACCACAGTAAAGAAAGTATAACAGTTAATTACTAAGCATATGCAAAATTAAATCAACTATCCCTAAATATGATACCTAATATATAAATAATGGAGGAGAAAGAAAAGGAAGGAGAAAAAAAGAACTTCAGACTGTGTTTGTAATAGCATATAAAGTGAGTTAAGTTAGAGTCTTAAATAGTAAGAAGTTAACCTTGAACCTTTGGTAACCATGGATGTACAGCCTGCAATGGCAATAAGTACATACCTATTGATAATTACCCTAAATGTAAATAGACTGAATGCACCAATCAAAACACATATAGTCACTGAATGGATAAAAAAACGACCCATCTATTTGCTGCCTACAAGAGATTCACTTTAAACCCAAAGACATACACAGACTAAAAGTGAAGAGATGGAAAAAGATATTTCATGCAACTAATAGGGAGAAAAAAGCAGGAGTTGCAGTACTTGTATCAGACAAATAGACTTCAAAACAAAGAAAGTCACAAGACACAAAGAAGGATGTTACATAATGATAAAGGGGTCAATCCAACAAGAAGATATACCATTATAAATATCTATGCACCCAACATAGGAGCACCTACATATGTAAAACAAATACTAACAGAATTAAAAGGGGAAATAGAATGCAATGCATTCATTCTAGGAGACTTCAATGCTCTACTCACTCTGAAGGACAGATCAACCAGACAGAAAATAAGGAGACAGAAGCACTGAACAACACAGTAGAACAGATGGACCTAACAGACATATACAGAACTCTACACCCAAAAGCAGCAGAATACACATTCTTCTCAAGTGCACATGGAAAATTTTCAAGAATAGATCATATACCAGGCCACAGAAAGAGCCTCAGTAAATTCAAAAAGCTTGAAAATGTACAACCAGTTTCTCAGACCACAAAGGTATGAAACTAGAAATGAATTATGCACAGAAAATGAAAAATCCCACAAACACATGGAGGCTTCACAACATGCTCCTAAATGACCAGTGGATCAATGACCAAATAAAAACAGAGATCAAGCAATATATGGAGACAAATGACAACAATAATTCAACATGGCAAAATCTGTGGGACGCAGCGAAGGCCATGCTAAGAGGAAAGTATATTGAAATACAGAACGACCTTAGGAAAGAACAATCCCATATGAACAGTCTAAACTCACAATTAACGAAACTAGAAAAAGAAGAACAAATGAGGCCCAAAGTCATTAGAAGGAGGAACATAATAAAGATGAGAGCAGAAATAAATAAAATCAAGAAGAATAAAACAATAGAAACAATCAATGAAAGCAAATGCTCCTTCTTTGAGAAAATAAACAAAATAGATAAACCCCTAGCCAGATTTATCAAGAAAAAAAGAGTGTCAATACACATAAACAGAATCAGAAATGAGAAAGGAAAAATCACTATGGACACCACAGAAATACAAGGAATTATTGGAGAATACTATGAAAAATTTTATGCTAACAAACTGGATAACCTAGAAGAAATGGACAGTTTTCTAGAAAAATACAACCTTCCAAGGCTTACCCAGAGAGAAACAGAAAATCTGAACAGACCAATTATCAGCAATGAAATAGAGTTGGTAATCAAAAAACTACCTAAGAACAAATCCCTGGACCAGATGGCTTTACCGCTGAATTTTATCAAACATTTAGTGAAGACCTAATACCCATCCTCATTAAAGTTTTCCAAAGAATAGGAGAAGAGGGAATACTTCAAACTCATTCTATGAGACCAGCATCACTCTAATACCAAAACCAGGCGAAGATACCATAGAAAAAGAAAATTACAGACCAATATCCCTGATGAAGAGAGATGCAAAAATACTCAACAAAATATTAGCAATCCGAATTCAAAAATACATAAAAAAGATCAGCCATCATGATCAAGTAGGATTTATTCCAGGGATGCAAGGATGATAAAACATTTGAAAATCAATCAACATATCATCCACCACATCAACAAAAAGAAGGACAAAAACCACATGATCATCTCCATAGATGCTGAAAAAGCATTCAACAAAATTCAACACCCATTCATGATAAAAACTCTCAACAAAATGGGTATAGAGGACAAGTACCACCACATAATAAAGGCCATATATAACAAACCTACAGCCAACATTATACATAACAGCAAGACTCTGAAAGCTTTTCCTTTAAGATCGGGAACAAGACAAGGATGCCCACTCTCCCCACGTCTATTCCACACAGTACTGGAGGTCCTAGTCACAGAAATCAGACAACACAAAGAAATAACAGGCATCCAGACTGGCAAGGAAGAAGTTAAACTGTCCCTGTTTGCAGATGACATGATAATGTACAATAAAAACCCTAAAGAATCCACTCCAAAACTGCTAGAACTAATACCTGAATTCAGCAAAGTTGCAGGATACAAAATTAATACACATAAATCTGTTGCATTCCTATACACTAATGATGAACTAGCAGAAAGAGAAATCAGGAAAACAATTCCATTCACAATTGCATCAAAAAGAATAAAATACCTAGGAATATACCTAACCAAGGAAGTGAAGGACCTATAGTCTGAAAACTACAAGACACTCATGAGAGAAATTAAAGGAGATACCCATAACTGGAAACACATCCCATGCTCATGGATAGGAAGAATTAATAGTGTCAAAATGGCCATCCTGCCTAAAGCAATCTACAGATTCAGTGCAATCCCTATCAAATACTTACAGCATTCTTCAATGAACTTGAGAAAATCGTTCTAAAATTCACATGGAACGACAAAAGACTCCAAGTAGCCAAAGCAATCCTGAGAAGGAAGAATAAAGCTGGAGGGATTACACTCCCCAACTTCAAGCTCTGCAACAAAGCCACAGTAATCAAGACAATTTGGTACTGGCACAAGAACAGACACACAGACCAATGGAACAGACTAGAGAACCCTGATATAAACCCAAACATATATAGTCAATTACTATATGATAAAGGAGCCATGGACATACAATAGGGAAATGACAACCTCTTCAACAACTGGTGTTGGGAAAACTGGACAGCTACATGCAAGAGAATGAAACTGGATTATTGTTTAAACCCATACACAGAAGTAAACTTGAAATGGATCAAAGACCTGAATTTAAGTCATGAAATCATAAAACTCTTAGAAGACAACATAGGCAAACATCTCCTGAATATAAGTATGAGTGAGCAACTTCTTCCTGAACGCATCTCCTCGAGCAGGGAAACAAAAGCAAAAATGAACACATGGGATTACATCAAACTAAAAAGTTTCTGTATGTCAGAGGACATAATCAACAGAATAAAAAAGCATCCTACAGTATGGGAGAATATATTTGTAAATGACATATCTGACAAGGTTTTAACATCCAAAATATATAAAGAACTCAAACACCTCAACACCTAAAAAGCAAATAACCCGATTAAAAAATGGGCAGAGGATATGAAGAGACAATTCTCCAAAGAAGTTCAGATGGCCAATAGACACATGAAAAGATGCTCCACATCACTAATCATCAGGGAAACACAAATTAAAACCACAATGAGATATCACCTCACACCAGTAAGGATGACCAGCATCAAAAGACTAAGAACAACAAATGCTGGCGAGGATGCGGAGAAAGGTGAACCCTCTTACACTGCTGGTGGGAACGTAAGCTAGTTCAACCATTGTGGAAAGCAATATGGAGGTTCCTCAGAAAACTAAAACTAAAAATACCATTTGACCCAAGAATCCTACTCCTTGGAATTTACCCAAAGAATACAACTTCTCAGATTCAAAAAGACATATGCACCCTTATGTTTATTGCGGGACTATTTACAATAGCCAAGATATGGAAGGAACCTAAGTGCCCATCAGTAGATGAATAGATAAAGAAGATGTGGTACATATATACAATGGAATACTATCCAGTCATAAGAAAGAACAAATCCTACCATTTGCAACAACATGATTGGAGCTGGAGGATATTATGCTCATTGAAATAAGCCAGACAGAGAAAGACAAGTGCCAAATGATTTCCTTCATTTGTGGAGTATAACAACGCAGCAAAATTGAAGGAACAAAATAGCAGCAGACTCAGAGACTCCAGGAAGGAACTAGTGGTTACCAAAGGGGAGGGGTGTGGGAAGGTGGGTGGGGAGCGAGAGAGAAGAGAATTGAGGGGTATTATGTTTAGTACACATGGTGTGGGGGATCACGGGGAAACCAGTGTAGCACAGAGAAGGCAAACAGTGAATCTGTGGCATCTTACTACACTGATGGACAGTGACTGCATTGGGGTATGGGTGTGGAATAAAGCTGTGGTAAAAGTAGTCACCACATTGTTTTTTCATGTGAAACCTTCATAAGAGTGTATATCAATAATGCCTTAATAAAAAAATTTTTTAAAAGCTTAAAAAAAAAAACACCCAGTCTTTAGAATAGTGAAAAGACTAAGCTATTTTGTATTGAAAATGGGAATTTTTGTTCTGGGAGTAAAATGACTCATGGAAGATATGTTATCTTCAAATAGTTAAAAGGAAGTCAGGTGATACAGACTTTATGACCTTCACAAGAAAAAAATAGAACAGCATGTCAGTGTAAGGAAGAAATTCCAGATGATCTTAAACGTAGCCACCTGCTTTAGAATTTCAGAGCTGTGATATTGTGCAATGGTAGGTTCCCAATCACAGGTTGGAATTGTGGTAGAGAATTAAGGGATCTGTTAAGTGGCTGTATCAGATGAGCTTTAAGCTGGACATTTCACATGCCATAATTTATTTTGGGAATCTATAGTGTGGCTTCCAGTATGGCCCTATTTATTATTGGGAAGGATTGGTACACATTTGCCTTTGTTGATGGACCTAAGCAATAGAATTCAACTAATATTGCTTTGACCTGCACAAATTCTGTTTATGTTTACTATTTTGACATAAAATAGACAAAACAAGGTATTGTGTAATGATTTGGTACAGTGGATAGCACAGGTGACATGAATAATTTAAGTGTTTAAATCTGTTCCAAGCTTAGCAATAGTTGTATGGTATCGAGTAAGTCATATAGTTGGCCCACGTGTCTAACACTGAGCACAGTCAGGAACATGGTGGGCATCATTTGTTGAGGGGATTACTAATTCTTCCCATTACTTGATTGTTGTTCCCTAACTTCTAACCTGCCTAAGGATCTGAGGAAGCCAATTCCCAAGGTGTTGATTATTTAGATCACCTTAAGGCATTCCCTCCAAATTCTACACCCTTGGAGAAGAAAGTATAAATATTAATGGAAGAAGGCATGAAATTAGAAGCCGAAGTAACTGGTGGGAAGATTTCCTCTAACACAGCTCTGAGAATGAAGTTGAATATTTTCTGGGGAGGGATAGATGCCTTTTGAGGATATATTCAAGGCAACTCTTCAGAACTGGAAAGTGAGAAATATTTCAAATTATGGCACTCCGTTGGAAAATACTGCTTTCAGATGGACATTATTTATAGAGTATATTTGGACTTTTTTGAACTCAGAAATAACATTCTATAACTTGTAAGGAAGTGTAAAACTGGAGGGAGAAATATAATCATGTAAAACAACAACCAGCCCTACAAAACATTAGCACCCTTTGATGGAACGTGAACCTCTTACACGTTTTTGAACTGTTTATTTGGTACTGATGTCTATAAGCAGCCCAGAAAATAATGTCAATGATTTTATTTAGCAATTTGGAGATTTTGATTTTCAGGGGATGTTTTTCTGATGTCCTGTTTGTTCACTCTATTCCTTTCTTGGGATGTATGCAGATGAGAGATGCCTATACCTCACCTGGTATTCTCTGCCAAGATCAGTATTGGTCAAATAGAATGAGACGAGAAATATATCATTCTACATTTTATTTTTGTTTCCAGTGATACAATTTGAGCAAGACTTGGATCAAGGATTAAATTTATTGTCTGTCCTTAAATATTATTAATCTTGTTCTCTAAGGACAACAGATTAGTTTAAAGGAATTTATTTCAATTTTTTTTTTGTTTCATTTTATAAACCGCCATCCACCTCAAGAAAACCTATTTGGAGGCAAAAGTCAATTTTAAATTGAGATGTTTTTCTTTCTTTTTCCTCCCTCATTTCCTCATTCCTTCACTCTTCCTCCTCCCTTTTTCTTCTGTCTCTTTTTTTGACAAACTGTGTTAACAACTGTATTCAAGGTCTCACATTTTACTCTTCAAATTCTTTCCCTGAATTCACCAAGGGGTGAAAAGACCATAAAATATCATTGTTTACATCGAATTAGAACTGTCAGCACCTGTGTGGGCAATACGAAGAAGTGGAAAGGGCACATTTATCTTGGAAATGTTTTTGCGTGTGTCAAACAAAGAAGAAATTATTTCTGAGTTTAAAAATAGTCAACACAACTTGGAAAACATGGTAACATTTATTCATAATAAAGGTGTTTTTTACTGAAAGCTGTGGATGTCCAGACACAAACTGAATCATGACAACCTAATAGCCTTTTTTACAAAAAAACATGACATATGTCCCATTAATTTGCTAAATGATATGAGTGCAGAGAAAGAATAAATCAAAAACACTAAAACTCTTTTAAACACATCATCTAATATAGATACCAACTCTGGACATAGCATTCAAAAATAGTCTCTGTTTTAAGTTCATCTGCTGAGTTATCTTTACTGTACCTTTCCAAAGTTCTTTAAAGCTTTCATTGTTATCATTCATTTCAACACAAAACTGCTAGCACTTTGGCTTGACTTTCCATAGAAGACTAAATTCCATGATATTAGTACGTATGTAGGAAGGTATACAAAGTCATTTATAAATATATGGGTCTGAAAGGGCCATCATAAATATCCTATAAGCCATATACTATATAGGATATATATATATATATATATATATATATATATATGCACCATGTGTTATATATCATGGTTGACTAGAAAAAAGTATATACTTGTCTAATTTATGTTTGTCCCTAACAGTTTTAAACTTCTTTTAAAGTTACTTACTTGAAAAAAATTTGTTAGAGATTTAAGTTTCCACACCTAAGTATCATTAAATCAGATGCCTAAATACTTGTTGCTTTCCAAAATTCACCTCACTTTTTTTCCAGGAGTCATTTGGATCCATTTGATAGCATACAAAAAAATCAAGTTAAATGTAAGAAAAGACTTTCTAAATAAAAATTTTCATATTAGAAATTTATAACATAGTCATCCTATTGTACCTTTTAATTTGAGTTATCAGGATCTGCAAATTAAAAAAAGACCATAAGGTTTATAAATCAAATCACAGAAAGAAAGGCACTTATGCCCTGCACACTAGTCTGTATACTCCACGACCCTTACCAAATGGAACTGATTTCTGGCCTGCATACAATTACGGCAAAGTGCCAGCCAGAATAAAATCAAGTCAGAACGCTTATGAAAAAGAAGCAAGTTGGCTACCAAATGTTTCACATAAATAGGATACTTCTTGAGAGACTTCTGCTGGAAATTTGAAATGTATTTTATTATATCAAGTTCAGGAGAGCTATAAGGCTGTTGGAGAAATTCCCTTAGTTTATTATTGACTAAAAAGGCAAAACAATTGTTGTTAACAGTAAAACTTGACAAGATAATTAAATGAATGATAACAAAATCTCAGCATGGAAGTGCCCATTAATTGAGTTTATTTGGGAGCATGTTTTCACATGTATAACCAAATTATCTAATTTTCACTCACATGAAAAAGTGATAGTCTATAACAACTAATTACTACAATTGAAGTAAGAAGCCAGTACTTTGAACCAGTAACACAGGAGAAAAACATCAAAGGGCTGCCATGATATTCGACAGCCTCCTAAAAATTCTACTCATCATTTTGCCCTGTGAAACTATTTCAGTGAAACTCGCCAGAGAAAAGAATCCCAGTAATTCCTATGTAGCAGTGTCTTTAAAGCTGGAACGCATTTATCACATTCTTTGTATCTTTTCATGACTTTAATGTATTTGTTAGTATAAGTATGTCAACAGGTGAAATAACTGAGAAGAATATGTTATAGATAAAACAATTGAGTTTTGGCATTTCTTTTCTGTTAGAAAATTAGTGCATTCTGTTTTCCTCTTTAGTTTTAGATACAATTAATTTTTTTTTAATTTTGTTCTGTTTTCATGTTGTACAGATCAAAAAAAATCTGAATTAGAGCATCGTTATAGTCAAGTTTGAAATTTGAAATGAGGGGTGAAATAAGCTATACTTAGATTTTCTGCTTTGAGCTGCGGGCATGATCCCTCCAAATTCAAATGCATTATTTTTATGCTTTAGCAAATGACTTTCCAATTTCTGTAAGTGTAAGTGAAGAACCTTGTGATACATCCATAGTAGTCAACTAGATTTTGTTCACAGTCAACATATTCAATAAAAGTTTAAAACTTTGAACTTTGTTACTTATATTTCTAATCTCATACTCTAAAGCAACATTAATCTGTGTGTAAACATTTGGCAATAATTTTATGTAATAATAAATGAAATAAAATCCATTTTGGCTTAATGTTTGTATAAATTCTAAGCAGCCTTGAATATTTATAATTTAATTGGAGGCAGGAAAATCTGAATTAGTAAGTAATGCCAAAAATACTCTTTTAATTTTGTGACTTACTTCTTTTCTAAAGAAAATAACCAATTAAATAAGTTCATTTTAAATATATTGTTTAAAAATTAATAACAATATTCAAAATATTTTTTGCATTTCAAAATTATGTTTCAGCTTTAAAAACAGTTCTTAATGTTCTATTTATTGTGGGATATCATTTTACATTCATAAAACTAGCTGCTGAAATGATAAAACTAGCAACTACAATTCATTTACAATGACTTTATCATGATTTGAGAACAGTAATAAAACCCTGAACTCCTTTATCTTCCATAAAGTTGATACTGGTTTAATTTAGAAAAGAATAGGGCTATGCTTTGTTTTCCTAAATCATCTCCCTAACTGAATATCAAATAGATGTCAGTTATGGTATAGATAGGTAGATTGATTGATAGATACACTTAGAGGAACAGATAGGTAGGTAGATATAAATATGGCCATCATTAAAATATAATAGAATGTTAGAATGTTTGGTTTTGCCAAGTGAAGTAATGCACATGAAAGGTTTCATTCATACGTTATTTTGTTGTCATTTCTATTTCTGTGTTTATCTTTTGTTTGGTCAATATAGAGAAAAACAGTTTTCTAATTAAACAATATTTCAGATGCTAAACAATTCCTTTTATTGGTTTATATTTGGCAGTTCACAGTCTGAAAGCATAACCACGTCAGGCAAAATCTACATGTAGACCACTCTGGATTTTGAAGACTTTTTGCTTCTAACAGAGATTTTTTATTTGGAGTTACAGAACAATATCTATATTTTACTGATAGTTAATAATGGAGGGGGGATTCTAACCAAAGAAATTCCTTGAAATAGATTTTATCTTTTAGTGTCAGCTCAATGTTTTGCTCAGCATTGAGCAACTTTCAATTCTCTTAGAAGAGTAAGTTTCTATCCATTACTTTATGATAGTTTAATCACCCTAATATTATGAACCTAGCTATTCTCTCAAAGAAATATTTCACATTTATTTCCAAAAGAACTTTTCTTTGATATTAGAATCAGAACCTGTCTTTCTAACAGAAACAATTGGCACATTTTATTTCTACAACACTTTCACATAAGAGGTATTTAAAAATACAAAGCTAACATTTTTCATGAGTTCCTGGGCTTACAAATTCCTAATGTTAAAGTTTCATCAGTTTTATCTTGGATGAGACTTGCCTTTTAAATACATGGTGTGTTTTCTGTAGAAGTTACCTATATGTCTTCAAAAACCCGACTGGTCTAGAAAAATGACTCTCTGAGATAGTCATGTTTCATTTGTTTTTGTTTTTTTTTTAAAAAAAAGACAAAACAGCAATAAACATTTTAGCTCTTTAATGAGCAAAATCATGTCTCTTAGCATTGGACTAATAGTCATTTTCCAGATTATCTTTATTTCACGCAATGACCAGTGACATGGCCGAGATGTACAAAGTTGTTTCCATCAAGTAGTATACAATTTTTTTTTTGTATAATAAGCTTTCATTCTTGAAAAAGAGTAACTGAAAAGAAAGGTTTCTGTTACTGCAGTTAGTTTCTCAGAGATAGTTCTTTGCATTATCTTACAAACTATCAAAATTGCTAGTCATCTGAAAAAATGTAAAAAAAAACCACATAACTTTAGTCTAATAGAAATATAGTACAGGTAAGAGAGAAAGTATTTATCAGGATGTGCTCTTTAAGTCCATCTCAATTTTTTTTCATATAAATGTACATCTGATTACATATACAAACATTTGGAAAGGTCTCTGATATACTGTTACTGGTAAACAACAGGGGGGTGAAGAGTTTCCTGTGATCTCAGAATATTCATCTAAAATCACACATATGTGTGAGACTAAACTCCTCCACTCTGCTTCTAGGTTCTGTATCTACGTTGTACTCTACTGAGATTGTGTGAGTAAATGCCAGTGAATGAACCTCGGTAAGAAAGATAAGTGATGTGAGGAGGGACATAACTTGATACTGAACTATTATTAGTAAACATTTTGTCATGCAACATGAGTAAATCAATTAACTGAGAACTGTAATGAGAGTGGTAATTTGGGGCATCCTTATATCTTAAAGACTTGAAAATAACTCTTTGGACACACTTCACCTTACCAAAAGGAACAAGATACAGAATAACAAAAACCACAGAAAATTATAGATCCTCTAACACGTGTCCAATTAGGGAAGTTATTTCTATCAAATACTTAGATGGGAATGAAAAGAACATTAAACACAGGAAATTTTTTTTTTCTGGGATTCATATCAGCGAGTATTCACCACTATACCTATAATTTCTTCAGATACCTTTAATACCTAATTCCTTCTAGTATCAAAACTACTGTGAATTATTTAATCGTAATTACTTTTGACCCTTAAAATCTTCTTTAGGTTCTGCCAATTGATGGAGGAAGCTTCTATGGAAAACTCCAATGGGATGAGAAGAATTTTAATTACGGCTTAATCAGCAGCACAGCCACCACGCATATAAATTATCATGCACATCGTGCTAAAAATATCCAGTTTCCTTTATCCCCACAACTTTATACTGACAGCACTTATGTGATAATGTTGTACCTGCCAGTCTTTAAACTTCTTTGTTTTACTGGCAGATTTCAGCAGGAGCCTCTGCTAAGGCCGTTAACAGCACTGGTGCTTTGTGTACTTATCCAAGTATGTAAATATGGTCTACACAATAAAACAGCTCCAAATAAAACCTGGTGAAAATTATCTGACATTCCACTGGTGTGTCCCTTGTGCATATTCATGGTTGTTTTTTTATTTTTATTTTTATAATTCAGACATAGGTCTTTCCTGGTTGGTGTTCCACATGCCTAATTCCATTATGTAATGTAAATCTTCAAAAAATTAATCTTGAATGTGAATGAAAAAGTATCATTCAGAACAATTGCTTCAAGCAATTGAAATTCATTTTTAAAGTTGATTTGTGTATATATGTACAATTCATTTTTTTTCCAAAGCCCCCAAAGTTCTTGATATGTATATTCACATAATATTCCTCCTTATTTAAATAGTAAGAGTCTTGTAGGTTGAAAGCCAAGGAATCTTCAGTAATCTTTTACTGCGATCCATCAAAAAAAAAAATAGAGTTTGTTTCTCTTATCTGGCTATACCCTGGTTGTTGAATGTGAATGGGGGTGAGGGTGGGGATGGGGCAGAGTATTGTTCTGTCCTCCAGTAAATGTGTTGAATGTGTGTAAGGGCTGAATCCCTGGTATGGTGTTGGGGATCATTGTGATGGTGTTGGGCGTCATTAGCGGAACATCATCAGGTGACCGCCTCATCGCTAGTGTGTAATCTGGGGGGCAGGCGGTCCGAAGAACCACCTCATGTGGATGGATGGACTCACATTCATGATCCAAATCAGTGTGCTTCATTTGGAGGGACATGATCTCCTCTTCTTGTGCATGGGTCAGATCATTGGTGGTGGTGCGCTGAGGGCTGCATCTCCTGTGAACATCGTGTCTCCGCTTATCCTTTTTGTAGTACAGGGCTGCGAAGGCCAAGATGTTCAGGAACAGCAGCGATGCTCCAACTGCAATAGTGACGCTCAGCTCTGTGGAGTAGTCCCTCTGATCCACTGAAAATGGGCTTGGTTGTTGTTTGGGATCATCCTGCTTGGCAGTGGGAAAGGCTGAAGTGACAGGTACAGAATTTTTTCTCGTAGGTCTGAATGTGATGTCAGTTGATGGCACTTTAGTTGTCGTGGAGGTATACTGAGAAATGTCATTGAGAGTATGCAGATGAGGTACCAGCTCCAGCCAGAGGTTCACTTTGTTGGCTCTATAATGTTCTTTAACCCTTGGTTTTAATCCAATATGGAGATAAAGTTGATCTTTCTGGGAATATCTGGTCCATGCTACCTCTTCAAAACGGTTGGGCTTGGTATGAATGAATTTTGTATCTTGAGGGACTGGTTGATTTGGGTCACTAGGAAAGAAAAAAAAGCAATTATGAGAACAAAATTGTGGTATTCTTTTCATCAAAATATTGCCAGTTTAGAATCTAATTGAAGAGGTAACTCAGCAAGGCTTTAGATTGTGTTTTAACAACAACTTGGGTCACTTAATAAATATAAACCCCAATGCAGGCAGCTTGCTTAATGGATGATAATGTAATGCAGTAACCCTCACATTCTTGTTCGCTCTGCCCATTTAGAGATGGGCTTTTATCTACCCAAAGATTTTGCAATACATATGATTTGTCTATAGGCAGACTAGCAGAGACAGCATGGAAGATTGGAGTAGTCTTGGGATTTGGAGTTGCTATATTAGGACTTGAGTTCTAGTATTGCCACATACTAGACATAATAATATATGGGGTCTCATTGCCTCAGGTCCTTTCTCTGCAAATTGAGATTAACAGTACCTACCTGCCTTGGAGAATTATTCTCCTGGTACATGGTCACTTTCTTCAAACTACTGATGCGATAGTTCTTGACAATTTCTGTAGCCACATAGATGATCTTTCCAAAGCCTGCCTCTTACTTACTTGACCTTTTCTGCTCCAGTGATTTTGTCCTCTCTCTCCCCAGGTGCTCTCTGTCGCTGCCATGTCATTTACCAATAATGGCATCACATTTAGCTCTGTTTTTCAGCTCCCTCCCTGTAATACCTCAGCTCTAATAATACTTCCACCCCTCCAGAACATCTAATGCGTTCATCCCACCAATTGTTATTCACTGCTTCCCCAAATCTTCTCTTCCCTCCACATGCCATGCAAATTTCATGGCCAGTTTCTATTGTCTTTTACAATCTATCAATTATTATAATTGTTTTCTTGCAACTACACCACCTGTCTCTACTCTCTTGGCAAAAACACATCCCTGGTTAAATTAATCTCCTTATGCGCTCAATGACCCCAGCAGCACTGCTGAAACCACCTAACAAGGTCATTGGGCACACACTACTGTAGGCTGGAAGGCCCTATCCAATAATATTTGCTACTATTGAATAACAATCATAATAAGCCCTGTATAGTTAAAAAAAACATCATAAATTTAATTATTGAGCAATGCAATAGAGGTATAAACCTTTATAAGTAAAGTTCTAAAAAGTCAGAACTAATAAAGCAATGATTTTTGAAACATCACGATACAGAATTTTTAGTAAAGAACTTAATCTATTGCTGATATTAATCTATTACATTAAACCACTTGGGCATAAGACATGTATTATTTTTAAATGCTTAAAAGGATATTTGTATTAAACTGTAAAAAAAATTTATCCCTTTTAGGTACATACCCAGTTTTAGCAAAATTTGTCCAGTATGTCATTACAACTGCACTCAGCATCACATCATTTTTGGAGAAATTGCAAGGAAATAACTCTGTAGGTCCAATCATGGGGATTCCTAGTACATAGGGAACCTCATCTCCATGAGCTGCATCAGCCCAAGCTGGGACCTGATCTGTTTGGCAATGATGGTAAAAGGCATAGAAATACGTAGGTGAACCGAAGTTTGAGTGAAGATCTGCTGTAGCTACAGCTGGTGCCACCCACTGATGGTCCGTAAACAAAGCCAATAAGGTCTTCCTTCTGGTTTCTGGGTTATGACGGTCAGCCCAGTCAGTGTACATGAATTTAATGGTTTCTCTCAAAACATCTTTGCCTTCAGGATATCCATATAAATTATCAACGAAATTGGAAACAGCAAAGTCGAAATCACTAGCTGATATACCATCATCACTATCCACTATATTTTCAACAAATTTTAACCCTTCCCCTTGGTTAACACCTAACATTATATCATAGTTGAGAAACTCTCCTTGTTCCATCAGTATCTGAGGGTCATCCGGTATTACATCGCCGTCAATCACAGGTCCAAAGGCTATGTGGTATCGTGCTGGTTGAATATCTTGGTCAACAAGTTCTTTGTAAGGCTTCTTCTGTAGGCATTCCACTAACTCTACTGTATCTGAAACATTGCAACCAACTTTTGTGGCCAACATTCTAGCATACTTTGCAGGCTGGAAACTAACAGCCCAGCTGGAAAGGGCTGTTCCACTTTGAGCTATTGCTCGTTGAAAGAGTCCTATGGGAAAAACAACAAAGAGTTTCAGATGACCTTTGAATAATGTTGTGGTATAACAATAACATCTGATATTTTAGACATGTGTATAAAAACCCAGGTACAACTCAATAAACAGGGAGATAGACATTTTTCCTTCAGAGAAGGTACATAAAGTCATCCCCAGGGTATAATGAATGGGGGAGGCAAACAGCCTTGTGCTTTGAATGGCACCCACTTTAGATATCAAAGGGTCTAAATTGTGCATTGTCTCAAAGAGAAGGTAAAAAGGGAAAGGATGAGAAAGTGTAAATACTAGTAGAAAAAGCCCCGAATATTTCTTCACTTAGTATGCAAACATCTGGGTGATTATCAAAGCCAACCAGATGGGGCCAATTCTCTCCCCTTTAACTCTTCAACAGACTTTGACAGTCTTTTGAAGATAGTTCCTCAATTTAGATGAATTGTATCTTCCTTCAGAATGGCTCCATATGTTTGTCTTAATCAGATTTTATTTGAGAAAGAACTGTTGTGAGATCACATGTCTACTGGAGCTAGTGATCTGCTAATACCCTGGGGATGGGCCTGAAGGCACACAAACCAGAATATCACTGTGGACATACTCTTTCCCGCTCTTCATGTTAGACATAGTATGCTGAATACTCATCTTTCAGCAGACATGACATTTGAAGTGTTTCCACTAGGTTGAAGAAAAAACCGAGGGCAGAAGGATTTAGTGTGTATGTGTGTGTGGGTGTGGGTGGGGGGGGGGCGTGACTAAACTTTATCCACTATTAAATATACACTGCTGTATTTTATCATAAAAGATGAAAAGCACTTGGTCCACTGCTTTTCACTTAATTGCATTTAAGAATTATACTTCATGATTCCATATGCAGTTTGATAAGAGTTGCATGCCGTTAAAATTTACAAATGCAGTGCATCTACTCATTAAGGCATTTTCAAATAAAATTCTTGTTTTGAAAATCTAATTATTTTCTTTTAAAAAAAGTACATTATTATCAGTTTCCAAATACAGCTCTGTAATTCAGTTATTTAAACACATGCTAAATTATTCACATGTGTTAATGAGATAAGAACTGTTTTCACAAAGGTGCTAAAACAGTGTCTGCATTAGAAGCAAAGTTTTAGATTTTTCTCCAAACATGTATATTACAGTCAAAATGTCTGTAATACATTCCTAAATAATTCTAAAAATATTCAAAAAGTGAAACAATATGCTAGAGCCAATGATATAAACAGTATGCTAGAGCCAATGATATAAATATGGAGAGTTTTAAAAAATTATATAGGCTATACGTTTGTCAACATTTGCTCAGGGAAATATTTTACTAATTAAAAATTTTACCACTAAAATAAACTTGATTTCTATAATATTCTTTCCAATTTCAAGGGCTCAGTGACATTAACTCAATATACCAAGAAGGATTTGGGAGAAGATACACATCGTATTAAATACAGTCTGAAATATGCTATCGAGATGATATTGGGAAAACCACCTATTCTATCCTTGGTGAGAGCCTCGCTCTGCGTCTGCCGGCTGTGGCTCATCTGGTGTATACGGGCTTAAGTGCTGCCACAGACCTGGAAGCTTAGTAATTCAAGGTCTGTCTGCACAGGAGGCAGAATTAGACTGATGATTTCAACACATGTTCTGAGCATCTCCTGGTCAAATTTGGCAGCTTTCTTTGTGGACACAGGCTTAGTACCAGACCAAATATAAGTCCATTTCTCTGGCCAGATATGGACAGATTTTCTACAAGACTGTGATGGAATGTTACATTTTCCTCTGTTTGCATAGTCATCTGCCACTGTTTACCACATCACTGATTGATGAACAGCAGTGTAGCCAATGAACTAATTGGTTCATCTTTCTATCAATGCTAGTTTTAAACTGGCTGAAACTGGCTTTGGTGCCCATTTTTGCTTTTATGTTTAGAAAAAGTTTTAGAAAAAAACACAAGGAAATAACATTTGAGATCACATGACCCTAAGAAGTCTGAACAGCTTGTCTAATGTTTACCTAGATATTGACATTACTATAGTCCTCAGCAAGAACAATCTAATCTCTTCAATTAAACAAACAATAAAACCCCTCAACATTTGTTATTTCAAAATAAGCCATTTCATTGCAGACCTAAATTTCTATACAGTTGGAACTGATCTCATATGTGTCATTTTGTCATCTTGAATCAGAACTCTACTACTATAAATGTTTCATAAACTTTGGCTATAAATTAAATCTATAGTAATACATGATTCTCCAAACATATATACTCATTTAATGACTGACTGCTCCTTTGCAATTCCACATCAATGTGCCTTTGACACCAAAAACAAATATTCCATGTCTGGAGCTCTTATCATAAAACTCAATCTTACAGATTAAGATGTTTCATGAATTACACTCGACAATGTATCCTTCCTTAATACAGACAAACTTACAATAAAAAAGCAGCAAATACTAGATGGTCTATGCTGATGTGTGTTCTCCATCTTCTATTATGTATGTATCATGGAAAGTATTTGCTTTTGCAGCTTCTCCAACAAAGCACTTCATTTTTTGTGCCTATTTTATGTTAATAATGCAATTAGAATGGGTGACAAACTCATGGTAAAATGGGAATCCATAAAAAAAAGAATATGATTAGCCTTGGGCAGGCTCTTTCGAGAAAGGGTGTCAAGGCTGCAAAATGGAGACAAGAAAAATATTTCATGGGTTTAAGCAGCCTTAGTGCTCCATGCTGCATTGCCACACTTTAGGGGGAAAAATAACATTTTTGGAGTTGAAAATACAAAAAGCACAAATTCAAACCCACTTTTTTTAATGAAAAGCTCTAATAGTGACCTCAATGCTTTGACAATTTTGGATCATGCATGCAAAAAAGTCAAACATCCATTCTCGACTCAGACAACAAGTGAAAATGTCATTTCCAAAGTAGCTTACAACTGCTTCCTTACCTTCTTACTAGTAAGGGGTTTTAAATGTCTATTGTCTTGAAAACAGATTACACACAATCCTTGCATTAATAAAACCCATGTTTTTTATTTTGATTACTGAATAAACAGAGATGACAGAACTGTGAACACCTTCAATTTTCCCCAAATCTCCCTCTGAAGGACAGAAAAGTAACTGTAATGCTAACTATCCTTACATGTGCTTGAAAGCGTATTCTTACCAAGCTCCACAGGAGACAAAGGAAGGAGATTGACAAAAATTTCAACATGCATCGAACAGGTACAGAAACAAAATTTTAAACAGTTATTGAGTTCAACCTAACACTCAGTTGGAACAGAGAAATAGATACAGAGCATCACATACTACTGATGGCGGTGGCATGCAGACACCAAAATTGTCAAAATTTGCAACCTGCATAATACCTTTGGTTGAATTGCTCCAACGGTTACCTTCAGAATAATGGGATAAAGTCAGCAGATTGACACATGAACCCCCAGCGCCAGATCCAAAAACAGTGATTCTTAAGGGGTCACCACCAAAGAATCCAATGTTCTCGCTAGTCCATCTTAAAGCCTGTATGAGATCAAGGAGTCCATAGTTTCCTTTTGCAGCCTGATCCCCTGTACTCAAGAAACCTGGAAAATCAAAATAAAAAGATACCTTAGAACACCCTTTTTAAAGCTGACATGAATCAAATAGGCATTAAGTTTAAATACAACTGAAACCCGTGTGCATCAAGGTGAGTGCAGTCCAAATTCTTTAGTAAAAAACTATTTCCCACCAGGATAAAAGAATTTACTTTAGGAAAAACAGTAGAGACTGAAATCTGAAAAATGACATTTATCTTCCCCAAGTTATCCAGGTAATAGGTAACAAGGGGCACATAAAGAGAATGAAAACATTCTGAAACCCCCCCAAGGGAAATATTTTAGAGGCCAAGTTACTTGGTGGAGATATTTGAGTTAATATCACGGGGTGTATGAAAATGTGCTTTTGCATAAAACACTGTCAGTCCTCAAGTTGCTCATGGTCTAACGTGGTTGGAATTTAAGGTATATGTAGCAGAATGGCAGGGTGTGGGAGTGGAGAGCAGGTGTATTTTTCTAAGACTTGTACATAAAATTACACGCAACACTTTGTATGTATATGTATATATATATTTTTGTGGATGATGGTTCATGGTTAAGAAATAATCACCATGTCAGAAGTCCTTTGAGACTACATTTTGGAATACCTTAAATGCTAAACTGAGATTAGCTTAGAAATCAGTGCAGAATAACTTAAGAGTTTTGAAAAGTTTGGACTCATATTTCTGGAATGTTTAAAGCTGTGCTTTATAGTGAATCTGATAATGAGGAGGAGTTATGTTGCACAATAAAAAGAATAGAGGTGGGGATGAGGTTATAGATATTTGAATTGACATAGTGGTAAAGGCAATCGAATAAAGGAGATAGAAAAGTATTGTGGTAATAAGATCTGAGTGACTTTTTATATATGGAAGTTGCAGGAAGAAGAGACAAAGATATTACTTTAACAATACTTTAAACACATTAATTCATTTCACTGACTTAAGAGCTTTATAATGTTTATTATAACTTGCAAGACAAATATCTACTCTGTAATATATTTCTGCATTTAGTAGAAATGAAAAATTAGTATTGTATAAAATATTCCTTTTTATAGGCCATTCATGTTTTGTGTAGAAAATACTTAGAGATATATTACATATAAATTGATTATATTCAATGATAAAACCTCCAGTCTCAAAAAGTGCATAGGACTAATATTTTAAAATTAGATTTATTCTCTTATGGAAACTCAACATAACAGGTCAATATTTATGACAAAAATTATTTTATTCAATTTGAAACATATCTCTATTTAAAAATGAGACAGAAGTTATTACACTTGTGAAATTACACTTGTGAAAACCAGACTGTGATAACAATACCTACTGGTCGAGTTGATAGATATGGACAAGAAATTCTTTAGGATCATTGTAGAAAGCAACAGATGAATACAGATCTTCCTGAATAATTTTGAAAATTATGAAGAAATGCAGATGCCTAGCCCTTCTTTTCCTACAAGACCAAAAATTCTAAGAAACAAAAGTATAGTCTGTAGTCCATTGTGTGTGTGTGTATGTACATGTGTGTTTGTATAACTCTGGAGATATTAAATCATCCTTGAGAGGGAGGTTAATTTTTTTTAAATAGGTTCCAAATAAACATGTCTTTCTGGTCATACTTATTACCATTTATTAAATCTACATAACAATTTACGGAAATTTTCATGCTATCTTTTTACATAGAAGTACTTTCAAATACTCAGTAGTCATATAAATAAAAGCCTATTCAAATACAAAACAAAAAAAGCATGGCAGAGAACTCTTTCAACTTTATTTGCTATTAAGTGAATTTTTGTATAAGACAGAATCATTAGTTTAAATTCCTGAAGGAATCTTTTAGAAATGTTTTGATCTACAACAATAGACTGATGGCATGAACCTTGAAAACAACATTATGGAAGGATTACTGTGCATTAGATAAAAAGGACTCTTGAAGGATAAAGGAGATGTGTGTGTATTGAGAAAGAGAGACTGAGAGAATAAATGAGAGAATGAGAGAATAGGTAGTTTATTACTTACAATTCTATATCGCAAACATATTCAGAGAGAAATTTGATTTCTGAACTAGCTTACACCACTCAGCACAAAACCCAGAATTTGTATTTAATTCCTCTTGAAATAATATTGAATAACTCCAGTTACATTCACATGAATCTCTATATTCATGTAACACTGACTTACTAATAAAACAACCTTTCTTCCATATGTATAAGGTAGACAGCCATAGTAATAACAACATTGTTATCTTTACATTAAATAAATACTCTCCCCTCTATAATTCCAGTTTTAGTAGCACCGTTTTAACCACTCTGGTAGGTCAAATAGTTTTGTGTTTATGTTCCAAACTGTAAAACAGGTCAATTCTATGAAGAGCAACTTCTACTTCAAAGAAATCTTGTAGCATCTTCAAGAAAAAAATTTAACAAAATAAATTCAACTCCAAACTTGCCTTGTTAAGTCATAGCATGGAAAGTGGAGTATATCATCAGGTAAAACATTGTGTCCTAGGCTTGGAATGTCCAAGCTACTCTGTCAAGCTCCATTTTTACCTTCAACACTGAATTTCCCTCACTCTTGAGTTCTACTTCATGTGTATGTGGTAGTTTACCTATCATCTATTTATTATCTATCAATATCTATCTATCTATCTATCTATCTATCTATCTATCTATCTATCTATCTATC
>JAQQAC010008350.1:11354771-11393900 GCA_029783875.1 Phataginus tricuspis | reverse complement strand
ATCTATCTATCTATCTATCTATCTATCTATCTATCTATCTATCTATCATCTATCTATCTATATCTATCTATCTATCTATCATCTATCTATCTATCATCTATCGATCATCGATCTATCATCTATCTATCTATCATCTATCTATATCTACCTACCTATCTACCTATCTATATACCTTTCCAACTAAAATCAGCTGATCATTAGAGTGAATTCAGAGCCACTATCAATTTTATATTGGGCAAGAATAATAGTCAGCTGCTGCCTCTGGTGGGGCCAGCCAATAATCAGGTAGTATCTCATTAGTTCTGATATAGTGGTACTAGGTGCTTTCATGAGTTCTTTGATAACTGATGCTATGATTCAAACAAAACTAAGGGCATGAATGAGGAAACTTAAGTAAATTGCTCCTCAAAAAAGACAGTTTGCTAATTACCCAAGTAAAGTACCTTAGCAGCATTCTTTATATCTTTATACCCAATAAAGTATTCATTAACAGTTCTTTTAAAAATTAACTTAGCTGCTGTGTCCTTAACAGCAGAATTATTTCAGATCACTCTAGCCAGAAATCTGCTCAGCTATAGTCCAGCCATGGCAGAACTCAGTTTTGCAAAGAGCTGTAAGTGTTGCTTGCTTTCATTACTTTGGAGACTGTTTTCCCCTATGTCACTTAAATTATTCTTAACAGATAGTCACTCATTTTATCTGGCTTTTCCTGGCCTTCAACTATAAGCTCCTTGAATGTGTGACTAATTGATCTTCTAATACAATGATACATTATTTTTGCAAGAAAGAACAATAATGATTATAAAAACAAATCCTTTCTGTGGGGGTGGGGAGACTGGGGGAGTGAGAGGAGCAGAAATTTCCACAAAAAAAATATTCAACTGTTTAATTGACTTATGAATATAAAACTGTGATAAAATGATTAACTTTTAAACTTAAGACAAACTTTCAAAATTGATAAATACAATTATTCCAAGAATTATTTCCCTGGCTCATGTATCCACTACAATTGTCATTTAACTGTGTGTTCAGATAGAACTTATGTAATACCATTCTTTCCATCTAAAAATTTGATCTATTAAACAACATCTACAATTGTTTCTACATGGAACTACTTAGTTCTATTGATCTAATTAAATTTACTGAGTTGGTTTGGCCTTAGTTTGACATTTACTTGTTCTTGCATCTAGGTTTATATTCAGGTGTTAGAGAAAAACCAGGCAATTGAACATGGGCCCACAGGTCCTTGGAATGGAAAAATCAGATCAGGCCTAAAATAAATTGGGCATGGGGAATATAAATAAAAATAGATTATTACTGTGACCAATTTATTGGCTTGGGCAGTTGACATCCACTGAACTCAGCTCTCTGACAGGCAGACCTGAGGAATATGGGGGAAGCTAAGTTGTCTGATAGCAGCTCTGAAGCTTATTGGTTGATCCAATCTACATTCCAGTTTCTTACAGTACAACTGTACAGGCAACATCTTTAGAATGTAAAACAGAGGAAAGCTGGGTGCTTCTCACTAGAAAAAAAAAGATCTAAACGTATTCAAGGATGAACCTGAGAGTAGGAAAAATGCAGACTGTTTCCATTTAAGATAATATCTGAAATGTCAGAAATTTAAGATATCAGTGATCTATACCTTAGAAGTGCTTTATTTTTTTGTGGGGGAAAGGGAGCAAATTTTGAATGTCTGTGTTTTAGTATTTGTTTCTGGAAATGTTAAATGCAATATATGTTTTTCAGAGTCTGTCACAGTATGCAGTTCATGCTCTAAAGAAGTAGGAGAGAAATCTGTGTCTATCAATGCTGTTGCTTGGATACAGATGACTGTGGTCGCCTCTGAGTCACATGGATAAGTACTTTAAGACAGAGACTCTATCTATCTATCTATCTATCTATCTATCTATCTATCTATCTATCTATCTAAACGTTAAAGAGCTGGCCTTGCAGCCATAAGACTAAATAGTAGTGAGGCATCCTTCTAGGGAGTTGGGAATGTGGACCAGAAAAAAAATTCATCAAGGATTTTGCATCTTAGACATAAAAGGATTTAAAACTATAGAATTAATACTTCAAAGCCTACCAACTAAAAACCCAACTGGATATCCCATATGCTGTCTCCCTATTTTAGTTGCCAAGTTCAGTCAGTTCTTCCCTTGCATTCTGTTTCTCTCCTCTTTCCACTCATGTCACTGACTTTTCTAGGTTCTCCACTTTACTTCTTAGACTCATAAAATCCTTCTACCAAACCAACCTCCAAACTTCCAGCAAACAAGTCCCTCTGTCATCAGGCCCACTTTTGAAGAAATACTTTGTTCTAGTAGGGGGACACTGCTATATCAAAGTAAAACCTCATGTTAAGACATCATTGGATAGTTTCCCTTTGAGTTGAGATTGATTAAAATATGATAGTTAGAATTTCCCCCAGTTGGACAATTTAGGGTCTGTGCAGGGGAAAAGAACACATGCACATACCATTTAATTTCCCACCATCACCAGCTAGTTTTCTTGCTCTTGTGTTCTCTTGAGAGCTACTCTCTAAATTCTTAGAAAGCAACAAAGGGTAAAGTCAAAAATAATTCCCTTTTTGTATGTATCCTCTGGGAGAAATTTGTTCTGAAATGGGGCTGATATCTTAATATCATATAATTTGGTGATATTTCTAAAATTTCATATTTTGGTCCATTTATTTGTTGTGAGGTAATTTGCCTTTTAATGACTCATCTTTTGGAAGAGCAAACTGAGTTCCTGGGCAAGGCTTCTGATCCGTGACAGCAGGACATGGAAGTGTGCAGTGGGAAAGGAGAAGGTGACAGCTAGCAGAGGCCTGGAAGGAAAACACTTGTAGATGTTTCTCTGTTTTTCAGTGCCCAAATTTCCAATATTTTCACCATCTCCAAGAAAACAGGTGAGAATGATATGCCTGTTGTACTCAGTTTTAACGTTAGTGATCCTTTCCTCAAAATAGGGCTAAAATATTTATGTTAACAAATTTCTTCTAACTATAAGTAGTAAGGGAGAGAAAAGGGCCTTCATTTGCTCGGCTCTGAATTATGTACACTATTCTCATTTCAGGATTGGCCCAAGATACTGGGGAAAAGTAATCCACAGCCCCAGCTTTCACACCCATTGCCTCTACACTTCTTGGTCTGCAGGTCAAGAAAAACTTATCCAACCTTCCCTGAACTAGGCTATTGTGGGCTTCCTGTCCATTTGAACCTGGACATCAAATCTGGTATTAAAATTGACAATATTCCTACGCTTTCTGAACAACTGCTTTGCTTTCACAAGAAGTGGAAAAGGGGAAATCTCCCTTGTAAAAAGGCTACTTAGAGAAAAGAGACATTGTTTAGTTTTAATTGTTCAGATTATGCATGAATGTGTCTACTGATTTACACCCTTAATATACTTTAAAGCATGTTATTGAAGGAGCCACAATGGCTATCATATAAGAAAATTCTTCAGGAACTATATAGTTAAGAACTATACTATTTTCTATTTTTATTGAAAGGAAATATAAATTTGAATAGTTAAACAGAAAAAGTTTAAAACAATCACAAAAAAAGTTTAATGTATGAATACAACATGCTGATTCTACCTTTGTATACATTGTGAAATGGTCACCTCAAGAAGTCTAGTTACCATCTATCGCCATACAAGTCATTACAATATAATTGACTATTCTGCCCAGGGGGTACATTACAACCACATGAGTTTGTTACCTTATAACTGGAAGTCTGTACCTGTTAATCCCCTTCCCTCATCCTCCCACCACACACACCCCTCCTCTCTGGTTACCACCAATCTCTTTTCTATCACAGATGTTTTTAAACTGTTCTACAGATTGTAGTTGGCAAGACAATTTAAAATACATATGTTGCCCTCTAAGTTTATTCAGATACTAAGGGTATTTGTTGTGACATTAAAAACATTTAAGGAATATTTTTAAGGGCAAAGAACAAGTTTGTATTCACTGAAGTAAGTTCCTTAGAATTTGACTCAAGCATTTCATTGGCTGTATTATAATGAGAACAGTTTTATGAGCCAAAATACTGTGATGATGATTAAATAGAAGATCTTGTGTCTTGATTGGCTGATTGCTCATTATTTTAGAATGGTTAACAAAACTGCTAAAACATATTGGTAGTACGTATTTTTAGACTGTAGAAGAAAATGGCAGGAAAAAAGGACAAGTGATTATGTGAGTGATTTTGACCCTCAGAAGAGGCAGCAGTAGTGAACTGCACATAGCCAGGGGCTGAGCGGGAAAAAGGGCTGATGTGTTCCCCGTCTCCACACTCGGCCCCTGAGAAAGACACAAACAGTACAAAAGAAGAGGTGATAAGGTCTAAGTAATGAATAAAGCTGGGAAGACTAATTTCCTATGAAAACTGACTGAGCCATATTATTTTATTTATTTTATTTCTACCATAATAGCCTTCATCGAGAAGATAAATGTTGGCCTAAGTATGACTAGTAAAATCTGGTTTCCTTAAATGCTGCTTTTGTTATATTCTTCTCTGTTAAAAGATAATCTGACTGATTTAGTGGTTTTAAGGTGTTTTGTTTTTGAATACTTTCAGGATTACAGAAACATTTCAAATATAGCACAAACAATTACCATGTACCTTTCACCCAGATTTCCCACATAATATCTTCTTTCCTTTCTTCTTTCTCTCTCTCTCCTTCTCCTATCAAATATGGAATTACATGTTGAATTGTTTTCTATTTAAACTCCTTAATTTTGAACAGTTTGCTGGTCTGTCTTTGTTTTCCTTGACCTTGATACTTTTTGAGGAATATGCGTCAAATATTGTATAGAATGTCCCTCAGGTAGTGTTTCTCTGACCTTTCATCATGATTATAGTTGTGTATAAAAAGAGAGAATTAATGATTTTTTTAATGCACAGCCTAATATACACATCTTTGGACTATATTGTGTTTATAAACACCAGAAAAAGTAGGCACCATTCCTGATATTATGTAGACACAATCACTAAAGAAAAACTAAATATCCAGAAGATAAATCAATGAAGGTAATTTTTTTTTCTTTTATCTAATACAATTACCCATGGTTGTGGGTATAATATATTGAAAAGGTGAGAGTAAGAATGGTATGAGACTTCTAAAACAAATGGTCTAGAAACATATGTGGAAAGAGAAAAGACTCAGGTTAGAAATAGTAAAAGCTAGGATATAAAGAAAATTACACTAAATTAGTTCCCAATAATCAGATCTGTGATAAAACTTCAATGATAATCCAAATTTCTCACTCCCCCAAATTTTAAATCACAGAGTTTTGTTTTTTTTTTATATCCAACTTGTTCTAGGGAGTTTCAATTAATGGTTCTTAAAAGACAAACTTCTGAACTTTAGATCAGGGCCATATGGTCTGCACTTTGCAGCAGCTGCTATGTGTACAGAAAGGCACTAGAACGGGACCCGAAATATCCGGAGGCGAACCACTAATTCCAGCGACCAGTACAGCAGCCCCAGCAGCTAGCCTCGGGTAATCTTATTTATTAATGCCAAAGGGATATATGACAGGTCTTAATTAGATGTTAACAATAAATCCACCTAACACTGAAAATCGGGGAATCATTTTTTTCTTTTGGGTTCTATTCAAGCCTAAGTAACATGGCGACATTTGACCCCTGCAATTCATCGCAAGTATCGCCCAAAGCTCCAAATCTATTGCCGGGTTAACCAGTGAGGGTTCACCGAGAGGAAATTACTCATGTAACGTGGCCTTCAGTTAGACGAATTTTTCAGCAGTTTTCCTGGCCCAGCAATTCCTGCAGTAGCTAATATGGATCCTCAGCCCAGAGGGTCATGGAATGCTGTCCAACAGCCAAGGAAATATTGAAACAAGTAGAAGGTCAATTTAGAAGAGGCGGTGATGTGAATCTCCCCCAGGGTGCCCTCACATTAAGCTTGGCTTTGTAATTGAAAATAAATCTTTCATGTCTGGGTGACAAGTCTGAGTTCCTGTCCTGGGTGCAGTTTTCACTAAGCATTATATTTTCCAGCTTGAAGTCACTGTCCTTTCAGCTGATTTGACCCGCAGTGCCACAGTAGGATGTTGGCTGCCAAGTTATTAGCTGTTCAAGAAAAAAGTGAAACTAATCTCTTTATTAATATTCATGAAGGGAGATGAGACTCTGAGACTCGAAGGCACAGAGACTGATGTTACAAGCTGGGCAGTGAGGCGTCCTCCCACAGATCTGGGAGCACAATGAAACCCCAGAGGGGAAGGGTGACCCTCGGCAGACATGGTGCAAGAGACAGCTGCCATGGGTTCAAGTGACAGCTTGGTTTTCCAGCACTTTAATGTAAAGAGTTAGTCCTTTCTCAGAATAAAAAGACCATCCTATTAGGGCACTTACTGAAAGACATACAAACACTGAATTCAATTTTTTTCTTTTACATTGAGGACTGGAGGGAGCTGTACTGAAGAGAAGGTATATTTTATTTTTTAATTTGCTAACACACAAAGCACTTCTACATCAGTTTGTGGCTACTGAGGAACCTGTATATAGCCTGTCTTCCCTCTGTGATACATGTCCCCTCTTTCTTTTAGAGATTCAGGTAATCGTAAAGATCAATTAATATCACAAATATGAATCTTGTAATGAAAAGTAGTTTATTAAATCAGCATTTGTTGGGCACCTACTTTTTGCCAGGAATTTCACTAGTTACTCAGTACACAAAGTCTAATAAGACCCAGCCCCTGTTTTTCAGAAAGTTTGGTTTCATTCAAATGTTTCTTGCATGTATTCCTTGGCCCTCCTGCAATCTCACTGTTTAGTGAGGGCGTGAGAAAGATTCTTTGGACTCCACCTAATGAATCAGAGTGTCTGGAGGACAGGCCCAGAGTCTCTGAGGGTGGAAGCTGCACATTTAGCAAGGCCCCTGATGATTCTGATGCATACTTAAACTTGAGAATTCTCATGTCTTAAAGATAAAGAGGGTAAGGAATTCCTACCAAAAACATTAGGGCTGGAAAGAACTTCGGTAGCTAGTGCAATCACATAACTTTACAGGTGAGAAAACTGAGGATCAGAGAGTGAATTGTATAAATTGCCTGATGTTACACAGTGGGTGAGGACCCAGTAATTTCCTGTCTTCTAAGTCTAATGCTGGTAAAGGGTAGGAAACAGGTTGTGCATTTCTTCACTCAAACCATTCACTAAATTGTGTATGTTCCCTTCTTGTTACTTTACAGGTGAACTACTCCTGTGTAATGGTGTTCTGTATTATAGGATTATCTGACAAAAGTTAAATATATAAAACTATATCTCTGTTGACATTTTCTCTAGATTACCTTTCATCCACCCTTAACTATATATTTGAGAGTAGCAGAAATATTTTCCCATGTAAAAATCAGTTCTCCCACAACAAAAAATGAATATGTGAGGCCTATTCTATATATCTTTATGAACTTTTATTGCAGTTAAAAATACCGATTTTTATCTACAAATCATCCTTATATTTCCCAAGGAAAGGAAAGACTGGATTTTAAAATGTGGGACAATAAAATCCTTAATCTTACTTCTAAGGTTTTATCTACCTTGGGAAAAAAATATTCTCTTATAAGCTAATTTATTATTCTCTTTGCTAGGAAATTATTTTTGGAGCTGAAATATTATGTAGTTTAAGCCAGTTTCCTTTTGTTCTGCACTCAGAGAAGATGAAAACATCAGGCAGGTTCTTCTGGCAAGAAATTCAAGGAAAATCTTTACTCTTCAGGCAAAATAATCCAATTCTTTTTTGTCTAGATTGTATGGAACTGTTCTCTGACTTATATAAATGGATAAATACATAATATAGATGGATATTTGTTGATCAGAGCCAAGTTATAGTAGTTTAATTCACAATTTATTTGAATAAAGTTAACTATAGCAAAAGCAATGCTATGAATTCTACAGAAAATAATTTGCTCTTTAAGTTTTTCACTTGTTATCCATGCCAAAAGAAATATAATTATGCAAAAAAATATATCAGGCTAAGAATTTTTTTGAGTTATCTAACAGGAAAGGCCTGCTGGTATATTGAATTTGACCAGCTTTGCCCAAGTACCATAGGGTTGTCTCACAACAGGGCCACCACCCAATGGTGAAGAAATTATCACGGTGCAAAGGAATCAGCCGGCAGGGGGCATGTTTTGCTATTTATCCAGAGTTGTCCTCTGTTAGTGGTAGCTGGTCCAAGAGGTTCACAAGAAACTTCTGCTGATTGTTAGTATCGTATGTGTGTGTAAACAGGCTGAGACTTTTTTCCTAGATGTGGAGAGGAGGCCATCCCATTATTCTTACAAAGAAAAAATACTGATGATCTATTGTATACTGCAAACTGGTCCAATATTAAATGAACATTAGTTGACAAGTTTTCATTTCTTAGTAACTATTTCTGTGACTATTTTAGAGTTATAAAAATAGCGGTTTCTATTTCATCATAGTTTCCTTGTTTATTTATAGAGTTGGCTGATACGGCGATCATCTAAAATGAAGAACTCCACCAAAGCACATGAGGTGGGCTGACATAAAAAATGGTTAGCACCAGTTATAGTTGCAAGTTTGACAATAGGGCAAACCTTGATTTCCTACTAAGCTGCTGTAGTCAGACTGTATTCAGTGGTAAAACAAAAAGCCCTTCCTTATTAAAAACAGCATGTCAGTTCTGCCCTGAGAAACCTTGCTCAGAGGAACAAAGAAGGCTCTGAGTGTAGGAGTGATCGGTACTTGATTATCTGTACAGCCTAGGTCACAGCTGCTCCTTTCCCCGAGCTGGGCCCTAGTCCCTCTTAAATTAGCTATGATCACAAGGAAAGAATATTAACTTCTCAAACTCAGCTTCCAGGCCCAGCACCAAGTTTGCTCCAGTAATATGTCCTCCTTTCCCACCTCTTTTTCTCAGCCTCTTTGAATCAGCCAGGGCAGACTTATTCCTTCCTTTTCCAGAGTCTTCCTTCAGGCATTCATTTATTCAGTGTCCCTCTGCTTGTGTTTCCTTTGCTATCTTAAAATTTCTCTGCATCAGATTCTCATTCCTCAAGCAACTGTTTTTTTTCTTTTACAACCCTTTTCCTGAATGCAAATAAAGCCCTAATTCAAATCAAAACAATAAAATTCAAATTAAAAACCAACATATATTTTGGTCTTTCCAGAATATGGACTAACTACATGATTTCAGTAATGCCTAGTCTATTATACAGCGATTACTAATAATGGTTATTAGCCCTGTGTAATATAACTAGACTTCATTGAGAACTTCAAACTGTGCTAGGCCCTTGGTGAAGTACTTTGTATGCCATGTTTCATTTAATCTATATAATAACCCTGAATAGTAGATAGGAGTTCGAGGTCACCTGGTGGGTTAATGACAGAGTAGGATGTAAAGCCTTTGTCCTGAAAAAACGTATGTTCTTAATATTTTGATAATGAAGTATGCCTTTATGTATGATCTTTTTTTAAGCAAAACATTCATCTGCCATAGCAATCTGAAAGATGATTTTTTTTCCTAGGCTTCCAAGCATCTCTCTTCTGAACACTTAACTTTTTCCTCCCTTAACAAATCATCCAGCCTACATAACCTCCTTCTATTCCTTGATAATATAATCTCCTCCTTTCCATGGGTCACACACTGGAACAAATGGATGATCCATTTGTGACAATGACACACAGCAGCCGCCTTCTTATAATACAAAGGCACAATCAGAGAAGAGAAAAATAACTAAGCAAAAAAGGAAAGTGAGAGAAAACTCCTCTGGTTTTAAACATAACTCAATAGAAAATTTGTCTCTCATCAGAAGTATATCCAGGCTAATGACTTGTGGTTTCTTTGGCCTTCATTTAAGTAGAATAGAACACACTTATCATAAAGTAGGTAAGTGGATAAAGTACTCATTCAATTCTACATTAGTTTGAAAGGAAATGTGAACTAGCTTCACTTGATATGAGCACTCTTCTCAAAGGAAGCCAGCTGTCAGAGCTCCTGGGGACAGAACTGTCGAGTCTTATTTCATAAAAGGGTCATATTCCCTGGCCATACAACTTACGTGACAGGCCCTGGATCTTTGCCCTGAGTGCTCTATTCTTCATCTCTTCCGTACAGTACCGCGTGGTTCTAAGGGGGAAGGGCTCTCAGTTGTGTTCAGAACATCTTACACTGCAGTCCAAAAGAAACTTCACTGGAGCACATGACAAGCACAACATTAGGCACCAAATTTAGGGAGGCATGGGAAATAAGCAATGTGTGAGAACAATCACAGTAATGGGAAAGGAAGGAAGAAGCACAGTTCTCAGCTTCTTGATGTCTGTAAACAGAGCAGGACACAATATAAAAGACGAAGGAAGGGCGCTGTCTGCAGTAAGTATGTTTTTGCCATCTAGCAAATAGGACTTCAGGTGTGTATCATTTTATTTAGAGTCTAAGGCTGTACTATTAAGAGATGAACATATGGACACTAATACAATTGTTACATTCCCTTCAGGGTCCCTCACAACTCTCATTCGAAACTTTCAGTCATATGAAGGGCCAGCACGGGTCTCCTGGACATGGAGAAGCTGCAGAGTAGGGGACAGAGAAATAAGGATGGGGAAAATGACAGAGAGGAAGTAATATAAAGAACTCTAATATAAACATTGTATATTGGATTACAGTGTCTGTTTTTGGTTCCATCCTCCCCACTATAATCTGAGATACAGTCTTTCTGCTAGAATTCTTTATTATCTAATATGTCTCTAGTACACTTCCTGACATAGATTAAGTACTTCATAAATGTTTGCTGAATTAGTGACTATGCATATTTATTGTGGATAATTTTTATAAATTATGTGCACCACTCTTTTTCATATTAGACTATAAACGTTTGAAGGAGGAGGGGAGAGAAAGAGAATTCACCTTTTTATATCTTGCCAGATTCTAGCACACAGTAGGCTGCATTTTATAGAATAATAGAATGTACAAATGAATGTGGGTATCATTGCTCCTAAACCAGACTGGAGTCTTGTCTCTGCCACCCCTTCTGCACATCCCCTAACTTGCTAATGATCTAGCTGGGCTCCACCTTCAAATCTGAAGGTGGAGCTGGAAGTCTGGCACCTACCAGTTCTGAAGCTAACCTGATTGTGCAGTACTCTGCTTATTTCTCTGTCCAGACACAGGCTAAAAACATGTCCTGTGGATTATTATTTTTTTTCAAGAATCTTCAATTTACATGCATCACAGAGCTGCAAATTTTCTGGCATATTTACAGACACTCTCAGTCTCTATCAGATGAGGTCAGACACTCGAGCAAAGCAGAGCAGTAGCCATCACTGTGGAGCCTGTACATCTACTCTTTCACAAATGGGGATGTTTCCGGCTGAGATGGCTGTTAGCCATGTCCTGGCTGTAACGCATGGCTGGCTTAGGCTCTCTATCTCCTCTCTGACCTTGGCTGCTTGACTGGTGAATGATGAATGCAAGCTGGCCTAGCTGACAGCTGTCTACCACTGAGGGGCTGTAGATAACTATAGGTAAGCTGAAAGACTGGTGAGACTTCTCTGCTGCTCTGATAAAATCATCTGGGTGGGAAGTCAGAATAATGGGTAGAATGGTGAGAGAGCTGAGACAAGAAAGACCTGTCACAAGGCCCTCCATAAAGGTTTTGAGAGACAGAATGGGAAAATGGAGATGGTTTTTTGTTCAAAGACATTGAATAGACTTTCTGCCAGATGAACGTGAAGAATCCATGGGAAGAAGCTCACTAAACTGTGAGCCTGTTAAGGCCAAGGATTGTTTTTAGTTTCAAGGTGATGTGTATCCCTAGGGCTCTCAGTAAATGTAACTGGACTTGAAATGGGCAAAGTACTGTCAAGTCTAGAGAATCATCTTTAATATTTGTCTCTAAATAATGCCAAAAAACAAGGACAACTCATTAATTTCATTGGTATTATAAAGAGGCATATACAATCTTCCCTAATGATTGATTCACAGTAATTTAGAGAGTGCTTAAGATGTATCAGTCTTCAGATTTGGAAACGACCCAATGAAATAGGCTTTGTGCTGTTGGTTCTTTAGGGTGATTCTATTCTGCACACCTACCTGGCCCATAACATAACAAGGTTAAGGGTCAACAGGCGTTTAAGTTGGATCAGCTCAATTTACTAATCACTTTCCTGCCAGTCGACTATCTGTGCTGCTTTGGCTCCTACGATCCCACCCCTCAGTGTGGCCTCCTGCTGATTATCTGATCCTTAAGAGCCGTATTTTCCCACTGCAAAGGAATTAACCACCCATTCATTCATGAGTGTTTGTCTTCTAGGATCCAGAAATGGTCTTTTAAAAATGGAGATTTTTTTCTAAGGTAATCCCAGTGAGCTTTTCCTAAAGCACAGACTTGCCTATTCTTCCCACAAAATCTTGTCTTGTGTGTGAAAAGCTGGTCTTAAAGTGATAGCCGGTTGGATTCAGAGATAAGGTCATTTATAGAACAGCCAATGCACTGAAAAATCAGTGATTTCATTTTCATTGCATTTGACTTGGGCAAAATAGGTAAGTTAGAGGGTGGTGAGAATCTTGCCATGTCTGCTTTTCTTTCATATCTTTCTGCTTTCTTTCAGCTCCAACAGGTATTCAGTGTTTTCCAGGGCCGGTATTACCATTCTTATTCTCCAGATACTTGTTTTGATACTAGCTAAATAATCTGATGAATGACTTGAATGTGTAAAAGTTGGTGTGTATCCCTAGGGCTGGTCACTTAATAGACAATAAATAATATTGAATTGAACTGAAAATGGGCCCAATTTGTCAAAGCTACAGAATCACCTTTGATGTTAATCTCCAGGTAATACCAATTACGTTCCATATTAGGGAACATATTAGGTTACATATCAGGTAACATTTTCATGTACTAGGAGACTTTTGGACACAACGTTCAGAAGAGTCTTAAGAGTCTAAAAAGTAATCAGGCAGAATATTTGAATCAAAACATAAAATTTTCAGTTTGTTCTTATAGAGAATTTTAAAAAACTTACATTTAGAAAATAACTAGTAGTAAAATCCCTGATGTGTGTAATATTTATTAGTAATATCCAGAATTTGGAAGCAATTTCATCACTTTACAGTCTTGTAGAGCTAATTGTATCTATATTTAGTTACTGTGTGTTTGGAGACCAGATTAATTTTCTTCATGGTTTTTAATTCCAGGTAAAAACTAATAAACCCAGGATATTTTCCCAAATGATACTGGTTAGGAAAAAAAACAGAAGACTATAGTTTTAAATCAGTTGCCTATTAACATTCAGCAGCTATTGGCAATGCAGTCTTCCAACAGTTTTTAGAATTGATAGAATGGAATGCCGAGTAGAGTTTTCTCATGTTGCCTTCCCCACAATCTAGACAGAGAGCTTAAGTCATGTTTTACATATTAAACAACAGCAGAATCTGAAGAAGAATTAGTTTAAAAAAATAATAGAGGTGGTTGCCTTTTGAATTAAAAATCACAGAGACTCTAAATGCCACTTTGAAAAAAATTAGTGCTATTAATCTGCACGTTCCAAATGGAACCTGGGGAGATTAAGCTACTGCTGGCTGCACATCTGTTACACAAAACCGCTGCATCAGAGGGTACAGATTAAAATAGAAATACTCTGTGTAGATGTTCTTTGGGCCCCAGAACACCCTTATAAAACACCTAGTCACACAGTCTCCCTCTAATTTTCTAGCAACAATTTAAATAAATACAAGATGTCAGACAATAGTCTCAGTTCAGGGAAAAAAGGGCTTCAATTCCACCCAAGTTAATTGAGGCTAGAATCATTCCTGTGACATCTATGGCAATTTCACATTGGTGCACTTCAATTAAGGAATAATAAGAGTGCAAAGTAATTTATACTCATAGATTAGATGTCGTCTGTGAAAAATTACTGATTAACTCAAAGGCGGCCTCTGGAGTACTCACCAAGCATTTTAATGGGGGTCTCTCTGTCACCTCTTGCCCTAATATCTGGTCAGAAACTACCAACACTCTAAATTTGCCTTTTAAAAAAGACTCAATATACATCTACGACTTCCCCTTTTTAAAATTCCCTAAATCACAACTGTTTTGCAGTAATCATCAGGTTAATCATCCTATTAAAAAGGTATCCTAAAAAATCTATTTTTCTACTAGTATACCTAGACTTTTCTCTTTATTTCAGTTCTTCTGGTTTTACTTAACATTAAAAGGCATTTTCTTCAATAAAGTAACAATAAAAAGACATTTTTTGGATAACGTTGTTATTCAAATGTTCTGCATTGTATTTCCACCTCAGTGAGCATATATAACTAACTCTCAACAATGAGAAAATGTGGTGTTTGTGGTAAAGAGGGACCAGATTCTTAATTACTGTTTTCCTCAAACTAAAATTTTAAGTCTTGGTAGATGATGATCATGATGTAGAAAATTTTGTGCATAATATTTAACCTTTTTTAAACTCTCCACAAATTAAGCAGGAGGATTATCACTTGATTATCCATTCTTAAATCAGTACTTTCTTCTTTCACTATCTAAAGACATGACTAAGAAACATTAAATTAAAACAAATAGACTAAAAATAGCTTTCTTGAAATAATAACTCCCTTTTCTTTCTTCAGTTATTATCTGAAGATAAACAAGCTGAAGCATCAGGAAAACCCACATGTATTTTATTAGAAAGAAAATGGTCTACTTTCAGTTATTAGCAATTTATTCTTAGACAAAAGACCAAAATTAAATACACAGGAAGCAAGTTGACATCTTCCCTTTTCCTGTGATGATGAAGGGGATGCGAGACAGAGTGGACCTAAGGAAGTCAGAAAATTGGGTCCTAAGGTGAGTTCTGCCACTTGCTAGTGCTGTGGAGTTGGGGTGAACATTTTGGCTTCTGGGAAACAGTGTTGCGTAAAGAATGGGCAGTTCCTCACTAGGCGGTTGTGAGGTCTGACTCTACTAACATGTGCTGCCTCTGTGTACGAAGGGACCGTGCGGTTTCTGTAGGGCACTTTTCAAATAGGACACTAGAAGAATTAAAATGCTCATCTCTGTCTTTAACCAGGATTCTACGGTCCTTTTTCTAATAGTAAGGAATTACAATATGACGTAATTGGAGAGAATCTGCAATATCACCAATCTAATAGGACTTTCAGAGAACGAATGGGGAAAGTTTAAAAAGAAGCTGGGATAGAAAAAGGGTTACAGAAGGAGATTTTAAAGAGACTTCAAGAAAAAAAAAAGGCCAGGAGTAAGGACCTAGCTAATTTAATATTGGATAAAAATTTCTGAGCTTTACGTCATTACAATGTGGTTCTCTTTGGTTTAGAAGTCTTGCTTTGTGGCAGCAGCTTACTTATATTTCTGACAGTGTTTATTTAAACCTGTCATCTCCATAGTAACAAAATCTGTAGCCTGCCCATCCATGAGCCTGAAAAGCCCATTAAGTCATTCAGTGAGCCCTGGATCTGGGAAGACAGACATGTGTGAAAGGTGGAAGTTGAATGCCATCTCTGACTTCCTTGAAGCAAAGGGTAATGGAAGCAGTAGGCAAACAGCATAATTTTTTTTTCAGAAATTAAGAAATGTTTGTAAGTGAACATATAAATAGCTAATATACCAGTCGCTCAGGCCTATTTCCATATTCTATTCAGCTTTTCAAGATTTGTGATAAAAAATGGTGTGTGATTAAACTCAGACATACGCTCTGTCAGCTTTCTCCCTTGAAGTGACAGTGAAAATCAAGGCTAGGAGTGAAACTATGACAAGCATCTTTGAGGACTTGGACCTGATCATAAAGCTGATAAAGCTGGGTTGTATTTATTGAATAGCTATATATCACTTATGATTTACCAAGCAGACTAAGCAACCTAAACTGTTAACTCATTCAATCAATTTTACTAGGTCAGTGTCATTAACATCAGCTCAAAGTTATGCAGATGAGAAGTAGTAGAACCTGAATTTGAACATAGATGCTCTGACTTCAAAGTCGATGCTCTAAACCAGTAAACTCTGCTGCTGTGAGAAACTAGATTAAGGACTGCGCCATGAACAGAGCTGCTGTGCTATTAGCACAGATCTGAATTGACAAGGATGTGCATATTATTAGTTTGGTACCCACCTCCCCAAACGATGAAAATCTTAAGGGCAAGGCCTATTTTGATTTTGTTCTCTTAAAAATGTTAAGTACCAGGAAGGTGTTAATTTTTTTTCTGTATTGGTGAATAATAGTATGCCCAAACAATGGCTATAAAATTTTTCCAAGCATTCCTGGCTCAGAAGTTCAAGGTCAACACCTGGCTGGGTATCCATCTCTCTACCGCAGGAGAATTGCTTTTGAAAATTTTAGTCTATTGTTTTTTTATGGTCAAAGTGGTACACGAAAGAAAATTTAAAACCTGAAGAAGAAAACAAAAAGTATATAAAATGAAAAAAAATAGATGACTTAGTTCATACTGGAAAGACAGAGAAGAAATACCTTAGGTTATAAAATTATAAAATAAGAATTTAAAAAAGATAGAGTTATGATCAAGTTTCCTAGTAGTTAAAATGATTATAATAGAACTTTCTTCACCTCTGCTTTTCTAGGAGGGAAATAAAGGAGAAAAAATATGTAGTATTCAAAGTGGTGTACAACTCTTGACACTAAATTTTGTCATTGTTTGCAAGTGTTAGAGGAAGACAGCACCTGTTATTTTTAGGAGTCACCAAATAAGACAAGAGAGGCCACTGCAGTTGTTAAGTGGAGGAAGTGACACAAAGAACACAATTTGGACATTGGGGGAAATGTGGCGGCAGATGAGAGAAAGCTGAGGGAAAAGGTGGAGCCCAGCATTTCCCTTTGGTTGCAAATTCCCCTGACAAGACATAACCCACCTGGGTTCCTCTGTTGGGGCCAAACAAAATATGACAACATCTACCCTGTGTTGGAATCCTTGCTTTTGTTTGAAGATGTAGGTGTGTATGTATTCTGCGCCCTTCAACATCTGAGGATGGGAGTTTTGTTGTGTGTAATATCCTTGGGTCACAGTGTTTTCACTTAGAACTCTATGGATACTGCTTTGTCCTCTCTGGACTGAAGTTGCACAGAGGGTTGGGGTCGGTGTGGTCTGTGTTCCTTTCCAGGTAGCCTGTGGTATGTTGGTTTTGTTGTTTTCTTTATGGGTTTTATTTTTGTTCTCAGGGGTGGGGGATGACTAGAGAATAACAGGATTTTTCATTCTTTGTAATTAAAAAAATGTTTGAGGATTTTTCTAAATGTGGTGTCTCTTTTTAGTTTTTGCTTATAATAGGAAACCTCTTTTTATTTAAATACTTGGGTCATTTTTTCAACTCAAGAAAATTCTTATAATACATTTCATTGTGCTTCCATTGCAATTTTTATATCTTTCTTAGAAAACTCTGCTAAAGTTAGTTTTCTATATTTTTAATATCATACCTTTCATTTTATCCCATCTCATTACAATTCTATTTTCTTTTTCTATTTATAAGTAAGCTTTTCAAGTATCATGTACATATCAATGAGCCAGGTTTCTACTGTATTGATTCTATGCTCTGCTAGCATCAATCATTGTGGATTTAAAATTTGCCATTATTATTTAATTCTCTTGATATCCTGCCTTATCTTGCCACCCACTTTTTAATATCGGCCTGCTGTCTTTTATTTCAATCTATTTTCTCCAAGTTGATTTATACTTCTGTTTCAGAGTTAATGTATTATATGTTCTAGGAAGAATGTCAAATTTCTAAAATTATATTCCAGTTTCTATAACATTTTCAGAGGTCCAGTTTTCTTTCATATGGTGATACCTTTCTCTTGCTTGATAATATTTTTTAATGATGCTAATAGATATTAGTTGAACAAATTAGTTAACAAACTTAGTTTTAGAGTTAGAAGCACTGTGAGTTTGCTTTTATATATTTGGAAATAGTTGTACTCACTAGGAAACTAAGAGAAAACCCACAGAATCCATATAATAAAAACATAAAATAAAGATAACTGCCAGAAATTTCAACCAAAATAAATAATTAAAAATGAAACTAAACTAAAGCTAAAATAAGTAAGGCCAAGTAGAGTAGTAAAAACAATTATAAATGGGATAAATTTTACTTTTAAAAGATGAATTTCTGAGTAGTTCAGAACATCCAAATGCATGCTGATTTCAAGCAACACATTACAAAAATGTAAAAATCAATGGATGGACAGGATTTATAAAGTAAACACACACAACCTGCAAGCACTGAGGGCAATATTAAATGTAGACAAGGTAAAAGTCAAGAAAGAAAATTTTGAACAACTTAATTTTTTTTTCTAAAGAGGGACTGTTTTTGGATCAGAGTTACATCCTACAATGAAAATAGTTGTCACAGATCTTTATGTGACAAAGGGAATAACATTAGATAGAACATGTAAAAGTTATCTTAGAAACATAACAATTAAAAATTGATAAGGGAAAAATTGGTAGAAGTGCTATTATTTTAGAAGACCTTTGTGCTAACTCTGGGGGCACTTGACAGACTATGTAGGAAATATATATGGGCACAGAGATTTGAATTATGTGTTATTTGGATTATACATTAAATGAATATACATGTATCGAGCCATAAGCACCCTGTAGAGAGCACAGCTCCTTTTCAAACTCTAATGTCATTATTTACCAAAACTGATTACATGCCAGACCTCAAATATTTATAGAATTCAAAAACCACATTAGTGATATTCACTCAAATCATTTACTTATTACTATTTATTAAGATCCCACAATGAGCCAGCACTCTTCTGAGCACTGGAGATATAACAGTGAACAACATGGACTAGCTCTGTGTTCTTGGATTTTACTTTTATGTGAGGGAAGACATGAATAAGCAAATATGCTAGTCACTATATTGTATATCAAACACTGGAAAGTGTTATAGAGCTAAGAAAGGAGGATAAGCAGAACTGGGGGTGATGAGTTCACTTTACTTCTTGCTTTCTTGGGGGGTCATTTTTCTCAAACCTGTTGGGAATTTGGTCTGTTCTTAGTTCTGCTCTTTAAGAACACACTATTGTATTTAGAAAAAAGCATTTTATAATTTTACAAAAGTAATCTGACCATAACTCAGAGGGTAAGTTAACAAATCCATACTTTTAATATTCAAGTAGCAACTTTAAATCCTATTTGTAGCTACCAAGAACATAAATTGATGAAATGCCAAGCCTATTAAGGAGGATTTTCCATTTTTAATTAAAAGAGATCCCCTACGTTACATTTTCTGGGTCTTAGGAACCTGAACTTTTGATGGATGCATCTGATCAGGATGTTATATGAGAACAATTAGGTGATGTGTACTTAAGAAGGCTAAACCACTGAGCTACAGTCACATTGCCTCACACAGACAGAAGTACTGAAGCGCAAACAAGCATCTGTACTAAGAAGGGTGTTGTGCTCTCCACTGTTCCTTTTTCCTCCCACCAGCCTCACTCGAGTTAATTGTATTACCACTTCCTAAGACCGAAGTCTCAGCAGAGAGGAAAATATTCAGGGGAAGAGTAATGGGGAAAGTGGGCTTGGGGCGAGGAGGTGGGCAATTTCTGTTCAATTCCCAGTTTCACTGGGTTAAATGTTCTCAAGAAGAGATTTCTAAATGAATTTGAGAGAGACAGCCTTAAACTTCAAATATATGAAATTTGAGTTCTCAGCCCAAGTCAGTGACAATGTTGAGAAAATCCAGGCCAAATGCTTTACACGTTGGTTTGATAACGTGTTAATACTAAAAAAAAACTACCCATCATTAGAATGCTGAAAGCAATGATTTCTTTTTATTTTTTACAAAGCCCAGAAGGATGGGATATAAAAATATCCACCAAAGGGAAGAAATGTGAAGGCAAATTATTTTAAAATTTAGGATATAAGATAATTTTGAGGAGAGAAGATTTTCTTATATATTTTAAAATTGAAGTTATAAACTGTACAATTTTATTTTACATTAATTTGGTGCTAAATGTATAACTGAGTGATTTAGTATGGAATGACTAAGTTTCATGTTCTTTTATTCACATGGAACTTAAAGTAGGTTACTGAAAAGAACTATAGAAAATTAAGTTTAAATGCCTACATGAAGCATAAAAGGAAAAAGAAACTATATGTCAACTTGTCATAGGCAGAACCAAAAATAAGCTAGAAATTAGCATATAATACTGAATATAATAAATACTAAATTTGCATTATTAATAAAGAATTAAATGGCTAGGGTGTTAATGGTGATCATTCTTCAGAGGTTTGATACTCACGAAATTCCATCCTCAGTGCAGAGTATCTCTGCTGAAATTTCCAAATTTGTAAATCATTCCTTTGGTCCAAGAGGATATTCATTGAAATATTCAGCTATCATGATGCCATAAAGCCAAGGAATATGCACCTTCATGGTTTTATAGAGGACTAACAGACTTACAGAGGCAAAGCCATCTCTCCCCATAACCACCAAGATTAGGAATCTTGTAGAGTGAGGCTAAGGTGAGAAAAGAGGCAAGTGTGGCACATGTCAGCAATGGGAGGCCTGACTTATGTCTATAAAAATAGACGATGAAAAATAGAATGCCAGATGGTCTACAAAACAGAGGCTGACCAAGAAAACCTAGGGAAGTCTTCCTGGAGGAAATGCTATGGCTGGTTTTGACAGGATAGTAACAACAAAAGCCAGCAATTGAGGATTTTCTCTGTTGCTGGTAGGAGCCATATTATGAAGGATCAGACATGCCCTGCTAAAAATCTTATTTTCTAACCTTGCACCAGGAGGAGTCACTGCAGGGCTTTAACATGCAGGGGGAGATGGGAAGGTTATGGATCGTCTATCGATTTGGCAGCAACATGGAGAGTCCAATGGAGAAATATAAGGCTAGGAGAGAATTTCTTTTAAAGGTTATTGGATTATTCTTAATGTAGAATGACATCACCTAAAACTAAAGCCATAATAATGTGAAGGGAAAAAAAGTAGATGGTTCGTTGCAAATAAACAAGTCGAACCTGTTACTCTTCAAGATGTATTTGCAAAATATCAGGGATTACACTTTTACCAAACCAGGATATTCTTTATTTATTTATTTATTTATTTTGGTATCATTAATCTACAATTACCTGTGCCATATTATGGTGATTAAACTACCCCCTTCATCAGGTCCCCCCCACCAACCCCATTACACTCACTGTCCATCAGCGTAGTGAGATGCTATAGAATCACTACTTGTCCTCTCTGAGTTGTACAGCCCTCCCCGTGCACCCCCTACCTTACATCTGCTAATCGTAATGCCCCTTTTACCCTCTTATCCCTCCCTTCCCACCCTTCTTCCCCAGTCCCTTTCCCTTTGGTAACTATTAGTCCTTTCTTGGGTTCTGTGAGTCTGCTGCTGTTTTGTTCCTTCAGTTTTTTTCTTTGTTCTTATACTCCACATATGAGTGAAATCATTTGATACTTGTCTTTTTCAGCTTGGCTTATTTCACTGAGCATAACACCCTCTAGCTCCATCCATGTTGTCGCAAAGGGTAAGTTTTGTTTTCTTCTTATGGCTGAATAATATTCCATTGTGCATATATACCACATCTTCTTTATCCATTCATCCACTGATGGACACTTAGGTTGCTTCCATTTCTTGGCTATTGTAAATAGTGCTTCAATAAACATAGGGGTGCATTTGTCTTTTTGAAACTGGGCTGCTGCATTCTTAGGGTAAATTCCTAGGAGTGGAATTCCTGGGTCAAATAGTATTTCTATTTTGAGTTTTTTGAGGAACCTCCATACTGCTTTCCACAATGGTTGAACTAATTTGCATTCCCACCAGCAGTGTAGGAGGGTTCCCTTTTCTCCACATCCTCGCCAACATTTGTGGTTGTTTGTGTTTTGGATGTTGGCCATCCTCACTGGTGTGAGGTGATATGTCATTGTGGTTTTAATCAGCATTTCTCTGATGATTAGCAATGTGGAGCATCTTTTCATGTGCCTATTGGCCATCTGAATTTCTTCTTTAAAGAAATGTCTATTCATGGCCTCTGCCCATTTCTTAATTGGATTATTTGCTTTTTGTTTGTTAAGGTGCATGAGTTCTTTATATATTTTGGATGTCAACCCCTTCTCAGATATGTCATTTATGAATATATTCCCCCATACTGTAGGATGTCTTTTTGTTCTACTGATGTCCTCTGCTGTACAGAAGCTTTTCAACTTGATATATATATTTTGGTTTTGTTTCCCTTGCCCCGGGAGATATGTTCATGAAGAAGTCGCTCATGTTTATGTCCAAGAGATTTTTGCCTGTTTTTTTCTAAGAGTTTTATGGTTTCATGACTTACATTCAGGTCTTTGACCCACCTTGAGTTTACCTTTGTGTATGGGGCTCGACATTAGTCCAGTTTCATTCTCTTACATGTAGCTGTCCAGTTTTTCCAACACCAGCTGCTGAAGAGGCTGTCATCTCCCCATTGTATATCTAAGACTCCTTTATCAAATATTAATTGACTGTAAATGTTTGGATTAATGTTTGGATTTTCTATTCTGTTCCACTCGTTTGTGGGTCTGTTTTTGTGCCAGTACCAAATTGTCCTGATTACTGTGGCTTTGTAGTAGAGTTTGACGTCAGGGAGCATAATTCCCCCTGTTTGATTCCTCCTTCTCAGGATTGCTTTGGCTATTCGGGGTCCTTTGTGGTTCCATATGAATTTTAGAATTATTTGTTCCAGTTCATTGAAGAAAGCTGTTGGTAGTTTGATAGGGATTGCGTTGAATCTGTAGATTGCTTTAGGTAGTACAGCCATTTTGACAATATTTATTCTTCCTAGCCAAGAGCATGGGATGCATTTCCATTTGTTAGTGTCTCCTTTAATTTCTCCTAGGAGTGTCTTGTAGTTTTCAGAGTACAGGTCTTTCACATCCTTCATTAGGTTTATTCCTAGATATTTTATTCTTTTTGATGCAATTGTGAATGGAATTGTTTTTCTGATTTCTCTTTCTGTTAGTTCATCATTAGTGTATAGGAAAGCAACAGATTTCTGTGTGTTAATTTTGTATCCTGCAACTTTGCTGAATTGAGATATTAGTTCTAGTAGTTTTGGAGTGGAGTCTTTAGGGTTTTTTATGTACAGTATCATGTCATCTGCAAATAGTGACACTTTGACTTCTTCGTTACAAATCTGGATGCCTTGTATGTCTTTGTTTTGTCTGATTGCCGTGGCTAGGACCTCCAGTACGATGTTGAATAACAGTGGAGAGAGTGGGCATTCCTGTCTTGTTCCCGATCTTAGATGAAAAGCTTTCAGCTTCTCGCTATTAAGTATGATGTTAGCTGTGGGTTTGTCATATATAGCCTTTATGATGTTGAGGTACTTGCCGTCTATACCCATTCTGTTCAGAGTTTTAATCATGAATGGATGCTGAATTTTGTCAAATGCTTTTTCAGTATCTATGGAGATGATCATGTGGCTTTTGTTCATCTTTTTGTTGATGTGGTGGATGATGTTGATGGATTTTCGAATGTTGTACCATCCTTGCATCCCTGGGATGAATCCCACTTGATCATGGTGTATGATCCTCTTGTATTTTTGAATTCGGTTTGCTAATATTTTGTTGAGCATTTTTGCATCTACGTTCATCAGGGATATAGGTCTGTAATTTTCTTTTTTGGTGAGGTCTTTGACTGGTTTTGGTATTAGAGTGATGCTGGCTTCATAGAAAGAGTTTGGAAGTATTCCCTCCTCTTCTATTTTTTGGAAAACTTTAAGGAGAATGGGTGTTATTTCTTCTCTATATGTCTGGTAGAATTCAGAGGGGAATCCATCAGGTCCGGGGGTTTCGTTTTTGGGTAGTTTTTTGATTACCGATTCAATTTCGTTGCTGGTGATTGGTCTGTTTAGTTTTTCTGTTTCTTGCTTGGTCAGTCTTGGAAGGTTGTATTTTTCTAAGAAGTTGTCCATTTCTTCTATGTTTTGCAGCTTGTTAGCATATAGGTGCTCATAATATTCTCTTATAATTCTTTGTATTTCTGTGTGGTCCGTCGTTATTTTTCCTTTCTCATTTCTGATTCTGTTTATGTGTGTAGATTCTCTTTTTCTCTTAATGAGTCTGGCTAAGGGGTTATCTATTTTGTTTATTTTTTCAAAGAACCAGCTCTTGGTTTCATTGATTTTTTTGTATTGTTTCATTCTTCTCAATTTTATTTATTTCTTCTCTGATCTTTATTATGTCCCTCCTTCTGATGACATTGGGCCTCATTTGTTCTTCTTTTTCCAATTTCAATAATTGTGTCTTGAGACTGTTCATTTGGGAATGTTCTCCCATCTTTTAATAGGCCTGGATTGCAATATACTTTCCTCTTAGAACTGCCTTTGCTGCGTCCCACAGAAGTTGTGGCTTTGTGTTGTTGTTGTCATTAGTCTCCATATATTCTTTGATTTCTGTTTTGATTTGGTTGTTAACCCATTGATTAATTAGGAGAATGTTGTTAAGTCTCCATGTATTTATGAGCCTTTTTGATTTCTTTCTAAAACTTATTTCTAGTTTTATACTTTTGTGATCTGAGAAGTTGGTTGGTAGGATTTCAATAGTTTTGTATTTACTGAGGTTCTTTTTGTGGCCTAGTATGTGGTCTATTCTGGAAAATGTTCCATGTGCACTTGAGAAGAATGTGTTTCCTGCTGCTTTTGGGTGCAGAGTTCTGTAGATAACTGTTAGGTCCATCTGTTCTAGTGTGTTGTTCAGTGCCTCTGTGTCTTTACTTATTTTCTGTCCGGTTGATCTTACCTTTGGAGTGAGTGGTGTGTTGAAGTCTCCTAAAATGAATGCATTGCTGTCTATTTCCTCCTTCAATTCTGTTAGTATTTGTTTCACATATGCTGACGCTCCTGTGTTGGGTGCATATATATTTATAATGGTTATATCTTCTTGTTGGACTGACCCCTTTATCATTATGTAATGTCCTTCTTTATCTCTTGCTACTTTCTTCATTTTGAAGTCTATTTTGTCTGATACAAGTACTGCAACACCTGCTTTTTTCTCCTTGTTGTTTGCATGAAATATCTTTTTCCATCCCCTCTCTTTTTGTCTGTGTATATCTTTGGGTTTGAGGTGAGTCTCTTGTAAGCAACATATAGATGGGTCTTGCTTTTTTATCCACTCTGTTACTCTGTGTCTTTTGATTGGTGCATTCAGTCCATTTACATTTAGGGTGATTATTGATAGATATGTACTTATTGCCATTGCTGGCTTTAGATTCGTGGTTACCAAAGGTTCAAGGTTTGATTCTTTACTATCTAAGAATCTAACTTAACTTTCTTGTTAAGTTATTGTGAACGCCGTCTGATGTTTCTTTATCTCTCCCTTCCTATTCTTCCTCCTCCATACTTTATGTATTAGGTGTTTTATTCTTTGCCTTTAGTTAGTCTTTGGATGGTCTGCTTTCTTTGCTATGATTTTATTTTCTCTGGTGATATCTTTTTAGCCTTAGGGGTGCTTCCCTCTAGAGCAGTCCGTTTAAGATATCCTGTAGTGGTGGTTTATGAGAGGCAAACTCTTTCAACTTTCCTTTGTCTGGAAATTGTTTAATCCCTCCGTCATATTTAAATGATAATCATGCTGGATACAATATTCTTGGTTTGAGGCCGTTCTGTTTCATTACATTAAATATATCATGCCATTCTCTTCTGGCCTGTAAGGTTTCTGTTGAGAAGTCTGATGATAGTCTTATGGGTTTTCCTTTGTAGGTGATCTTTTTTCTCTCTCTAGCTCCCTTTAATACTCTGTCTTTATCTTTGATCTTTGCCATCTTAAATATTATGTGTCTTGGTGTTGTCTTCCTTGGTTCCCTTGTGTTGGGAGATCTGTGGGCTTCCGTGGACTGAGAGACTATTTCCTTCCCCAGTGTGGGAAAGTTTTCAGCAATTATTTCTTCAAAGACACTTTCTATCCCTTTTTCTCTCTCTTCTTCTTCTGGTACTCCTATAATGCGAATATTGTTCTGTTTGGATTGGTCACACAGTTCTCTTAATATTCTTTCATTCCTAGAGATCCTTTTATCTCTCTCTGCCTCAGCTTCTCTGTATTCCTGTTCTCTATTTTCTATTCCATTAACAGTCTCTTGCACCTCATCCAGTCTGCTGTTAAGCCCGTTGATGGGTTGTCTGATTTCTGCATAGTCTTTCCTCACTTCCCTCACTTCCTCCCTCAGCTCTTGCACATTTCTCTGTAGATCCGTCAGCATGGCTATGACTTATATTCTGAATTCTTTTTCAGGAAGACTGTGCATGTCCATCCCTTCAGGTTCCCTCTCTGGGGTTGTCTGGGTCTGTAGCTTTGTCTGTACCATATTCCTCTGTCTTTTCATGGCTGTAGAATTGGTTGCTGGTAGTTGCCACGTATGTCAGCTGGGCTCTTTATGACGGGAGTGGATTCTGTGTGAATGCTGTAGGTGGCGCTGTTGCTCCACTATTCCAGAGCCGTGGCCGCGCCATTCCGCAAGGCCCTTTATAGCTCTCGCCGGGTGCCGAGGCCTCTCAGGTGTAGCTGCATGCTGTGCGCTTTCCTGTGTATTCTTGTCTCTCTTTTAGGAATAGTTGTATTTGCTGTGTTTTCGTGGATAAATATAATGTTGGGAGGAGATTTCTCCCGTCCGCTCACATCGCCATCTTCCCGTAAGTCCCCAAACCAGGATATTCTTGAGAGTGAAAGGGTACACTATGAACAACTACATCTAAATAGGATGTGTAAACCAAAGCTATTCCAGGTAACCTGTTTAATGTAGTTTTTAGAATCGAGTGGTGGACCGACAGAGGTCATTTGGAGGTGGAAAGGAAAGAGATACATCAGAAAGACACAAGTGGTTAGCTCTTAAGAAAGGCCCCACTGAATCCTAACTCAACCTATGTTTTTGGAAAGCAGAGGGAAGATGTGTGTAATTTTTCAGCTGTGTGTGACTTTCAGATATAAACCTACTCAACATTTAGAAGCTTCCAGACATATGTATTCTGACAGCTATCTTCCACTGAGGTGACTTCTCAATACTATGCACTTCCCGTGGCTCTAGTTTGCTGCTTCTTTGCACATTACTCAATTCTGAGTTCCTGTGAGGGACAGAGCTAAGGGGGAAGGGTATCCCACTGATGTAGCTTTGCTAAGATTGAGATGGCAGAGGGCTTCACAAAGCTCTCCTTGGAGCCTGAGCAGTACAAACTTCAGAAAAAGGTAAGAAGAGCTTTTGGGTGTTGCTGCTGGACAGCAAGTTGACACAAAAGTGAAGAGCGAATATCAAGACATTCTGCACCAAGGGATTACATTTCCTTCCCTTTGAGTCAATAGAAAATTTCATGCCAAGTTGATTAGAGATTAATCTCCATAAACTAGTCATATGCTAATAGTTTAGAATAGTTTTCTGTTTCATAATGCCATCTGTAATCATATTTCCATACTATTAAAAGGCATTTAAGTGAGTATAATAGTTGAAGAATTAGAAAAAAGAGAACTTTAAAAATGAAAATAATTACCACCCATAATGTCTTCACCAGAATATCTACTGTTAAATGATAAAATGATTTCTTACATTTATGTACCCAATATGTACAACTTTCATTTGACATTTTCACTTAAAATTGTACCAGAAACAACTTCCTATACCATTAAAGTCACTTCAAAGTGTGATATGGAATACAGGATAATACTTTATTTTATAAATGTACTATAATCTATTAATTATTTCTCTATATTTAAACATTTAGATTGCCAATATTTCACTAAAACAATGTTGAGGTAAACACCTTTTGCATAAATAATTATTTTCTGTATTCTAATCATTACAATTTCAGTAGTAAAAACACTGGAGAGAATTCTGTTCCTATTTTAAAGTAAATATATATTATGAAATTTCTTTCAAGAAGGTTTACATTACTTTACACACCAATACTAGTGAAACGTCAAGTCTGTATAATTATATAACTCTTAACTGGGTGTTCATCTCTGATAATTTCATGGGGGAAAATGGCATCTCATTTTCTTTTAATTTGAATTTATGTGACTTTTTAGTGAGGCCGAAAATTTTCTCCTATTGTTCACAAATACATTTGAGTTTCCAATTGAAATTTTCCCAGGAAAATGTTCATCTTAATTCTTAGTCATTTTTTGAAGTTGAATGTAGTGCTTTTTCAGTGTTACACCTCCTCTCCAATGACAGGGTCTCATAAGGCACCTAAAAAGGTGCTGTGCACATAGTGGGTGTTCAGTACATGTCAGGGTACAAGCCTAATTTGCACCTCACTGCAATGCCATGTATGGAGACATGTAGCCTTCACCTGTAGGAAATACTTCTCGAAAAATGTATCTGAAGACTAGTGAAATTGGAAAAACTGTTTTGATGAGAAGGGATTTAAGGACTTTTCTGAGCTTTTAACTTATCAATTTGGGATAAGTGTGTTTCTTGTGCAATTACTATCGCACAAGAATTGGAAGTTCAAGTGTATTCTGTTCACACAAGAGTGAATGAATTCCCATATATAGACAATAAATAACAACAATAACAGGTTTGTGTGAACCAGGCCTGAAAAATTGTATTTACCTTCTTACCAAGAGAAATCCTTTTAAAAGTGATATCACATAATCAAAAATATAAAAACAGAAATTTATTATATTATTCTGCTTTCATATTATTGAAAAATTCCTTAAACTAATTTGCCAAAATTCCAGTAATATTTTAAAGAGCCTGAAAGTATATCATGCTTCAAATCAAGCTCCTAAAAACAAATTTATGATTCAATTTTATTAATTTGGGGATTATGTAATTTAATTTTTTTACAAGTTGTAAACTGGGAGTTTGAGGACACAGAGAAAGGTAATAGGGTGGATGTGTATTATGAGCCATGCTTGATGTATATCTCAATCCTATTTTTAGATCAAGAAACTGGGACACAAATTTTAGAAAACTTGCCAAGATCACAGAGTGAATAAATGGCTGACTCATAATCAAGACCACTTCTGCCTGGAACTAAAGTCTATGTTCTGTCTTCTTCACTTTCTGTCTCCCAGGTCTTGTTATAAGTCTTTTAGAAATAGTAGCTCATTTAATTTTCATAATTCTATATCACAGGAACTATAAGTACCCATATTTTGGGGAAATTAAAACACAGAGGTAAAGTATTTGCCCAAGGTCGCACAGCTAATCGGTAGCAGAGCTGGGAATCAGATCCAGGCAGTCTGAGACTAGATTCTGTACATTGAACCACAACACTGCACTCTCTCCTGATATGCAATGGAAATAGATGGAATCACTGATCTCCCATGGAATTTGACACTACTGGCTAATTTCGACAAGGTAATAGCTTCCAGGAAATTATCAGTCTGTTTTATAATCAATGTAATACAATAGTCTACTTACATGATGAGTATCTACTATTTCTTGGTTCAACCAGAAATGTGGTAGGCTAGAAACACCCTGTAAGTATCTCATCACTAGATTTGTATAAAAATGTTATTTGGGGCAGGACATACTCTGAAAAAGAGCTATGAAAAGAGAGGGTATATTTCATGCTATAGTTTAAAATGAAAATTTTTTTCACCTGATGTAGACAAAGGGAAAATGGAATGTTAGGAACAGAAGAATACTATGGTAGAATTAGCATGGCAACTATGTAGTTACCCTACACTGAATAGCATCCAGGCCATATTTATTTTCTAAAAGATATTTTATGTCCCTCTTTCTCTTATATACACAGTGAAGAAAATAAACTAATATCTCTATTTAATTTCCTTAGCCACTACTACACAGTAGGTATCCTGCAAATTTGTGCCTTTGGGGATGAAAGTAAATGATTTATGTTAACAGAATCATGATTAGACTAATAATTGAGCCAAATATCAGTTACGTGGAACTGCATGACATTTGATTTGCAGAAGTTGTTCCATCTGACTTTACAGGAAGATACACTGATGATGTATCATTTTAATTTCTTTCATGATCACACACTGGAAAAACACTAGTAAATGGCGAGGCTGTCTATTTGTTACAGTAGTGCTCCTCCAAAACCAAATGAACAAAAATAATTTTAATTTCATGAATCAATTATCTGAATAAATACCTACATAAATAACTGAGGAATTATCTTTGGAAAAACCCATTGAGAAATCATTTCAGTATAAGGCTGTAGAAAAACAGAATAATTCCAAGCTAATGACAAATTTTCTCATCACCATCAAATATGGTATAGGAACTTTCCTGAGTATATGTTCAAATATATATATATATAAATCACAGGTATTTATAATGTGCAAATGATGTCAGATTTGATTCTGTTATTTGTGCCCACACAATGGCCAAATTTAAAGGCTACTAGGCAAATTATATTTTTAAAACACTTGGTATATCTGTATAAGACAGATAAATATTAGATTATGCTTATATTAATTTCTCCATCTCTCTCCATGAAGTATAATTCACATGAATTGAATAATGCTATGTAATGAATATTTTTGAAAGATTGTTGGAAATCGAGGTCCCAACACCTGACACATTTGCCACCAGACACTATTGTGTTTAGAGAATTGTCTCTGCCTTTCTGGTTAGTTTTCTCATCTGTGAAGTAAACAGGTTGAACTAGACGAATTCTGAAGCTTTTTTTCTGTTATAAAAACTACACTGTTTTAGAAAATATGACTGCACTGATCAATTATGAAATAACTGGAGGTAAACCTGAAGTGGTATGACTACTGTGTGCTATAGAAAAATCAGGAAGAGACCAAGAAATTGAAGAGAATTGTGTTACAATCTGCTGGAATTCTGCTGAGCTTTGCTACCTTCTATTAAACTTCCTGAGCTTTAGATTCTTCTTCTCCAAAAATGGAGATGGTAGTAAAAATATTATTATCATTATTTTTTTTTCTCAATGAGTAGCAAGAGTGGATATTCCCTTGGATGACTATGTTTTAGCCTTACGATTTCACAGGAATTTAGTGTAATTAATCCACAGAATTTAAAATTACCTAAGTATTCAATTAGCTAATTGTATAAACAATAAACATGGTTCTAGGATTTTTACATAAAGTTTATGTGAATCTGGTAGGTAAGTACAATGATTGCTCATTCTCATTTATAAATTCCAGTAAATCCTATGCAATTAATCTTCATTACACTTAACTTTCCTTTTATAAACCTTACTAGACCAGGCCTAGAATTATTTCTAATATTTGAACCATTCAAAGTGAAGGATTCTATCTCTACTTGCTTTCATTTCTTGTATACCAGTAATAAATAACCAGGTCTTTAAGATTTAACTTCATGAGAAGACATGTGCTCCTTTGCAGCTGGGACAAATGGAAAAAGTCATCATCTGCAAAAGTAAAGAATTCCCTGAACTACCAATTTGGATAGAATGGCCATAATCAGGCAGCCCAAGAAATGGGGAGAATATTCACAAAGGAACATTTCAGCAAGCCACTTCTTCATTTTAGTGTTGTTTTCAAGTTTAGTGGATGGTATATAGTCCTTTTTAATTGAGTAACAAACATATAGCACCTGGTTCTTATGTCATAAGATACTTAAAAAGTAGAGGAAGTAACAATGAAATTCAGTGTATCATGAGTCTAGTAAAAGCTGAGCTCAAGAAAAATGAGCCTAAAAGTGTCTTATACTGTATATTGTCTTTAATAGCACCCCGATGTTACAGCAATATGGAAAGTCACACACAAACCAGAACTTAAAATTACCACTTCTTGGTCATGCTTATTGAACCAGAAAAAAAAAAAAATTCTGTAGAAACCCTTCTCAAACCTTGACCTGTTTAGTTCTTCATACTAAGTTAAGCCAAACTTTTGCATAGTATGAGAGATGGATGAACACAGATATATCTAGATAATCAGTGGGAGAGCAGCTAATGGTCCACCTCTCCCTCTACAGTGCATTATGTGCCTTTAATTAGAAAGCATATACTTTCCTGGCATCCAAAGTTATTTCCTAGTTGTGATCATAAAGAACTTCCATGCTTTCTTCATAGTGAGACAATTCTGGCCATCTGTCTTTTAATCATATCTTTGAAGAGATTTTGATGATCCAGAGGATAATTAAGTCTTGGTGGCCATTAGTGACTTTCAATTTTGTTTCATATAGTAAACATGACATTCAGTATCTATACAGAAATTTGTCATCATGTGTATACAACTTCTAATAAAATAAGATCCTCTGCTCTTTTGCTCTATTTCATATTGGTATTTCTGCTCTAGAGTTTAACTGTAATGATACAAAACAAAAAACAATCCAAAATACTCAAAAAAGTGAAGCTAGATCATGGTCCTAATTATGTCTTGTTTTTATCCATCCTTATTATTTCTGATTTGAAAGAATAATCGAATAGTACAGTGATAAACCAACAGTACAACACACACTTGCCCCACTCTGGTTATTCATGTTACATGTTATTTGGCCTAGATGCTGGCTGTTGAATTTTTTCCTCCCCTTGCCAAGCACATAAAATGAATGTCCATTAAGCCCTAGGACAGGGATTCTTTATGTGGGAAACCTGGAATGGTTTAAGAGGATCCCAAAACCCTTAAAATTCCATGCACATTTTTGTTTATAGAAAAAGGCCATATTTTTCATTAAAATGTCAAACAAGATTCAAAATTCCTGTCAAAATTCCTCCTGGAATTTTTTGAGACTATTATATTGTAAGTAATATCCCAGAATGCACAGATAGCCCTTCCCAACCCAGGTATGGAATTCATGAAATACTTAGGACATTTTTTTTCTGTTGTGGTAGAGGAGAAAAGGGCATGAAGGACAAAAAGAGAGCCCAACAAGCCCAAAATAAGAATGAGACTGCTTGGGGGATTTGGGTTTTTCTTTTGACTCAACCCCTGAGAAGCTCTCTGAATTTGGAAACATCAACTGTTCGTTCTGGGCCTCGGATTCCTTATCTCTAAACAGAGTATGTTAGGCTACAACAGCAATGTTCCGAGCATGTTCCTTGATGTCCTCAGGGTTCTGGAAAAGTATTTCAGTGCCCCTCCCAAGTCTTCAAGACAGCAACTTCAAGTTATATTAGGCGGTTCCTTTGGATTCCTATGTCACTCCTTTTTAGAGTTGTTGAAATTGCTCAAACTTGTAGGAGAACATTTTATACATGGGATGGTAATTAAATTATTAGTTTTACAATTATGTCTCCTCCGCTGGATTTTAAGTAACTCAGGAGAGGCTTTCTTTCTTGCCCATCTCTACAACGTAGAATAGTTGCTACATGGAAGGAGAAAGATAAACAGAAAATGAAGGAAACCAATTTATGCAGCTATATGGAAGATGGATTAAATGTTCATTAGACAGATAAGAGGCAAGCAGACTATCAGGATAGTCATATAATGATAATCTAAGCAGTGGGATGAAGAGGTGTGGCTAAACTTGAGAGGTATTTAAGAAATAGACTGCTTATGACTTTGTGGACAACTTGGCAAAAACATATCGGAGAAAGGAGTCCAAAATAACTTCCAGATTCTTATACTGGTGTCTCATTAACCGGGAGAGAAAATACAGAAAGAGGAGCAATTTGGGAGGCAATGATGATTTTTTAAATTATGGCCATATTACTGGGGACACCAAGTCATGTAGCTCTTTTACGTCTTTGGATCTATTTTGTGATTTGAGATGCAAAAATGAGTTTATTTCTGTAGGCAGAAGTCAACACAGTTGGAAAAACATTTCTCAAAGAAGTATGCGTGAGGTTCTCAGATATAGCAAAGTTCTTGTTTCTGGATCTAGGATACATGCTTAGAAGTCAGCAAAAGACATCTGGCTGCCCACACTGATGTTAGAGTTGCCAGTGGGCAGGTTAGTGGAATGTGAGTGGGTGAGATTCTGTAAAGGAAAAGGAATAAACTCTGGAAAAGCCAATAATGAGGGGCAGAGGACGAGGAGACAGGTAAAGAGACCAAACAAGTGTCCTGAAAGCTAAGGGAGGCGACCAAGCTTGTTAGAAACTTAATCGTGTGTGATACTTTGCTTGGTTTTAGTGCAAGAACATTTCCCAGGTCGACCTTTCCCTGTAGGAACTTATCATCAAGTCCAAAAAAACATTGGCCAGATTAACAATAAATATAAACAGCAGAGTTGGCATACTGGTTAGGCACAGAAGAAGGATACAGTAGAGAAAGAACATGTTCAGTTAGGAAGGCAAGGATAAGGGAAGATTCGTGGGAGGTGCTGGAGGAATGAGAACAACAGGAAGTTGTGAAGTTGTCAGCTCTCCTGATCAATGGGAGAACCCTGTTGGGAGAAGGTAAACATTCTTAGTGACTTACAGAAGAGATACATAGAATTCCTGAAGTTGTTAAGAATGGCTATTCCCCTTTCTGGGGGCACTAAACACATAAGAATCTAGGCAGGTAAATTCGATGAAATGTGAGAATTGCTTTTGAAATGTGAAAAAATTATTAGTAGCATGCTTCAAAAAGTAAAGTACAACCTTAGAATAGTAAAAGTATAAGGAAAAAAGTTACATTTTCAAATAAGTACTTCCATTTATATCAATTCAACAACTCGGTATCGTAAAACAGATACAAACAGCCACTGGGATGGTCTAATCAACACCTGGGAAGAAATGGATTAAAGAAATGAACCAGTAGTGTGCGGAAGAGAGATTACATTTACATGTGTCTGATGAAAGTGAAAAATGGAAGAGAATTGCAAACTCAGAGAAAAGAAAACTTCACTTGTCCAAACAGGAATCTTATTTGGCCAGTTATATTGACTGAGCTGAATCTAATGCGTTCTTGTGCCAATGAAAAATGGACCCCAAACCTAACCTAGGAACCTTTTATTGTAAAAACAATTAAGTGAGCAAGAACCACGTTGATTATGAAATATTTTTGCTTTGCAAACCACATATTGTATTTGTTTAGTATATGAAATAATGTGTGCATTGATTTGGGGAGAAGGCTCTGATTTACCAGTGTGGATAAAGTGGGGTTCCTATGGCCAGGATCCTCACTGAACTTAAATGTAATTGGCCTGTTGCTATGCTACCGCTTCCACACCTTTAGGCAATAAGCCATTATTGTGTTAATATAAGGAGTTCCGCCCAGTGCTCGGCAGGAGACTGGGTGGCGGAGCTGGAAGGCTGTAGAGCAGAGCGAGCGAGCGGAGTGGTGGCAGAGCCAAGGACAGAGGCCCAGAGGACGTCTGTGCGGGACAGCTGTGCAGAGAGGCCCAGAGGCAGAGACCAGCTGCATCCGAAGCAGCCGTGATAACACAGACTCACTCTGAGTGAATGGGATTTTAGTAACTGACCTGCCACCTGGAAATAAAGTTGGGTATAACCTTTTCACCCCAAGAACCCTTTGCTGTAAATTTCTTTGGTCACAGTGAATCTATAGCCAACTTGCCTGGAGCTGAAACTCATTTGCAAGACAATCAGTTTTCTAGACTTTAAATCAGATTAACTTTTGCCTACTGTACAGAGCAAAGGAATGAAGTCCTAACCCTAAAGTCTTATTATTTGAAGTATTTGCAAAATAAAGTGCAAGAAAGAATTATGCACTCTGCTTCTATCATAGCTAAGAGGTTTCAAACAAAATTAATGCTTGCTGCATAAGTTAACATTCCATAAAATCAAGCAGACTATGTCTGTGTATTATATGTATATGCTATAACCAATTAAGGAAAGAACTTACAATTTAAATTATTTGAATGCCGTATCTACTCATCTCAAAATATTAAAAAGATTTGGACTACAAATTTAATTCTCCTTCCAAAGGGGCTTGAGTTGTGTCTTCTCCAAATTTATGTTTACCTGGAATATCAGAATGTGAACTTATTTAGAAATACAATCTTTGTATATACAGTTAACTAAATTAAGATAAGGTCATACTGGGTTATTATGGGCCCTAAATCCAATGACCAGGGTATTTATAAAAGAAAAGAGAGAGACATTCAGACAGGCACAAAGGCTATGCAACCGTGGAGGCAGAGATTGGAACGGTGCAGCTATAAGCCAAGAACACCAGAGATTTCTGGGAGACCCCAGAAGAGGCAAGGAAGCTTCTTCCCTAGAACCTTAAGAGGTGCATAGTCATGCTAACAGCTTGATTTTGGATTTCTAGTCTCCAGAACTTTGAAAAAAAAATTTTCTCTTGTTTGATGCCACCCAACTTGAGGAAATTTGTTACAGGAACCCGAGGAAATTAATAACACCCACTTTTGTAGAAAGGAAAATGATTATGTATGTTTACGTAAGTACTGCTAATCCAGGAATCTGCCTTTTAACAAACTTCAGGGCTTGTTCTTGACACAGTGTTGAGTGACTTGCCCAAGGGCATTCAGGAAATCTGTCATTGTTTTAACTGGAACCCAACACCACCACCTATTTGGGGTCTTTGCTGTGGTCTCTGTCTCTTGTTGTCTTTGACTTTACCAGGAAAATTCTATAGAAAAATGACTCCTGTAAATTTTGCCATCAATCAGTAGGAGCGGGCAAAGTGCTTGTGCTGATGGCTTTCAGGAATTAGAATGAAGGGCAAAGAGTCCGCGCTCTGGTTTATAAAGCAAGCTCACGTGTCACGGCTCCCTCCCCTCATCGTTTCCGGCGTGATACTTATCTTTCAAGCCACAAAACAGTGCTGAGAAAAGATGGCGGCGTGAGAGGTGAGACAGAGGCTTCCTCCTAAAACCGCATATAATATGAAAATAAAGCTACTACAACTACTCTTGAAAGAGCAACGGGAAAGAGGACGACAACAAACTGCATACACCTGGAGACAAGAGCAGCCCTCACAGAAAATGGTAATGTACTAAAGCTGTGGTCCTGCCGGATCCAAGCCCTTCCCCCACCCCAGCTCACCAGCAGGAGGAACAGGAACGGAGCTGAGAGGGAGTGGAGAACTGGGACTGCCAAATACCTAACTCTGGAGATCTACTCTGGGAGCCCAAACCTACATTTCATGGTGCTTGCATGATACTCTTGTAATTAGGAGCCTGGAAAGCTAAGACAGGCGGAGCTCCTGGAGAGACTAAGATCCCGGCTGCCTGTGAGATCAGGGATCCATACCCAGCTGCTCTGGGACGGGGGAGGGGCAGGCAGTCTGAGAGACTTCCTGGCAGGGAGGACCTTGGCAGGAGACCTGCTGAGGGGGCAAGGACAGCATGGAGCTTGCTGCTCGGGAGAAAGGACAGGTGGACAGGATTGTCCGGGTGCACTCTGCCCAGCAGATTGGGAGTTTTCTGATCTTCAGGTGTGCCAGCTCCCTGGCTGCCTGCACGGCTCCAGGAACCCCTTCTGTGACAGGTAGACTAGTGCACCTTTCGCCTGGCCAGCCCCACAGGGCTTGCAAACCTGGAAGCCCTTCCCTGGTGTTGGGCCAGCTGGAGGGAGGATCTGTCTACAGCAACTAAAAACGCAAAGCACGGAGGCTTATACCTGTGTGCTCAGCCCACTGGTTCAGACAGTGGAGACAGGCATAGCAGCCAGGAACCAGAAAACAGCCCTTTCCTCCCCCGAGGCACCAATACCACTCCCCTACAATCCCTGACATTGCTTCAGGGGCTGAGCAGCTCCAGAGAGTACAGCTTCTGGACACTAGAGGGCTTCATACACAAATATGAAACGCCAAAGGAACCTGGTCCAGAGTAAAATTATGAATACAACTCCTGAGAAAGATTTTAATGATATGGACCTTATGACTCTCCCTGAAAGGGAGTTCAAAATAAAAATCATTCACATGCTCATGGAGGTATGTAAAGATATTCAAGAACTCAGGAATGAATTCCGGTCAGCTATCCAATCCTTGAAGAACACAATGGACGGTATTAAAAGCAGATTGGATACGGTGGAGGAGACGATAAATGAAATAAAAACTAGAGAAGAGGAATACAAAGAAGCTGAGGTACTGAGAGAAAAAAGAATCTCTAAGAATGAAAGAATATTGAGAGAACTGTGTGACCAATCCAAACAGAACAATATTCGCATTTTAGGAGTACCAGAGGAAGAAGAGAGAGAAAAAGGGATTGAAAGTGTCTTTGAAGAAATAATTGCTGAAAACTTTCCCACACAGGGGAAGGAAATAGTCTCGCAGTCCACGGAAGCCCACAGAACTCCCAACACAAGGGACGCAAGGAAGACAACACCAAGACACATAATAATTAAGATGGCAAAGATCAAAGATAAAGACAGAGTATTAAAGGCAGCTAGAGAGAGAGAAAAGATCACCTACAAAGGAAAACCCATCAGACTATCATCAGACTTCTCAACAGAAACCTTACAGGCCAGAAGAGAAGGACATGATATATTTAACGTAATGAAACAGAAGGACCTCGAACCAAGAATATTGTATCCAGCACGATTATCATTTAAATATGACGGAGGGATTAAACAATTTCCAGACAAAGGAAAGTTGAAAGAGTTTGCCTCTCATAAACCACCATTACAGGATATCTTAAATGGACTGCTCTAGAGGGAAGCACCCCTAAGGCTAAAAAGATGTCACCAGAGAAAATAAAATCATAGCAAAGAAATCCAAATACTAACTAAAGGCAAAGAATAAAACACCCAATATATAAAGAATGGAGGAGGAAGAATAGGAAGGGAGAAATAAAGAAACATCAGACGGCGTTCACAATAACTTAACAACAAAGTTAAGTTAGATTCTTAGATAGTAAAGAGGCAACCCTCGAACCTTTGGTAACCACGAATCTAAAGCCAGCAATGGCAATAAGTACATATCTATCAATAATCACCCTAAATGTAAATGGACTGAATGCACCAATCAAAAGACACAGAGTAACAGAGTGGATAAAAAAGCAAGACCCATCTATATGTTGCTTACAAGAGACTCACCTCAAACCCAAAGATATACACAGACAAAAAGAGAGGGGATGGAAAAAGATATTTCATGCAAACAACAAAAAGAAAAAAGCAGGTGTTGCAGTACTTGTATCAGACAAAATAGACTTCAAAACGAAGAAAGTAGCAAGAGATAAAGAAGGACATTACATAATGATAAAGGGGTCAGTCCAACAAGAAGATATAACCATTATAAACATATATGCACCGAACACAGGAGCGCCAACATATGTGAAACAAATACTAACAGAACTGAAGCAGGAAATAGACAACAATGCATTCATTTTAGGAGGCTTCAACACACCA
>JAQQAC010008350.1:11199911-11350810 GCA_029783875.1 Phataginus tricuspis | reverse complement strand
ATCACTCTAATACCAAAACCAGTCAAAGACCTCACCAAAAAAGAAAATTACAGACCTATATCCCTGATGAACGTAGATGCAAAAATGCTCAACAAAATATTAGCAAACCGAATTCAAAAATACAAGAGGATCATTCACCATGATCAAGTGGGATTCATCCCAGGGATGCAAGGATGGTACAACATTCGAAAATCCATCAACATCATCCACCACATCAACAAAAAGATGAACAAAAGCCACATGATCATCTCCATAGATACTGAAAAAGCATTTGACAAAATTCAGCATCCATTCATGATTAAAACTCTGAACAGAGTGGGTATAGACGGCAAGTACCTCAACATCATAAAGGCTATATATGACAAACCCACAGCTAACATCATACTTAACAGTGAGAAGCTGAAGGCTTTTCATCTAAGATCAGGAACACGACAGGGATGCCCACTCTCTCCACTGTTATTCAACATAGTACTGGAGGTCCTAGCCACAGCAATCAGACAAAACAAAGATATAAAAGGCATCAAGATTGGTAACGAAGAAGTCAAATTGTCACTATTTGCAGATGATATGATAGTGTACATAAAAAACCCTAAAGACTCCACTCCAAAACTACTAGAACTAATATCTGAATTCAGCAAAGTTGCAGGATACAAAATTAACACACAGAAATCTGTTGCTTTCCTATACACTAATGATGAACTAACAGAAAGAGAAATCAGAAAAACAATTCCATTCACAATTGCATCAAAAAGAATAAAATACCTAGGAATAAACCTAACCAAGGAAGTGAAAGACCTGTACTCTGAAAACTACAAGACACTCCTAGGAGAAATTAAAGAGGACACTAACAAATGGAAATGCATCCCATGCTCTTGGCTAGAAAGAATAAATATTGTCAAAATGGCTATACTACCTAAAGCAATCTGCAGATTCAATGCAATCCCTATCAAACTACCAACAGCTTTCTTCAATGAACTGGAACAAATAACTCAATAATTCATATGGAACCAGAAAAGACCCCGAATAGCCAAAGCAATTCTGAGATGGAGGAATCATGCTCCCTGACTTCAAACTCTACTACAAAGCCACAGTAATCAAGACAATTTGGTACTGGCACAAAAACAGACCCACAAACCAGTGGAACAGAATAGAAAATCCAAACATTAACCCAAACACTTACAGCCAATTAATATTTGATAAAGGAGCCTTGGATATACAATGGGGAGATGACAGCCTCTTCAGCAGCTGGTGTTGGAAAAACTGGACAGCTACATGTAAGAGAATGAGACTGGACTACTGTCTAGCCCCATACACAAAGGTAAACTCAAGGTGGATCAAAGACCTAAATGTAAGTCCTGAAAGCGTAAAACTCTTAGAAAAAAACATAGGCAAAAATCTCTTGGGCATAAACATGAGCGACTTCTTCATGAACATATCCCCCTGGGCAAGGGAAACAAAAGCAAAAATGAACAAGTGGGACTATATCAAGCTGAAAATCTTCTGTACAGCAAAGAACACCATCAGTAAAACAAAAAGACATCCTACAATATGGGAAAATATATTCATAAATCATGCATCTGAGAAGGGGTTGACATCCAAAATATATAAAGAACTCACGCACCTTAACAAACAAAAAGCAAATAATCCAATTAAGAAATGGGCAGAGGACACGAATAGACACTTCTCTAAAGAAGAAATCCAGATGGCCAACAGGCACATGAAAAGATGCTCCACATCGCTGGTCATCAGAGAAATGCAGATTAAAACCACAATGAGATATCACCTCACACCAGTGAGGATGGCCAACATCCAAAACACAAACAACAAATGTTGGCGAGGATGTGGAGAAAAGGGAACCCTCCTACACTGCTGCTGGGAATGCAAATTAGTTCAACCATTGTGGAAAGCAGTATGGAGGTTCCTCTAAAAACTCAAAATAGAAATACCATTTGACCCAGGAATCCCACTCCTAGGAATTTACCCTAAGAATGCAGCAGCCCAGTTTCAAAAAGACAGATGCACCCCTATGTTTATTGCAGCACTATTTACAATAGCCAAGAAATGGAAGCAATCTAAGTGTCCATCAGTAGATGAATGGATAAAGAAGAAGTGGTACATATACACAATGGAATATTATTCAGCCATAAGAAGAAAACAAATCCTACCATTTGCAACAACATGAATGAAGTTAGAGGGTATTATGCTCAGTTAAATAAGCCAAGCCGGAAAAGACAAGTATCAAATGATTTCACTCATATGTGGAGTATAAGAACAAAGAAAAAAACTGAAGGAACAAAACAGCAGCAGACTCACAGAACCCAAGAACGGACTAACAGTTACCAAAGGGAAAGGGACTGGGGAAGATGGGTGGGAAGGGAGGGATAAGAGGGTAAAAGGGGCATTACGATTAGCAGATGTAAGGTAGGGGGTGCACGGGGAGGGCTGTACAACTCAGAGAAGACAAGTAGTGACTCTATAGCATCTCACTACGCTGATGGACAGTGACTGTAATAGGGTTGGTGGGGGGGACCTGATGAAGGGAGTAGTTTAATCACCATAATATTGCACATGTAACTGTAGGTTAATGATACCAAAATAAATTGTAAAAAAAAAAAAAAAAGAATACAGTCAAGTAAAAATAAATAAATCAATAAAATAAACAATTCTAGGCAATACAAACCCAAAGAGGCAATGAATAAGAAAGGTAGAAAGTCAATTATACTAAATGAGAAAGCAGTTTTGAAAAATGCTAGAAATTGCTCTGGGTTCACTTAGAAATACACTGGATCGACAGTTTTGATCACTTGTGCCTTGTGGATTAAAAGAAAAATGCTTAAAAAAAAAAAAAGAAGAAAAAAAAAAACAGTGCTGATACCAAGACCATAAAAAGTATTACATGGTTCTGCCTGCTGTCTTTTCAAGGTGGGCTGGCAAAGCAGAGGACTACAGACAGAAAAATGGAGTAATAAAGTTTAAATAGTAGGCAATAATATTAATCCGCTGTGCTGCAGTGCCGATTAAGAGATTGAACCAACTCCCTGCAGTTCTAGTTGGATTTTCCCGTGTTTTCTACAACCCTTAGGGCGCTACCCTGATAAATCCTATTTTTGCTGGTCATTTATTCCCAATGAATGACTCTGTGTAGTGGACTTATCTGTAAAAATGCACAATTGCTTGTATTGCCATAAAATTTTTTGTGGTTTTCTTTGCAGATTGCTGGTATGCTACTTTCTAAAATAAAAGTAATTAACATACTGAATTGCTGTGCCAATTACCATCTAAATATTTCATATGGGTAATAAGATACAATGCAACAACTCAGGTACTGGGAGGGGACAATCATGTATAAAGTGAGAAAACTGTGTTACGTCTAAGACAGCAGACCCATACATTATTATGGATAATATCTGAGGTAATCAAATGTAAAACAAAAGAGGAATAAAGCTTTATGTATACACTTGTCAGGTATATTTCTCAAATTTGTAGGGTCATTTTCACATGGCCAATTCACTATAATTTTTGAAATAATACTGTCTTTGTCTAAATTGGTCTTCAAGTGTATGTGTGTGTATGCATGTGCACTCAGAGAATCCTTTGTCAGGATATTATGCACATAAGAATCTCAGTGCATAGTTATGATTCCAACAACAGCCATACTAGCTTCAATTACAAAACATTAATTACATATTCCTAGGTCTAGATCACAGATAGAGAATGTGTGAAATATGGTTCCCAGTAGGTGCAGGAGATCTCTAAATTGATTTGAGATTAAAATTTTTATTGAGTAGGTGTGGATAAAGTGAAGGTTCCTGTGGCAGGACTCTCACCTGGCCCTGGTCGGTGAGCTCACTACACATGCGTGGGCAATACTTTGTTATTGACTCTATATAAAGAGCTGTGCCCAGTGCTCTGGGCGACACAGTGGCTCGGCTGCACAGCTGCAGGAGAGCAGAAGCTGGAGTGGTGGCAACACTGAGGACAGAGACTGAGACAGCTGCAGGGGTGGAGAGGCCCAGAGGCAGAGACTGGCTTGCTGCATGCAGACTGGCTCTGAGTGGATTGGATTGTAGTGACTGACCTGCCACCGTGGGAATAAAGTTGGGTATAAACCCTTTCACCCCAAGAATGTTCTACTGTCGTTTTTTTGGTGTCATTGAATCCATAGTAAACTTGCCTGGGGCTACCCATCGGCAAGACAGTAGGCCTGCTCAATTTATCTGATTTATCATAGGACTAGTGATGCTTCTATTTCCCTTCAATATGTTTTTAGTTTTGATTTATAACTACCTACCTCTGGTTATTTGCCCACCAGGATCTCCCAGCGAATTCCCAAACTCAACTAGGTGCCCAAATTTTCTGCCTCAGACTCTCAGGGCAAACTGTTTTCCAGTTTGTGGTGTCTTGCCCTTCAGACTTTATGGACATCTTAGTTCTGATTGCCAAAGAGTTTCGCATCGTCTCTCTGCCTGGTCCTTTCCTGCTACACTATCCATTGTATTTTTCTAACTTCTTCCTTCCACTGATTTCCTGATGGCTTCTATCTGTCTGATACCCGATGGCTGCTCTTCCACTCTAACGCTGACATCTGGAAAACCGAACTGCAGTCGGCAATCCCACTTATTTTCTGAGAGTATGTCTTGCTTCTCTGCTGTTTCATTTGAACCAAACATTCCCTGACCCTCCTGGTATTTACTTCCAACTCTGACTAGTGATTTCTAACCATTTACATCTATAAACATTTATTGAGCATCTTTCATGTGCCAGGGCATTGGACTAATGGGTATAGAGGGCGAATGGACACCATCCCTGTATTCAAGGAGCTGATGGTTTGTCCTAGATCTGTTTTGTTATACTCCTACTATGTACCAGGCAGTTGACACTTAAATCTCACAGTTGTGGTTCTCTAGGCTTGGCAGGCTAGATAGTCACCTGGGATGTTTGCTAAAATGTCAGAGATCTGGGCTGCCTTCCAGACTTGTTGAATCACAGTCTTCATGGATAGGGCCTAGGAATCTGCCTAAGCAAGCAACCCCTATGATTATGTGATTACATATCAGAAAATCTGAGGACCCTGCCTTGAGAAATACTCTCATGGCAACTCTTTGGAATAGGTTTAATAATCCACATTTTATGGATAAAAATTATGTAACTTTCCAAACTGAAGAGGGGGAGAGGCAGGATCCAAACCCAATCGTGTATGGCTTGAAGACCCTTCCATTTCCACTCTACTCCTTCACAAAGCTTCTTAGGTCTGTCTTCTATGGGTCCTTGGTTTTCATTCCAGCGTGGTATCCCAGATAATCCAGATAATTATGGCACTCGCTGGTACTACAGACGGCTATGATGGTTAATTTGTGTGTCAACTTGACATAGCCATGGGGTGCCCAGACATTTGGCCAAGCAGTAATCTAAAAGTGTCTATGAGGGTGTTTCTATGTGAGATTAGCATTTGAACTGATAGACTGAGTAAGGCCCTGCCTAATGCCAACAGGCCTCATTCAATTAACTGAAGACCTTAATAGAACAAAAAGGCCAAGTAAGAGAGAGTCTGACTTTGAGCTGGGGTGTTTGTCTTTTCTGGTCTCTGGACTTAGACTAAAACATAAGTTCTTGGATCTAGAGGCTGCTGGCTTTGGACTGGAACTGTATGTCAACTTTCTTGAGTCCCCAGGTTACAGAATGCAGATTGCAGATCTTGGAACTTCTCAGCTTCTATAATTGCATGAGCCAATTCCTTATAAAAAAAATTCTCCCTCTCTCTCTCATTCTGTCTCTGTCTCTGTCTCTCTGTCTCTCTCTGTATATATATATACCCATATACATATTCCTTATTAGTTCTGTTTCTCTGGAGAACCTTGACTAATCCAACAGCATGCGCCAGCATTTTAGAAAGTAGGGAACAATTATTTTGGATGTCTTGACAAGTTGCCTGAACTAAACTTGGATATTTCATACTTATTTTAGAGGCAAGACTGAGTATGAACAAATATGGCAGAAAATGATCTAGGTCAGAATGAATCACCAGCTGAACACAAACTAGGATGGCTCTGTCAGAACTAGAGCATCACCCCAATCTCAGTAAAGGGCACTAACAGCCCAGGGGCAATCCTCCTACTTTTAGGGACCGATGAAATGTGACCAGACAGTAGGAATGAGTTACTGTCAGCTGGACCCTGAATGGAGTGGGAAACCTGGAGAATGTCAAGAACCAAGAAACTACAATTATAACGAAGCCCATGGAGGGAAGATAAAGCTTGAGAAATGTAGGTTCTTATCCGATGCAAAGCTCAATGACCCATGCCTCAGTTACTCTGTTTGGATGCATTTCCCTTCAGAGTGGTCTCATTTTGAAAGATCACATTAGTCCCCATCCAAGGGTTTCCCAAAGGTAAGGTGCCTGGTTTTGAAGGAGGTCCACGACCTTGGCTGCAATACTATTATAAGGTGTTATTTTTTCAAGGACATAAGTGCTGTGTATTGAAAAAGCAACTCTTTGTGCTAAGAAACAAAGAAAAAGAATATTTGTGCTAGCAAAGATTTTGGTTAAACTAAGAAAAATTTATAAAACAGAGTGAAGTAAGACAGACAGCATTGGACTTAAACCATTTCTGATAATCTCTTTCCTATTCCTTAATCTCCCTCAAGGAAATACGATGCAGCAAAACTGCACAAAACTACTGGGGCCACTTTTTTTTTTGTCTGTCTTAAATCTTCCCTAATGCAATTTTACCTTATTACTCTCAGGCAGGTAAGGGGTGGCCAATGAATGGGATTAGTCATAGTTTTCTTGGTAAGCTATATTCCCCTGGTGGCAGATTCTATTACCATGAATATTCTCATTTTAACCTTGCTTGATTATTTAAAGGGAGCTTAAGTGGTATAGATTCAACTTGTCTAAAGCATTCATTTTTTCCATGAATAAAATGGTGTAAGCCATAAAAGAGCTGTGAGAGGGCCAAAGACATTTTTTTCTTAGGAAATTATTCATTGACTTAATTTACTTTAAATTGCAAAACTCTGCTCCTTAAGTTCATTTATCTTCTGGCCCAGGCAAATGTAGGAAGTAGGTAAAGTTCGTCTTGCTCGCCCATCACCCCTTTAGCCGGCATCATCTTTCAGTGCTCCCCTCTGATGCCTGTAATACTTAGTCTTCCGGTTGACCGAGGATTGCCCGTGGCCACCCCTCACTCACGATGACTATGCTGGCTTCATTCCACGTTCCATTACATTTCCTCCCTGCCTGCTCACCTTTTCCCCTTCATTTTATAAAAGCTTATCCACCTCGTTTATCATTTTTTCAGGGTTCTTACTTCCTGCCCGGTAAGGTCTAATCAACCTGATAAACAACTTCATGTGTTAATGGAAACTGTTATGGTTTGAACTGTGTCTCCCAAAAAGGTACGTTGATGTCCTAACTCCCATTACCTCAGAATATGACCTTTTTGGAAGTAGGGTCATTGTTAATGTAATTCGTCAACATGAGGTCACCCTGTATTAGGAGGACCCTGAATTCAGTATGACTGGGGTCCTTATGAGAAGTGGACACAAGAGGAGAAAACACCGTGAGATGTCAGAGACAAAGCCTGGAGACACACTGCCAGCCGCAGAGGAATACCTGAGACTACCACGGGCTGGAAAGGGTGAGGAAGGAGCCTCCTTGCGTTCAAACTTGCCAACGCTTTGTATTCAGACTTCTAACCTCAAGACCTGTGAGAGGAGAGATTTGGGTTGTTTTAAGCAACCAGATTTATGGTACTTCGTGGTGGCAGCCCTAGGACACTCAGGTGGGGGCTACTTGTTAAAATGTTATTTGTGAATAACATACATATGTCTGGTATAATGATGCCTTCAGTGGTCAATGACATAGCAGAAGTAATACTATTAGGGACGTGACTCAAGTACCTGACAGATCAATAGGAAAGGCATTTTGAGATGGAAGGGTGGAAGGGATGTGTGGCATCAACTGACTACACGCGACAGATCCTGATTTCAGGGTTCTCTGGGCTGACTCAACACGACAACCTGACATCTAAATTATCTTGTGGAACTTCAAAGCCTACATTTTGCAAATACAGAGAGGGACATGGCAAGGGAGGTGGTTACCACTGGTTGAGAGCCTGAAGTATCAGGCATGTTGGTAGATCTCTGCTCTTCTCTCGCAATTTGGCCTTCTCCATGTCAGGAAGGGGCACTTCGATCTATACAGTTGCTTGAGGCACATAACCGGAAGACAGAAAAACAGATTTTTTTTCCATCTTTTATCCCCAGCACCTTGCATAGTATATGATATGTAGCATGTATTAAAAACTGTTTGAAAGAATGTATGAAATAATCATCAGTCTAGAAAGCCTGAACTGGCTTATTCTCATGGCAGGGAGTCACCATTTCATGGGTGCTGTGCTGGGGGAGCTCTGTGTCCCTCAGTTTATCTCTCCCACAGGGTTACATGAAGCCTTTTTTTTCAATTCTTAGCATGCAAATCCACTTGCTGATGACAGGGAGTATAAGGAGGTATTTTAGAATCAGAGAGGTATTTAGGAATCTGGAGTCTGACCTCAGCTCAACCACTAATCAGATACCCAAACCTGGACAGGGCACAATTTAATGGGAATTATTAAAGAACACAGTAAGGCAATCGAAAGTGGACTGGAAATCCAGTAAAATTGAATCTGTAATCTCTGTACTGCCAAAAACTCACCCTGTGGGGTTGTCACAAATCTCTGCTGGGTCACATTTTCTCCTCCAAATATTAAGGAGATTTGACTATTTAAGAGGAAGCAAGCATAAAACCATTTGACTCTGTGGGATTAGGGGGTTTGGAAGAGTGACAGGAATAGAGGGAGGAAGGTTGTCACCCTGGGAGGCTGCAGTAGAAAAGATAAAAACACCATTTTCTTTGGAACCAGTGATGAGTGTAGAAATAGTTTTCTCTTACCATCCTCAAGTATATTCATTGGTAACATGCTGCCCTTCTGTTATATTTCCATGGTTTTCTGTGACCTACATTTGCTGTGATGTTTTACTGACTCCTTCATTTGAATTAGCTGCTTTTTTACATGCCTCCAAATGCCATTATGAATCACTGACGCTCAAGACCATCTATCACAGTTACAAGGCATATAAAAGATGACAATCATCAGTCAAATACCTTCATTCGGCCTGAAACAAAATTTTCTCAGTACAGAATAAATACTTCCCCTCCTGCTGGATTAGCTAAGATTTATATTCCTAATATGCAAATAATCCTAAATTTCAGATGAAGAAAAGCATTCAGTGTCTTGCTTCAATCACAGGCAGGAGATATAATTTTTTAAATAGGTATTTCTGCTTTGAAGCTTATGCACGGGCTTCTGGAAGCATCACGTTGTTATTAGTGGAACAGTGATTGGCACTCCGCATGCTTAAATATTTCTCCAAAAAGTTCTTGGTTTATGTCTTGAGCACACCAGAAGCCTATAGTTAAATCCCACCATAATTTATTTCTTAGGCCAAGAAGGAAATGTTACAAAAATAGGAAAAAATAAATTACAATATATTATAAAATCATTGAATTTTCAAACTGGAAGAAACCCAAGATATGTTCACTGTTAAGTCAGAGAGTGATTTGAGGTTCAAAGTTTAGATAATTCAACCAGGGAAAACTCCTAATTAATAATAGTTGGACCTGAAATTCAGAAGTCTTGACTTTGATTTGAATTCTCTGTCAATTTCATCAGATTATAATAGTTTAAATAATTAAGTGTGGCAGAAACTGCTCATTGCCACTGACTGTTCATTTTTCCCTTCTTTCCTGATTTTATTCTGGGCATCAATGCATACAACCAAAAAAATAATACATTTCCTAAGTAAGTTTTATCCAATTTCTATATAAGGATTTGCTGCAGTTTTTAAGAAGCTGTCATCTCGGACAATAAGATGACCTGTAAGAAGGAACCGGGCTTGCATTATAGAATCTGGATCTCTGATAGCCATAGGTCTGCCCTATTGATCATCTGTGAATTTCTTTTAGTAGAGAAACAGCCATCTATTTTAACCCACTATTATTTTGGGTTTCCTATACTATTGCAGCTAAGACTAATTCTAAGTGTGCACTAGGCTATTGTTACACTTAAAATAATGATAAAAAACCCCAGAAAGCTTTCTAAAAACCCAGTAACTAAGTTTTTTGGAATCTGCCAACTTGGATATCTAAAAGTGGCACCAAGGGTACATGTAAGTGTGGGTCCATTCTTAAAGATATAAGCATTATCTCAGAAGATAACACTAAATTGTGTGCCCATAAATAGCACTTCATAGCACTTTTAATAGGGACCACTGTGGTTGCATGACAAAGAAGGCTAAGAATTCACTAATAATTATGTTTCTAATACGATAGTTTCACAGTAATTTACTAAGCATTTCAGAATAGCTAATGAAAATCAAGGTAAGTAATTGCCCAGCTCAGAAACTCAATTCAATGCACATATAACAGTTCTGAAGAAAATAGTGAGCAAATTCTTGAGGACTTAACAGGCATTGCTTAATTTCATTCCTTTTGATCCAAACAAAAATCTCTTGTTTGTGCTGGTGAAAACAAATAAATATTCTAAATGACACAAACTACAGCTAATAAACTTAAGAGTAAAAAAAAAAATCCTAAAGTACAAAATATCTTTAAAGTGGAGTAATATTGTCTTAAATGATTTAGTGTTAAGATGCTAAAACAGTGTTTCATGTGTATTATTTTGTTAATCTTTAAAAAAAACCTTTAAAACAAATCATTGTAAATTAGGTATGGTAAAACAGCATCACCAAACCAGCACTTCATCCTTAATCATACATCCGAGGGAGAAAAATTTTATGAATCATCACCCAAAAATGTAATTGTTTTCAAAAGTAAATTGTAACTTTAAGATTATGCATAGCTTTTAATGTTTCATTATACAATATTATTTTAGAAATGTATTATAAAATGCTAAAAATTATCCAAAACTCAGAAGTAAAGCAGGAGAATGACTATAATTTATTTTTTGAGTGTCACTGTTTTAACAGGCACACCCAAGGATTTAAAAATGATTTAAAAGAATGCACATAGATTTTTGATGACAGCACAGACCCTGGGAAGTTACCCCTTAACTAGTAGATTTCTGTTTGGTAGAAAGGAATAACACCAAAGGTTATAATTTGATGATCACATAGGACATTAAACAGTTTTGTTTCTTAACATTAGCAAAATTATTCAGCATTTGATTGGTTATATCCATCTCTGTTCCTCATACTCCTTTGAAAAAGTTTTATAATCATGGTTCCTTTATTAGCTAATAAGATGAATACATTTTTGACATGTATTTATATCACATTACATGAGAGCCCTATTTTTAACTTTTGGAAAATCATACTTTAAAAAAAAAATTAACTATGGATGAGGGCAAGTATTTAAGCAGAATTTATTAACACCAAGAACTGCCTGCAACTTAAACGGTAACACATATTACAAAATGTAAACCATAGTTATTTTGGAATAGGGAGACTTGCCAAAATTTTTTTTTTTAATATTGCTCCTTGTAGGATGCATAATGCTCCCCAAAGATGTCCACGAGCCAGGAACAGAATTTGTGAATATGCTATTTTACAGAGTAGGGTTGCAGATGGAATTAAGATGGCTAAGTAGCCAACCTTAAAATAAGGACATTATCCAGGACTATGCAAGGTGGCCCTGTGTAATCACTACGGTCCCTAAGTGTAGAAGGAGGCAGAAGAGAAGGTGATGCAATTTGAGAAGAACTTGACCAGCCGCATCTGCCTTGGAAGGTGAAAGAAGGGGCCATAATCTGGGCAACAGGGTTGTCTTCTACAAGCCAGAAAAGGCAACAAGGTGGATTCCCCTAAATAATAATAGTTGGATTTGAAATTCTGAAGTCTTGACTTTGATTTGAATTCTCTGTCAATTCCATCAGATTATAATAGTTTAAATAATTAAGTGTGGCAGAAACTGCTCATTGCCACTGACTGTTTATTTTTCCCTTCTTTCCTGATTTTATTCTGGGCATCAATGCATACAACCAAAAAAATAATACATTTCCTAAGTAAGTTTTATCCAATTTCTATATAAGGATTTGCTGCAGTTTTTAAGAAGCTGTTATCTCCAACAGGGAATGCCATCCTGCTGGCCCTTTAATTTTAGCCCAAGAAGACCTGTGTCAAACTTCTGACCGACATGATTATAAAATAATAACTGTGTTGTTTTAGTCCAAATTAATTTATTCAACAAATAGTTGTTGTATACCTACTGTGTGCTGGAGGCATTCCTCAAGGTGCTACTAATATCATAGATATTCCACAGTGGAGAAGAGAGAAATACAGGACACAGTGAACAAATAAGAAAATCACTGTGATAAATTCAGATAGTGGTAAGTGAAATGAAGAATATCAGAACAAGGGGGTATGACATAAAACCTGGTGCTAGTGTGTGAGGAATGGGTTGGGGAACAGAGATGATGTGAATTTTACTGACTGATATATGAGCTCAGATGTAGATGTTAAGGGAGAGTCTGCCATGTGATGACTGGGGGAAGAACATTCCAGGAAGAGGCAATAGGAGATATCTAAGATAAGAATGATTTCGGTGGGTCTACAAAAGGAGATACTGCCAGGGCGCCTATGGCATGGCAATCCAGGTGCATGCAGTAGGAAACGGAGGAAGAAAGGTGGACAGGCACCAGAGTAGCCCGTGGGGATGGATCAGTGTGGGGATCACGTCCTTCCTTCCTCCAGAGTGACAATGCGCCTGCTCGGAGAAACACGTGTTCTCATCCGACCTAACCACTTTATCGGGTATTGACCTGCAGCAACGTGTCCACTGCAGTGTGGTAGAGAGATCCACTGGAAGGAATAGGAGAAGTACTAATTTTATGGTGCCAAATACTGAGAAACAGTGAACTGTGTGATGTTCTTCCATACTCTGATCTGAAGCATGTATAATGTGCTGCACTAAAAGTTGCAGTAAGAAACAGTAAGGTTGCAGTCACAGAGCAGCATGGGAAGGACTTCGCAAGTCATCTCAACAAAGGCAACAGCTCCTTAGTTAAAATCAGAATTACTACCCGCCTAAATCATTAGGCTAAGACATGAACGTTGCTCCCTGCTGCAAACATTCTAAAGACCCTCACAAGCACAGAGAAGAAAGATGAGTATTCAGTTCTCTCAGGCCAGCTGCTGATTTCCTTTGGGCCTTTGCTGATTGAATTGAGGTTTTAGGCACTGTGCCTATTTTCTTGGCCCTCATGACTGATAAATTATCATTCTCTTTTTCTCCTGTAAGGGCACTATTTTGCAATAATAGTACCCCTTTGAAGGCAACGTATGGATTGGCTGTCAGACTTATAAATGCAAGCTGCTTAAAGCTGGCTATGTGCTAGCAATAGTGCAGAGGGTTAGGGACCTTTCAGTGAGGGCCTGGAATGTATCTGATCACGGACTTCTTGGCTCTCTGAAGCAGTGCTGATCGGATTTAAATTAGGTGTTTGAAATAGAGGTCATGGAAGTTACAGTAATGGTGAATCCTCTGCCTTGACCTACCGTTTGTTTTCTCCTCTTATCTGAATAAACTCACCGTTAGGCTGTGGTGGCATATTTGACCACCTCCCACTCCTATTCTTTGCTTCACAGGTTGAGTACATGCTCTGCTCTGAGAACTAAAGCTTTACCTGATCAAATTCAACAGTGTCTCGCCACCTCCCACAGACTCCTCTCCTTTTGAATGAAAATGCAAAGCCAGACAGCCACTTCCCTATGGGTGGTGGGTAGGTGGTCATACGGGAAGCATAAACTGGAAATGAATGATATTTTCATGATATGGACATAATGGGGATCAGACGCCCTTTTTTTATATTATTTATTCATATCCCCAGAAGGCATTCTTAAGAAATCGCTGCTAAAATAAATTGATTTGCTTTTCGCTAAAGCTTTGCTTTATAATGTGTTAAGGGGTTTGAAAAATAAAGGCAGTATTCAAAGAAAGCAAAGCAAACACATGCAGCGCTTGCATTATTTACCAATTAGACTTTGGCAGCAGTTTTGTGTGCATACATTTGAATTAAGAGAAATTCATTTGTACATCTCTAACAGAATATTAATTTAACTCTTACCGAATGCCTAGAATGTGCAAAGTTCTAGGCTTGGCACCATGAAATGTTCAAAGAGGAAGAAGAGGTTTTAGGTTGGTGAGGCAGCAAGACGCAAGAACAAAGAATTACTAATAGTTCCGCAAAGGTACGAGCAAATGTCTTTGGGGACAGTTATTTCTGACTCTCTTACTTGAATAATGGGATAGGTATCCTGGAGAACAAAATATCCTTACAATGGAAATCTCTCATATCCTGTGGCATCCATGGATAGGAGCCATATGTGGTTGGACGATAATAAAATTCATTCAGCTCACACAGTTTGGCAAGACAGTATGAATTAATTTCTTTGTAATAGAAAAAAATACTCATTTTATTTCTGATTGAGCTGAGATGAGAACTGCATTCTGTCTGTATCCTTGTACTGGTGCATTTGTTGGACAGACATATACTGAAAGCCTATTATATGCCAGGCTCTGTGCCTACAGCTAAACAACCTGTTGAGGTCTCACTCTACGTAGGGTCCAGGCCATTACACCAGGAGATATAATAAGGGTCAAGTATGTTATTTTTACTAGGAATAGCACCTTTGTTCCCAAATCTTGCCTTCTTCACAATGGACGAGCTAAACAAAACAATGTCCAGTCCTCATGTCCTAACATCTCTCAAGTCCTAAACACCAACCTAGTAGTAGTAGGCCTGAGCACCCAGATATTTCTTTACTGTTCTTTCCACTCTTTTCAGACCCCTTAGCTCTCCAGAGGCATAAGCGCTCAAAATGTAAGCACCATTCAGTTTCAAAATTTTACCACTCTGGAAGAAGTGGAAAGAGAAAGAGAATTTTTAATATCCTTTTACTTTTCTCACAAAAGGCTACACCGGCAGCCCTTGGGTTGGGTGGGTTGTTGTGTCCACTGTGGGACTTTGGTGTGTGTGTTCCCACTGTGGCTCTGAGTGCCATCTAGGGTCTGGGGAAAGGGAGGGTAAGGCAAGTATTCACTTCACACTCCCAACTCAAAATATGTTCTCTTGGATAATCCACGAGGCTCATGCCAGTTGACCATTATTTTTTGGCCAGATCCTGTACTAGATCTTGCTGGGTAAATAGAGACACATCTCTGTCTTCATCACTTTCACAAGGTTAGCAACATGTGATGCTGCTGGGTGCTAAGTCCCTGGATTCTTGCCCTGTTCCACTCAGGTCTTCAGAATGCCAGTTAAGACAAGAAATCTAGCAAGCAGTTCTCAGCAAAGAAGATTTAGCATTCCCTTTTTTTTCTTTAACCAGGAGTTGTAACGAAGGCCTGAGAAGCTCCAGGAGGTAACTTCTATAGAGCACTCATAGGTTTGCAAAGCAGTTCTAAATGAAGAGGAGTGAGGGATGAGGCTAGAACGCGGGGCCCTCCTTCCTTGGCTGGGTGCGGGCAACCTCAGTGCAGAGCCGTGATGAGATGAGGCCTTGAGCAAATAAAGGGTTTGAGGGAAAGCCTAATGAGTCACTGGGATTTGGTGTGAGGGAAAAGAGAGGCTCTCTCTGCAAAGATGGAAAAATGCCTTAGCAACACACAATTCACAATTTTGCCAAGGACCAGCCCTGCTTCTGTGGTGCCTGATGACGCCTCCTTGACCTCAGTGGTTGAAAGTTGATGTGTCCTGATTACACCATCTGATTTCTCTTCTCTCATGTCAACACAGGAGACCAAGAAAAGAAAGGAACACAATCCTTCCTCAAGGTCTTTGGACGTTTCTGCTCAAGGAATGACCTGTGATTGTTTAGAGAATGCAGGCTGCACGTTTTGTTGATTTGAAATCAAATCATATGTTCTTATGTTTGGTCTGAAACAAATATGGTCATCGTGCTTGGAGAGTCTGGGAAGACTCATTTGGACTCTAACCTTGAGATGTTTGCTCAGTTGCTTCATTTTTCTTTTGCTTTCCAGACTGACCAAGTTAACCACATAATGTCCATGTATCCTGCCTCTATGCTGATTAAAATATTTAATAAAAATAGTCATGGCCACTGCCTATCAGGCACTGGGTTCCAGGCACCACATAGAAACACTTCACATGCAGTTACCTCAGTAATCCTCACAAGAACCTTCAAGGGTTGAACTTACAAGTTTTGGGGCGCAGTCTTTAAAACAGAACCATTCTCTAGAATGTATTTTGCAAACATATTAAGGTTTAAAAAGCATGTATTTTCCAATCAGAATTTAAGTGCTACTGTATTTCTTATTTAAAAACATACACAACTTTTAGTCACCTATCTCAGTATTTTCTATTTAAATGCAAAAGCATAGAAATTAGAGGAACATATCTTGAGTTGTTTTAAGTATTTTGCTATTGTAGAACTTAATTTCCAAGTGCTCACACTAATACAACTTAAAAAGAATGCAAAAGAACTGCACATGAAAAAATATTATGACTGCAAAAATATAAAAGTTCTGGAGTTGAAAGCTTTAAAAATGGGTGCCATAACAAGCATTAATAAGCATTAAAATATTTTCAGTACAAAAAGAGCTACTTTGATTTTTCAACATTAACTACAGTTAAAATTTTCATATAGTATTACATTTGGAGAGTTGTACAGAAGTGCTGAAGTACTAGTGAGCAATGGAATTCTAAACATTTCCATCTTCTTTTTGAAAATTGTGATGATACGATATTTAGCTTTAAGCTCTAATTGTATTCTGAAAAGGGACTATGACAGAATCAATGTTAAATCTTCAAGTGCTTTGTTTTGAATATCTTAGTTTTCTTAAGAGGGAAATTCAGTGGATTCCTAAGGGAAAAATTACCACAATTGTATTTTCATGTCACTTGAGATATTTGTTGAACACATAAAAATGGTTTTTTATTTTGAATCATATTGAAATTAATAGAAGTGCTACAATAATTTGCTAGCTACTTGTATTAAGCACAATAACATGATTTCTGGATCAGAAAACTTTGGGACCACATGATTATGTGCCTAGTTTTCTAAGTTCCATTTCTGCCAACTCATTGCTGGCTATCACATTTAAATCTTTCTTTGATAAACCCTTGCAGACTAAGATATGATATCTGGAGGCGGGTGATCCAGAAGGATTTACAAGTGGCATCTAATAACAATAATTTTAAAAAACCTGTTTAAAGTTTAGTTAATATGCATTTTAATGTTCTATCTGCCTAGAAATGTAAAAGTTGGAAAGCTGTGGTAAATATACTAAGCTGTTTGAGAGAGAAAAAAGTATCTGTTAATAATCAAAGTCTTGTCCATGAAACTTTTCTAGGGAGTTAGTCATGGAAACCTCATAATCTTCTATAATTTATCATGCATAGATACAAATCCTGCTAATCAGATTACATTTTTGCTTCTTCACGAGCTTATGCTGCAGAACTTTTACAACAAACTTCATTATTTGAAAGCAAACAAAAACCAAAACATCCCCCACAATCCTGTGTTTAAATGCCAAGAGAATCTAATACACTTCTCTGAGACCATAAGGACTTAAGTTACCAACCATGGATGAGTTCATGTTATATAACCCAGTGACTGATCGGCTGTAACATCCAATGAAGATTTCTTTATGTCAGTGTGAACACAATTAATCCATGCTTCTGTTTAATTAAATTTTAAGTTAAAAAAAATTTTTTGATATGCAAAGAATATTTCTCCATCTGGAAACAATTCTAGAGTCTTGTGGAATGTTAAAATATATTCTGATTCATTGTTCTTAAAGAACGACAAAACTACTCTAGCATTAGAAGTTATTAAAGACTTGAGATAATGATATGCTAATTTTATAAACTTTTTAAAAAAACAAACATCCTTGTAAAAAAATTAGAGATTTGGAGAAGTAATCCATATTTAATTAACAATTAGCATTACTTTTACTTACATAGATACAAATCTGTTGTCTCTTATGTTTAAGAGAAAAATGTTAAAATATATTTTTGGCATGAGTTCCTTTCCCTAACAATGCTAATATCAATGCTTTAAGAAAATATTTCTACAATCATTATTTTAAGATAATGATTTAAGACAATGATTCCAATAAAAGTTCCATATTATCTGAATCAAATAATATTAACACAGGAAATCTGTTTTGTGTCTGTGTTGCTATGGAAATGTTTTTTTTTAATAACAAATGATTGGATTAAGTCTCTATTAATAACAGAATAGCCACTGGTTTATCACTGAAACATAGAAATTGTGTAGAAATACACTTAATAAAAAGTCTGCTTCTTTCAAGATCTTGCTCCATGAGCTACAATTCCACAACTCCTAGTCTATATTCATGTGAGATATAAGATGGCGTTTTATGTTGGTGATGCTGGAGGAGAAGAGACAGAGGGTGTTCTCTTTTCTTTCATCCATTTTCTTCATATATCTGAGTACCTTGGATGAATCAGATCTATAGCTGCCTTCTGCAGCTGAAACAGCATGGCTAATGATGGAATAGTGGTACCCTAGGCAAGTGAAGAAAGTCCTGAGACAAAACACCACAGGAAAGCATGTTTCTGTTTGCCTTCCCTTTGTCCTAAGATCCATCTGTCTCCAGCTGTCCAAGAAGAAATATGAAACCAACTGATCTATAGGGGAGAATGCCTATATACTTCCCCACTGTCTGCCCACCCCAAGACCTTCCACTAAGAATTCTTAACAGCAAACGGTGAAGGTACTTCTGAGTAGCAATTAGAATAGGAACCTTGGCCAGATGGCAGAAGGGCAGACAATTATTTCTCTTGTCTATGTCATTGCAGCATCAAGGAATTTCTACTACTCAGGGACATGAGATGGTGTGTAGACATGGCCAAAAACTCTAGTAATCATGGGGGAAAAGATCTTAAGTGTGTGGCACTTCACACAGACATAACTGTTTAGTGACATGTCTAATCTGTCAAAAAAAAAAAACCTATAAAGGAAGTGTTTTCTCTTTTATAAGAAAAATATCCAGAACCTGTAACGGCAAAAGAAGGGCAATTTACTTGACTGACATGCTTCAGCATATGCACTGAGGGCTGAAATCCTGCCCTCTACCACTCACGTGCAACTCACTGACATCTGTGAGCGCTGGCCTCTATTATTACTGCTGCAGATATTTATTCCTGAATAACATATTTTTGGACGAGTCACACTCAGGTTCTCCTCTACTGCTTCTCCACAAGAACCCCAGAATTCTTCATTTGCATCTCTGTTGCCATGGAAAAAATGAACATTCTGAAAAGCAGGCATAATTATGAATTTAAGGCAAAGTCCAGGAGCAGGGAATAGAGAACCCTGGTTGAAAACATATATACATCACAGCTAATATTACACAAAACTGGCAACTTAAATAACAAGGAAAAGCAAAAAGAATTCCATTGAATCCGACCTTTTAGATAAAATACTTAGAGTTTCAAAACGGTTTTTCAGGGTTTTTTTTTTTTTTTTTTTGGTAAAAAACACCTTCATACTTAGGAATAAAGTAGGCATGCTATTTTCACCACCTGGTGCACAGCTAGCAGACACAAAGGCCATTTTGCACCAAACAGCTGGTAATTGGATTCCGTCTACAGTGTGAACCTCCTAGATCATTAGCAGTCTTTTAAATATTTGGAAATAGATGCGGCTTTTTAAGAGGAGCCAGCAACGAAAAGGCAAGCCCTCGGGGTTTAGCTTAGTGGGGCAAGAGGGTCTGGATTTGGATCCAGGCCATCTTTGTAATCCCACGACATGTTTCAAGGAAAACAGATAAGAAAAAATGTAGAGAGACTCTGAGAGAGAGATCTGAGCATTTCAAGACAGTAAGAAGAGAAAAAAGAAGCGGATTTAGAGTCTAAGAAAAGAAAGGAAGAAATAGAAAGAGAGAAATGGGGAGAGAAAGAAGCATAAGAACACAAGAGGGGGTAAGCAAAGAAGAAGCAGAGAGAGCAAATGAATGGGCAGAAATCTGAAAAAGAGAACACAAAGGGGAAAAAAATCTGCCTTCAGTAAGAAGCTTCACCTAACAGGTCTGGGCAAATTAGGTAAAGGAGAACCGTAGAAAGGGGTGAAGTGAAGTAGAATATAACCATCGTGCCGGACTCGTTATCTTGTCCATCTTAATGAGGTATCTTTCCCAGACACCCTAGGCACAGTCTTTAGTCGGGAGCTGATGGCACTCCTCATGGGAGTTATTTACATGTGAGAAATGTCTTTCAATGTTGACAACTCCTTTTACATTTAGGCTCTGAGAAGAACCTGGGGATTTTTCTGACATCTTGACCCCTACTTCTGGTTGGACTGCATCCATTCCAACTTGCTATCCCTGGATCTCCACGCCGCAAGTTTTAATACACCTATCCATGGGTGAGCGAGCTGTCAGCAGCCTGCCATTGCTGATAGGAGGACGGGTGGGGTAGCAAAGAGGAGGCAGAACTGAGAGGTGGGAGACCGGGAATCAATCCCAGCAACGCCACTAAGAAAAAGATCATTTAAGAGAGGCAAGAACAACTGGAGGCAATTTCTACCTTCAGGACATACACACTTGCAGATTCTAAGGCTACGGCCTCTCTAGGGTGAGAGAAAAAGGTTATCAGCACTTTCTACACCAGGCAATTGGGATTTTTGTGCCTGCTGGCTAAGGAGAGTAAGAAGGGAGAGGAGGGCTCACTGGTCTGTTCAGGATTGCATAAGATAAGGTTGCCCAATTTAATAGCTAAGAGGGAGGTGGAAGTGAGATTTTAGTCCCAGATAAAAGCCCATATATAAAGGAAAGCATTGTGACCTTTATTAGTTGAGATTAATCTTTCTTCAACTTCATAACAGTTTCAATGAAATCTATTCTATTGAGGTGTTCACCACTATCTATGATGTTAGCTATTGTCAGTTATTGAGGTTCACACCTCATCTTGTCTGGTAGACTGTAAAGACTTTCAATGCAGAATCTGTGTCTGGCTAATCTTAGGTTAGCCTAAATTTAAGATCTGGTTTACCTTCTCTGGCACTTACATAGAACCTCATATTCAGTAAACACGCAGTTTACATGTGATGCAGTGAAGGAGGTCTGTCTCTGGGTCAGGGTGTGAAGACAAGCTTTGGGTTTATCTCTGTGCTAATAATTTGAGGCAGTTGAGTTGAGAACACATTATTCAAGCCTTAAAAGTTGAGTGGCCAATGTCTGAATTATTGTTAATAATAATTATAAATCTCTTTTATGTGCTCAAGGCTTTAAAGCAATTAACTTTTCCTCCTTGCATTGACATGGCAGGGTAGCTGTTATCTCCATTTTACAGATGAGGAAACAGGGAATGAAGTAATTTGCCCAAGGTGACAAAAATAAAAGGTGCAGGCAGGAGGTTGGAATTCAAACTCAGGACTGCTGGTGCATGAATATTTGATCTGAAGCCCCTGCTGGCCTGGTCAGACCAGAAAGTGTAATATTTCCCCAATAAAATCTCATTCTCTAGGGAGAGCTCTCCATGCCCAATTGTCCAGAAAAGGCCATTGGCAAGGAAAAAAATGCCAGACTAACTAGACTATAACTGTGGGCTTTGGTCAGATATTAAACTCCTATGGCATTTGTTTCCTCCTCTGCAAATAATATTACTCTGTAAATAGTAGTACTTCCTTCACAGCTGTTGAATATAGTTTTGTGTTAGATTGAAATGGAATGTATGGAAAACTCTTAGAACAGTGCTTTGGCCTATGGTAGGGACCTCCGTGTATGCCACTGGAATCTGAATTTCTGCAGAAGCAAAATGGGGTACTTGGTGGTACTACAATGATAATGTGGACAGTTTCTTACCATGAGCCATTCAGAAGACGTATCTGACAGCTCCTCCACCTCTGGCACCCTAAATGCAAGTCAAATCTCATGTAACTGTCATATTCATTCATCAATACAGGTATCTGCCAAATAAGATCAGCCTGAGAGGGACTCTCCTAATTAGAAAGGAGGGTTTTTAAGAAAAGATAACCTTGACCATCACCCTTACTCTTTGTACTATTATCACTGCTACTCCTGATAGTAGCTAACACTTATAAACGCTTAAAATGAGTCAAACATTGTCCTATGACCTTTATGTCAGACTTCATTTAATCCTCCCAACAAACCTATGACATATGTACTGTTCTCACACCATCATCATTTTACTGATGAGGAACCTGTGGTTTACATCCCTTGTCACAGCATTACATACTCTCAGTATAGCAAGGTTAAATTAACTCCCACAAAGCTGCCATATAAAATGAGTAGAAGAATATGCAATCCAGCATAGACCAGATCAGAAGAGATCCCATGTATATAACTTTTGTCATTAAGTAAAACCCCAGGGGAGGGAAGCATGGGCACTAGGTAAATATGGTTCTGGAAGTCACTTAATTACAGTAAAGATAAAAATGATTAACAGAGATAGCCAGTGTCATTATTAATAAAACTGAAAATAAAAATAAGATCCCTTTTTTTTAATTTGAAAATTTGAAAATTCAAGTTAATTCTGAATGTTGGGAATAGTGTTAGGAAATGAACATTCTCATATAGGGCCAAGAGGAATAGAATTTGAATTAGTATATTTGTAGAGGCAAATTGTATCAAGGGCTTTGCAAGTTTTCATACTCTTTGATTCAATGATTCCCCTTCTAGGAATTAATCTCATGTAAGTAAGCTGTACAAAATTTATAGATAAAGATAAATATCATAACATATTTAGTAATAATACAAAGTTATAGGTAGTGGTTAAAAACACAGGCTCAAAAGAGTGTCTGGGTTTAAATCCCAATGCTATAGTCTCTGGCTCTTTCACTGAAGCGAAGTTTATCTCTCTAAACTTTAGTTTCCACTTCTGTCAAATGCAACTTGCTGTAAAGCACTTCACAGAATGTCTGCCACAGAGTATGTGCTTAACAAATATTTGCTATTTCATTTTTATTTTCTTGATTATTGTTTTACTTATTAACCTAAATATGCAGCAATATGGATTTTATAACTATAATAGTAAATTATATATGCTATTATACATGATCACTTATTTAATGGAACCATGTTTTTGAAGATTAATAATGTATAGAAGTGATGACAATTAACTAAGTGATAAATGCACAGTGAAAAATTAGAAGTAGTACAATGTTTTTTATTATATAACACCAGGATATAGGTATGTATGTATAACTATTTGTAGAAAGAAAACATCAGAATGTTAATAATATTAGATAATTCTTGGGATTATAGGTGAATCTACAGTAGATATGTGTTACTTTTGTAATCAGAAAAATAATCTTAAGAAAGTATGATTTTAAAGCAGTTTGCACAACAGGGTTCTTTAATCCATCCACCTTTCCACCCTCTCCCGGACCAGAGAAAAATAATGGTAATTGTTTTGAAGGTTGCAACCATGGATATCTGTGGGATTATAACTGCCCCTGTCTATTTCCATTTTCTACTAGCAAGCTCGGTTGTCTTTTAAGGTATGTTTCCTCACTGGGCAGAGCCTAGCGGGATTGTATTCCAGTCACCTCCCGCTCCTAGCCGAGGAAGAGTCATGATTTTGAAGCCAGGCTAATTGTTCCTCCTTTACAAGAATTTGAATCTGGAGTTTGAATAGAGTGGCAAACAGATTGAAAATCTTTGGAATTCATGTATCCTGGTAGGTTTCCCTTGACCACTCTGTACTTGATGCAAATTGCACCTGCAGCTCTGCCTCCTTCTCCACCAAGATAACTTGGTTGCTGCTACTTCTCAAGCCTGGTTCTTTAGCCTTCCCGTGCTTCAGTGCCCTCCCGCTATCACTCCAGTACATTTTCTTTTGCTTAGGGTGGTCAGAGTTGTCTTCCGTGCTCGCAGTCAGAGTATTGTATTAAATCTGTACTCTTGAAGAAATGGCTAAAGAAAAACTCATTAACTTATCAGTGCTGGATTCAAGAGACAAACTAAAGATTCTGGCTTATTAGAACACAACACACACACTATGTTGTTGAAATTTATCCTCGTTTTTTCAATCCTATGCTCTTTAAAACTGGACACTTAAATATTTCTCACTGTGGGTATGGCTTACTCAGCATGTCAGCAAATGTGATGGCTACAAAGGATGGTGATTTCTTTTTGCCATTCATACATTCCCAGTAACAAGAAATGTTACAGAAACTTTGTTCTAAATAGTTAGAGTGAAATATTCATTAAAAGCACAGACTTAGGGCTTGACCACCTGGATTTAATTTCTACTTCTCTACTTGTGAGCTGAATGACTTTGGGGAAGCTACTTACGCTTCAGTTTTCTTCATTTGTAAAACTGAAAAAACAGTTCCTACTTACAGAGTTGTTGCAAGGATTAACAAAGTCAACATATTTAATGCACTTAGGATAAAGCATGGCATATACAAAGTTCTACATGTTTTAGCTATTTTTTCTGTACATTGTAGATCTTGACAACATTTATTATTGTTTAAAATTTAACTGATTTATTTCTCAAATTGTTAACTTGAGTGCATACGAGTATTTGTTATAGAAAATAAATCTAAAAACATTTCTGGGTGCTTTTTGATCTACAATTAGTGAAAAATGCTAGAAAAGAGGTCTGTTCTATAAAAACACACCAGAATTCTAATGAAATAGCAATCTTTGTGCATGAAAGTTAAGATCATTAGCCATGATAGATGGTTATAATAATTTCCTAAGCATATCCACATTTAATTGATATTATTGCATGCAGAGTGTATCCATGGTGAATAAAACTCAAAATAAGCACTTTTGAAAACAGATTTCAACCTTAGTTTATAAATGAATATAAGTGAACGTTTAAGTATAATTTTGCATGATGATTTGGATAGCCTGGGAAATTCAACATTCAGATTACCTACAAAGTGAATAAAATAAGAGAAAATTTGATACACAGAATTACTCTCAGATATATCCATAACTATAAAGTTGCATTAGGTGCTGGGGATAAAAGTTGAGTATGCCAAAATTCTCGATTGTGGGAAGTTTAGAGACTATCTCCAACTACGCAATAGGTATTAGTGAATAAAATTATGCTAGTTAGGTTGAATGCATTAAGTTAATGAAAATCTTTTTTAAGAACCAAAGTTTTAAGCTTATTATCAGTCTCTGTGTTTTAGAATATAGTCTTTCTATAGGTTACTGAAGAGTCAGTTTATAGGTTTAGAGATGATTCCTTTCTAGTTAATCCTCATCAATCTTGGCAAAGTATTAGAAGCTTGATGACCTCCAATATCTGGGGTCTAGGAATTAGTTTTACTTGCTAGGCCTGGCATGTGGTGAACTTGGAACTGCAGCCATACCCCCATCCATATGACTGTTTCACCCTTCTATATGAGCGATTTCCGCTTTGAGCTCTGATTATTACAGGCAACTTTTTCTAAACTTTAGCCTGCCTTACTAATGGTTTCCAAGAGCTGAGTATGTTTTCTGTACTCATTGTTCTTTACTGACATCTCTTCTAACCTAGATGAAATGTGGAATCAAGTCAATGCAGCACGTGAGAAGTATTGCTGTGCACAGACACTTGGGCTGTCTTATACAGTCCATGGATTTGACCCCTAGAGGCTTCTCTAAACACTCATGAAGTCCAATTTCAAATTCAGATTGAATTTGGCTTCAGGGTCAATCTCACAGACTAATTAGCCCTCTAATATCTTCAGTGTCTTTTCCTTTGTTCATTAATGTTTCTTCAGCTTGTCTCTCTGAGTATTAATATAATAAATTTTCAGTAATTCATGTCTACTTATGGGAGCTTTTACACTAGTATTTTGCTGACACAATGATAATTGATGATAAGAATGATGGCTTTGAAATGCCATCAAATATATCTTTACCAGGTTCATTTTCTAAAGAAGACAAATTATCAACTTGCTTGTGTACTTTATTTTGAACATAAAATTCCAAAAACTATCATATATGATGTAAAGGGAATTTGTCTAAAAGTCAAGGCTTCTGTATTTAGATCCAGCTGTGGCTAGAATAAAAAACATGACCTTGAGTAGATCACTGAAACTTTCTGGGCCTCATTTCCTTTATTTTTTTGAGACAAGAGGTTGTACTTTATTATCAAGATTCCTTTCAGTTCTGAAATGTAATACCATATCTATTTGTATCTGTATCTTTACCTCTATGTCATCTATCTCGCTTAATTTCTTTTTAAAGAATTTAATTCTTTCTCTACAAATAGCTTTGTGATTTTATGTATCTTGGTTTGCTTTAGCTCTTGCTATAATCTAAATAACTTGACTTATCCAGAAGCATTAAAAATGGATAGATGGAGTATATAAAAGAGAATAACAGAGGTTGTTTCTCAAATTTTGATTGAGATTTGGGCTTTTGGCATTTTGAGAAAAGTTTTTCAGAGAGTATCTTACATCTGATTAAGGAATATTATATTCCTTTAGTTAAAAAAATATATATATATATATACAAAAGTAGAGGAGCTTTGTGATCCAGTGAAAAGAAACACTATTTAATAATGATGTGGTATGGAGTTGCATGAGTAAATATAAATGAAGATATACAATAAACAAAATGAAATCTTTTCTAAGCTCTAGGGTGACTATTGGCTTTTAAATTAATTTTTAAAGTAAATTAATAAAACAAATAAAAATCTTATGAGATAATACAAGAGAAGAATTTTATATATATATTTTCTGAGCCAAAGTTTAAAAATAGTAATCTTATGCAAAATAGCACACTGGTGCTAGTTTTAGAAATGAAAGATGGGTAATGTTTTTGGCTTTCCCTTTTTAAAAGCAATTATTCATTCTCTTCCCATATGCCCATCCACAATATTTTTCTAAAGCGGAATAGAATAACCTTAGTCATAATTCATTTCCCATATAGTAGTAATTTCTCTCTCATGAAAAGTTCCTCAAGAGGCACAAGGCTGAGCCTAAAGGAGTGGTAAAAAGTTTTTAAGTTGTATTATTGGGCCTCTGAGAAAACTACTGCTATTTTTATTTCGGCTGCTGCCTTTAAGCTCATTAATTGAATTCAAGATCTACTTGGGTTTTTGATAATTTATCTTTCACTGAAATGCCAATACTCCTGGAAAGAGTCTCATCATTACACCAGTGATCCCTTTCTCAGCTGTGGAGAGAAAGATTTCAAGGTGAGAGTCAAAGGTGGAGAATATGTGGGGAAGGTTCCCTGGAGAATCTGAAGAGCAGAGAAGTCTAAAGAGGAAGGGAGCTCTCAGCAGTCACAGAATTATTCTACTTAATAGTTTAGCCAATGCTGGCCACGGTTAATTCTTGGACAACATCTGAAATGTACCCAGCTCCCTTTACCGAGTCATCTTATTTGTTCCTCTGCACCAAATAGATGTTTGTTTGTGGCAGGATGTTTTGACATGGTAATTTTGTCGAGGTTGTATCAAAATGTCAAATAATCGATTTGAAATAGATACGTCTTTTGATTACCCCAGCCCCTGCTCTCACTTTCTCACTAACCTCTACCCCATCACTGAGTCTCACCGTTCATTTAAACCTTCTTCCATCTCTCATCCTATTTGGCATCAGAGATCCTACGTAGATGTCTTTTTTATAGTCCACTAGGTGAATTGAAAAGACTGATATTTATTTGTTTGTTTACTTAATTGCTTAAACGATGAACCTGGCATCAAAACAGCAAGTGTCTAAAAGTTGCTGGCAAATAATACACGTTCAGCAAATGTTTTTCAAAAATATGGAAGAGTAACTGTGTATACCTTATTAATTGAATTCAGTTCATGCTTTTTGAATACCTTTTAAGCTTTAGGCATTTTCCTGGACATTAAGGATACAAAGATTTTAAAAAAATGACACCAAATTCCTAGTTGTTTAGTGAGAGGGGTGGACAATTAATTACACACCAGTGACAGAAGTGCTAAAATAGTGGTAAGTTTTAAGTGGAAAAACTTCTTCTGGGTTTTGAAGGAGGAGTTAAGTTTATGGGCAAATGAGCACAGGATTTTCTGAGGCAGGAGATTAGCAATAGCAAAGGCCTAGAGAGGTGGAAATGCAAATCAGTCTGGAGAACAGGGAGCATTTCAGTGTAGATAGAGCAGCGGACAGGGAAGAGAATGGCAGGAAATGAAGGAAGGAAGGAAGGTTGTAAGCACATGCTTTTCTTGTCGGCAAATTTTTAAAAAGTTTATTCATCAAGTTATTTGTGGGAAGCACTTTGGGGAACACAAAAACTATATAGCTTTTCCCAAATACAGAGAGGAAGACAAAAGAAAAACACATTAAAAACTAAGCAACAGCATCATGGCAGGAACTACGTCTATATTATGTATGTATTTCTCTAGCGCCTAGTTCAATACTAAACCCAGAGCAGACACTTAGCATGAATATTGAATGCATACATAACTTAAACACATTTGCCCTGTTAAATTGTTGAGAACAAAATTCGTTAAGTTATAAATCTACACAGTTATCACTGATTTTTATAAGAACTTAATCTTCTCTTAAATTGCACCTTAGATAAGATACCAAAGCAACTAGATGAAAAGATAATGTTGAGTGAAGAAATCATTAGTTATCAAGAGGGCAAAAATCCCTACTTACTTGACTGAATTCAGCCATTTTTCAAAAACTAAATTTAAAGTAAAGAAGTTTTCTGTTTAAGATTTTGAAATTCTCAAGGCAAAATTTCTCTAATGTGTTTCCAAAATCTTATTAGAGCATATGTTTTATGATCTTTTCAAATAAAACAATGTTTTTTCACCCTCTGTTTAAGTAAACTTCCCTTAAACAGCAGAAACAAGAAGTTCTAATAAGGCTCATTTGTAGGATGGAGTAAGGAACCTACACGAAGTAAATCTTATAGCTAAGGTGCAGTGCTCAAACACTCAGATCATTTTATTTGAAGATAGATCTCTGCAACAGGAAAAATAAATCTGAAAGTGGATGTTCTTGCCCCAAGGCCTGGAATATGGCATCTAAGAATTCTTAATGATCCCACTTTGCTGCAATTGTAATTTTGCTAAGCAGACGACGCTAGTTAGCACTTTCTTCCTGGCTTGAACAAGGTGGCCTGTTCAAACAAGTATATGAACAACATCAGACGGCATGTGATTTGTAGTTTCATTTTTGGCAAGAGACACACTTTTCACACAATGACAGGTCACAGAGTTACAAAACAGCCTCACTCTTTGATCTGTGTCAGGAGCAAAACTCGAAAGGAAAAGCAGCATTGCTTGTATGCCTTTTTGCTTTATGGCTGTACAGTTTGACAACAGCTTAAAAAGAAGCATTGTTGAATACCTGCCATGCTACTCTGTACTAATAAAAAACTGTTTGGTGAGTGTACTTCGATTTCTTCTTTTCACATTCATAACAGAGTGGTGGTTTGGACACCAAATACTACTTTCTAATAGCAGGTGGAATTTAGGTACAGCAAAAATATGTTAGGGCGATCACTGTAAGTGGTCCAAACAAGCCTTGCAACTATGGATTCCTTTCACAATGCATGCCATTTTTACCATATACAAAGGTAATACATTGGGTGTATGCAGGAAAATAAAAGTTTTATATATATCTGTTATTTAAATCTAAACATAATGTATACAAAACAAATGTAAATAAATACAAATTATGTAAATATATTTAAATAAATACACCATTTTAAATATAAATGTTACATAATTATATATGAATTATATATGGACCATATAATGTATGTAAATAATATGCAAAATTTTATATGTTTATATATAGTAAAAGATATAGAGAATAAAATCTCATATATCAGAGATTCATGCCTCCCAATCAAACTCTTAGTATTTGTCTTGGAAAAATTGATTTCCAGAAAGTCTATCCCTTTGGCTATATGAAGAGTCAAATATGACATTCTCTGATGAGTGTATGTAGAGCAGAGCCTGTGTAGACACAAGAGAAGGGATTCTGACAGCGTGTGGGTAATGCTGAAATGATGAGTACCTATGATAGGGAGTTATTTAGGTGACAGTTATTCATAACTCACTAATAAACTGTGTACACATATGCAAACCAGCATCTGTAAGGAACCATAAAAAAATTTCATCTTGAGTATGTACACATGCATAAATGAACTTACTAAGGATTGGAATAAAATGATCTTGTTGAACAAAATCTGTATCAAAAATGACATTTTTATAATTACAGCATTTATTAATTTTAAACTGATCTCATGGATATATCACAAAGGATAAATGTACTTCTCTTAGTACCTTAAAAAGTTGCATGTTTTCTTTCTTTTCTACAACTACTAAAAATGAACCATTGGCTGCCTTTTCTAATTACTCTTAAGTTTCACAATAGGAGGAATTAGCTAATCAGCCAGGTTGTTCTCTTTGCTTTTTAAATTGTCCAAAATTCTGGTAGGCACTACTTCTGCACTTGATAGTTTCTTTCTTTTTAAAAATATGGAGCAAATATTGCATTTGAAACCACAGACAAAAAAATGTCTAAAACTCTAATTCACCATCTTGTTAAATGTAACTCAACAAAGTAGGAAATGCACTTTCTAAATCACATAATAATTCAGTTTTTTTTTTAATAATTCAGTTTTAAAACCCGAGTTGTAGCACCGTGCTCATGTTGTACCTTTCCTACTCTTAGGCCCCCAGTGGCATCATACTCTCATTTAATGAATGCCCCTGATATTCCAGTCACCTAGCTCTACACTGGCTTCCCTCCCAACCTAATAACGTGGTGACTTTTTATAAAACAATTGTAATATTAAAATTCACTCAAGTGACCCAAAAATGGCCCTAGAGGGCAGGACTGCAATTTCCTGATTTGCACTTTCCTTATTCCCTCATTTGCTAAGTTTCGCAACATCAGTTTTTACACTGTTGCTGTTTTATCCCGGCCAAATGGCTGTTGAATTTTAATAAACTGTCTCCCTTTGATAAATGAGTTATTGTTTGATATATTACATTAGGGATATAAAGAATAAACTACTTATGGATACGAGATATTTGGATAAAATACATTTACATAATACTAGACTATTAGTATAATGAGTTTCATTAGTTGTAAAAAAGATAATACACTGGAGATTTTGAAACATGCTGAAGAATGATGGACATATACATAATTAAAATACCAACACCTCAAACAAAATAGCAAGTATTTTCACATTATGTAACATGAATTTGTTTCCCATGTTAGGTGCTAGGGAAAATTTCACTTTCACCAGATAGATTTGAAGGATGGAGAAAGTTTTTCTGATCACTAGCAATTGCCCAAATAAGGTGGTGGTTGAATACACTCTCAGTGAAATGAATTAGGTGTTGAAGAGTAACTTGAAAACACTGGAGTAATGTTCCCTTTTCCCCATAATGTTTCCATCCCACTAGGGAAGGGTGGTATTTTTTCTCATGTGAGGGTGTCGGGCTTGGATTAAAAGGACTTTATTCTGTGTCTTCCATTCAGACTTGATTTCAAAATAACTTACCCAGACACCATTACAGTAAAGGAAAATGTTTAAAGCAAACTCTCACATATTTAGAAGCTAAAAGGCCCAAAGGTTCAAATACTCACACTTTAAAAGTACTATTATATGTTAATTATGTGCACGATGATGAGGTACTTCAAGATTCTGAAGTGCCTTTCAAATCATTGTCGGAAGAGGAAATTACATTTGGTATGACTTTAATGTTAAGTGTATGTACGCTATTTTATTCTGGTTAAAGTAAAAGCTCACATACTCTAAATATAATAATTTTCTCCTAACCAGAAAATTTAATTACCATTGGTATAAGGTGGTGATTAAGGACCCTGCTGGATCTTTGAAGAGAACTTGAATCAATCCATTCTCCGTTCCACCACTGACCAGCTTCATAAACATGGGCGGTGAGCCAAGATTCTTTAAGCCTCAGTCCTGTCATCTGGAAAATAGGATAACCAAACCTGCAGCTTCCTCTCGTTGTCTTGAGGACAAACCATACAGTGAAAACCCAATACGTAGAACATGTGAGATGGCATTTATTGTCGCCCTTCTTGTTATTGGATGCACTTTACTGGGATGGTTGAGAGCATGACTTTGGGGGCAAACAGATTTGACTTCCAGTCTGGGTCTTGCTGTTTCCCTGCTTTATGATCTTTGACATTCTTCATAATATTTCTAATTCTGAGTTTCCTCCACTGTAGGAGGGAACTTGCAATAGTTCCTAATTTCATAGGATTGTGGTTAGTATTAAATAAGATGACATGTGAAAAGCACTTACTGTATTAGCTGGAACATAACAACTACTCGATGAACAGTAGCTCATAATCTTGATGTTATTGTTGTTATTTTTACTATTATTGGCTATTATTTTATGCCTTTTCAATTCTCCAAACATTCTAGGGGAACAATTTGTACAAACTCATACATACCGTATTTCATAAATACTCAAAATATAAAACTAAAAGCCAGAAAAATATCCAAAAGAACTTTAGAAAACTAAAGTGCTCTACAAACATGTGGTGATACTATCATGCACATTATTTTTATTTTTAAAATCATTCAGCAGCTGTTAGTTCTGACTTCGAAGCTTTATTTTCTTTGACAAATTCATTCAAGTGTTTACAATATAAAGCCTAAATGGCTATTTTTAAGCATTGTTTTACAAGTCTTTTAAATTTTACTATTGGATAAACACTAAATATATTCATTCAATAATGTGTTGATTGATTCAGTGATTCGATAAATATGTAATGAGTCTCCACTACATACTAAGAGCTGTACTTAGTGTGGAAGACACAAAGGTAACTAACATATCATTTCTGGCATCTAGGAGTCCACGGTCCCAACAAACCCACAATTACTTCTACCAATGAAAAACCATGGTGGAGGTTACAGATATAGAGACTCTCCCAGGAGCCTATCCAGTCAACATGGGACTAGGCATAGTTAATGTCATCATTCATTTTGCAGAAGAGGAAAATGAAATTCAGAGAGGTTAATGTATGTTGTTTTATGACACATGGAGGCCAAGATATAAATCCAAGGCTGCTTTTCCAGTCTGTGCTCTAAACCACTGTAGTCAATTCATTAATATCTGCTTTGCAATTATTATATACATATCATATGTTCTATAAGACATCATATTTCTTTGAGTTCAGGTTCATCCATGATTTGCCTTTACATCCCTCAAAGTACTTAGAACATGGTCTTGCATAATAAATGCTGAAAAATATCTTTTGAATTACTGTCTAATTTTAGCATCAACAAGAAAATACAGACCTGCTTTCTTTTGATTCCTGAGCCACCTTGAGGAAGGAGAAAAGGTAAAGATGCTAGCCAAACTTAGCATTTATCAATGGAGAGGTGAAAACAATCCCTTCTGATCTGACAGAGGAAAAATGTGTGCTCTGAGAAGCAGCATTGGCTGGCAAGTATAAACCAGACTCTAATCTATCAGAAATGAGAAATTGGATATGCTAGTCAACACGCTGGGTCTGGAGTAGAAGCATTAGGCAAAACTCCTGCAAAGTGTTCTGATTAGTCTTCGGTGACATTTTTATCCTTGTATGCTGTTAACCACCTACCATAGAAAGTATGGGAAACTCCATTCCACTCTCTGAAGGTACTGGAAATATTAAAAGAAAATAGTGAAAAAGACAAAGAGGTTTAAACCAAATTTAAAAGTAAAAGCAATTGTACTTTTTAGAACAAAGGATGGGGGGGTATAGGGAGGAAAAGTCAATTAAGATTTTGTTTTAGGAAAAGTTATTTGAAATAACACAGGTTTCTCAAGCACAAGGTGTACGTGCACACATGAAGTAGACACTCAAGAATGCTTTATGGATGGTAGTCACTTGGGACCTTTGCAATAGCTCTTTTCCTTTCTGATGGTCAATTCTGCTAGTTTCATTAAAACAGTTATTTCCTGTTTGATCATTCAGTTCACTTATCCAATAAACATTTATTGAGAACCTACTACGTTTTAGGCTTTATATTAAGAACTGAAGATACAGGGAGATTAAAAGTCCTTGTTCTCAACAAGGTCACAGCCTAGTGTGTGGAGACTTAGATATAATTAAACAACATACAGGGATAAATGCGGTATAAAACATAAATATATAAATAATATAGAGCACCAGCATTTCAGCAGGTGTTCTGGTTAATTGTATTCTAGGCCACCATTGCTAATAACTTCTTAAAAGTAAAGTCCATGTATACTGCCTTATTTTCCTTTTTATCTTTTAATACTTATTCTTCAATGACATTAAGATCTGTACATTTTTCATGGATCTCATATTTATATTCTTTACTTTGAAATATTTTCATCAGTTTCACTGCTTATCACTTTGTATAGTGTTTTTGACTTTCATATTTTTCTACTGAGCAGTGGTCTAGAAAAGCTGCTAAAGATATCCTTCTTTTTTTACCAATATAATCATTTATGTGGCTTTCTCATCAGTTACTATGGGGCATGACTTATTTTTATTCAGGATCATCTTTGAATTGCTCCCTGACATTCAAGGTCAAGCTTCACTTTCAACTGAAAAATAATAATTCACATATGTTGTCTCTAAGCACAGCTATGCCATCTATATATAGGAGGAACATTGACTGCTCTCGCTATGAGACTTTTCACTTCAGTTCAGTCCAAATATTCAAGACACAACTTCCAGGATGTAGGCAAATAATGGAGTGACATGAAAAAAGGGAGTATTCACACACCTTTCTGTCTTCTCTGCTAATTTCTGAAGATGGGCTAAAATTTGGTAGGATTTTTTAGGGCAGCTTGAATTAGGAATATCAAGTGCATGCGTGTATGTATGTGCATGTACAGGGGCAGAGACTTAACACATAGAGAGTAAGTTTTCCCTCTTTATTGCAGTGTTTCTTAGCATTTTCTTCCTCTATCTTCTCTTTTTCATTCTTTTTCACTTTAACATTTACTTCCTCAGTGTATTAAGATCTCATCACAATATGAGCATTGTTTTTGTTTATTAATGCTGTCATACATTATTTTTTAATAAGTAGAAATGTTTGAGTAAATAACCAGTTAGGAATCACTCATTCATTCTTTTCCCGATAGTTTTTGAAGCAACTTCTCCACTTTTAATGTAGTCTTACAGGTAGAAGATGCAAAGAAAGATGAGATGCAGATTCCTCCAAACAGAAGCGCGCATGGGAGTGGTAGCATCAGTGGAAATAAAGAGGGGAATACTAGCGAGATACGTGCTGTGGAACTCAGAAGGGCACTGAAATGCTAACTCTGCTTGGGCGGTCAAGGCAGGCTTTGGGAGGAGGTTTCTGCTGAAGGATGGGTCCGCTTTGTCTAACAGACGAAGGGAACAGGGTTTCCCAGACAAAGGCAGCAGCCACGAGAAGCAGCGGTAAGAAAGCAGGAGGGGAAGCCCGGGCGAATGTGGGTTACCTGTGGTGGAAGGGGTGGAAAGTGAGCCTGGACAGGGCCCCTCCAGGGAGGACCTTCGAGGCTGGAATTTTATAGCAGGTGATGGAAAGACATGGATTTATGCCTAGGAGTGCCAGAGTCATATTTGTATTTTAGAAAAATCTTCCTGAGTATACTTTAGAGAATATATAAGAAGGGGGCTGGGAAGACAAGCGGCCGTGTGACTGTGCCAGGGAGATCCAGGAAGGCTGTAGGCGGGAGGTCAGTGAGCCAAATCTTAAAAACGAACTAAGAATCAGGCATGGACTTCATCTTCCCAAAGTACATTCTTCTTTCGATGCAGAGAATTTTTCATCATATCTCCTACTGCCTCCATGAAGCCCGCCTGCCCTAAGAATCTTCATTATGAGGATACTCTAAGGAACTTAATAGGTTTTAATATCTTTCTACTCAAAGGGTGGTCCAGGGGCCAGCAGCCCCTGCATGAGGAGCTTGGCAGAGATACAGAACTCCAGAATCAACCAAGATGCGCTGAATCTGCACCTCAGTAAGATCCCCAGGTGGTTTGGAGGCACGATGCACTTTGAGAGGCACTTTTTCATGTTCTCCATGCCCACATTATAGGTTTGGGGAGAGAGTGGTAGTTTCTATGCTCGGCTTCTTCTGACTCCCCCAAAGCACATAACAGTGCTTATTGTAGGTGGGCAGCAGGTACTTGCTAGCTGATTTATTTTCAAAATAAGAGTGTTACTTTAAACAAGCCAACTGTTTCAATTTAATAGACATTTATTACAACTGGGAGACCAGTTAAGAGGTTATTGCAATAGTGTCTAGGTGAAAAATGAGGTAACGCATTAAGGCAATGATCATAGAGATGAAAAGAACTGGCAATGGAAAGGAAATACTTAGAGGGAAGACTGGTAGGTTCTGCTAATTACAGATATGGAAAGCGAAGGTGAGAGACAGTGCAGGATGTATGGGGTGAGGGGCACATAAACACTGATTGCACTGGCTGCCCAGAGACTGGATGAGATTCTAAGTTTATTCAGAGGCATTCTTTCTACATTTTTCTATTTTTGTTTTTCCCAGTCAAGAAATATTTATTGGGTCAATGCCTTCCATGAGGCAGGCCCTGTTCTGGGTGTTGTAGATAAAAAGGCTCATCAGATATTACTTGGTCTCTGCCCTCAAGTAATTTACAGTCTAACGGAGGAGCTAGGGAAACAAACTGGCAACTGAAATCGAATGAAGTGAGAGGTGTGATGAGGTGACAGCAATGGGCTCTGTGGCCCTGAGAGGAGTACTGAATCCAGATTTGGGGTGGTGGCTTCAGAAACTGCTTCTCAGAAGAGGCGGTGCCCACTGTGAGCCCTTAAACCCTAATAAAAAGCCAGGTGCATGTGTGTAAATTCAGACAATGAGAAAGGAGGGTGGGCTGGACTTCCAGGCCATAGGAAACCATGTCAAGAAGGCGTGGGAGTGAGCATAGAAGGTTTAAACGGTTACTTCATGTTGTTCCATGTGGCAGCAGTTTGCAAGGCCAAGAGGAGGTCTGCTATGTTGAAAGACACAGGTAAATAATGTTTTAAAGTGTCACTGATGTGGTTGTTGCAGATACAGGTGCATCGTAATTTCTTGCAACCCATGTCTCTCCCAAGAAAAACCTGGCAACTTAGTGTTATCCTTGCTACCCGACTGCAATGCAGTAAATGAAATTTAAATGTTTTCTCTGCCCTCCAATCACTAGTTAGAATCCTGTTGATCTGTCAAAATCCATTTAAATACCTCTTTTTTTTAAAGAAGCTACCCACTCTTTCTTCCTTTTTTATAGTTCCAAAGCTTTTGTACCTCATTATTCACAGATTGCCCTTTCTCTTTCTTAAAGTCTGAGTCTACTATTGCCTGCGATCTCCAGGAAGTGAAGGATATTATCTTATTTATCTTTGCAAATATCTCAGTCACTGACATCATGCTTAGCACAGAGAGGCACTCAAAGAATAGACTTATTACCTCAATCAAATTAACTGGATTCTTATTTATTGAACTAGGTAGATAATTGATGATAAAGGTGAGAGTTACTATCTTTATAAGAATAAATAAAAGCAAGTCTTTTCTATGGTTTGCTTCTTATGCCTAAATCATTAGTAACTTAATACTAGTCTTCAAAGGAGGAGAGATCAGCAACCTTTGCCCCTCATGAAAGCCATTTGCACCCTACAAAAGGTGTCCGGACTCCGTATCTGCTTTTGCTATAATTGCGTGACATTTCTCTATAAACAGCTCAAAACTAAATTTGCACTGTTAATTCTCTGTTAGCTGAATGCGATCGCTCCGTCAGGTCAGTTTCCCACTAAACCTGGGCAGCTCACTGTAGCCTGCGGGAAGGGGAAAGGGAGAGAGTGGCGAAGCTGCAGACACTCACTCCCTCGGCTCCTGGCGGTTTCCTTCTGTGAGGGAACCACAGCTGGGGGTACAGGTTTCCCTGCTGTTTGACGCTCTTCTCCCTAAGGTACGCTAAACGGCACTCTCACTTCTGCATTGTGTTTAATTTTTCTTTCATCTCTAACTCTTCTCTGACTCTCGTGCCCCTCTACTAAATTGAAAGAAGGGGCTGCATTCTTTTCACACAGAAATGGCAGCAGGGGCATAAATAGTGCTTGACAGCTCTTTTATTTTATTAAAGAAAAATAAATGGTCTCACTGAATCAATTTGGGATTATATTGCTATAATTCTGTCACTGTTTTTGAAAGAACGTCCCTCCAAATCCAGGGCACCATAAATGATTGACTGTGGGCGCAGATCGACAGCTGCATGTGTGGGTTCTAAGGGAGAAGGTCACAAGGTGAAAGACGGGAAGAGGGTGGCCCAGCGGATGTTGCTCCTTAGAAATGGGCTTCAGATTCAAATTCTATTCCTAAACTATTCAAGACCTTGTGACAAAGAGGTCACATTTGGATAGCAGTCTTACAGTTAATAATGCCCAGAAATGTTTTTTCGAGAGTTCAAATATACCCATTTGCCAAAAGCAGTGTATACTACTCTGTTTTTGCAATGGACTCCACATCGTCCCCCTTGCACTCAAGGCTTACCTTAGTGTCCTCTAAAAATCTACAAAATAAATATTTTAAGTTAAAAATTCATTTATACCATATGAGACTTTCTTCTTGCTAACATGTAGCTAATAATATTAAGGTGGCATGATCTCAGTTGGGGAGACTAAAAAATATTCACTTGATACTTGACCCTGGCTACATACAGACATCAGAAACTGTCTGAATACTGATGTTTTTCATTATTCTATTGCAGCCCTACAATATATTTTCTCTCCCACTGCACCCATCACTTTCTTAAATACACATATTCAATTTTACCTATCCACTCTTTTCTGTAACTTCTCATGTTTCTAAATATTCTTGCAAGTACACATGAACCTTGGAATCTCATTTTTTCTATGTAATCAAGACAGCTAGGTAGGCAAGAAATCAATTTAATTTACTCTCTAGACATTAACATAATAGTTTAAAATACTATTCTCTTGTGAGGCAAGCAATTCATTTAAAAATGAATACAGCATTTCTTAAGTCATAATCTTGGCCCAGCAACTATCAGACATTTGAGGAATCTAATGACAGCTTTTGGTTTATCGCTGTGATTACCATAATCTCCACTGGTAATAAAAAGCTATTGACTTAAAAAAAAATCTGAAAAGCAATGATGTGGTAGTTAAAATGAATTTGAATCACACATTCTTTATTTTCCTCCCAGATCTACCACAGAAGGATTTTATAACCTTGGGAAAGCCACTGAACGTCTCTACATTTCTATTCTCATCTCTTTAAAATAAAGATAATAGCTTCACCTTCTTATCTACTTCAGTGATGACGGTGTGAAGGCTAATAACCATAAAAAACACATCAGGCTTTCTGGAAAGCCAGACTCAGTATAAATATAAAGTATTTATGAAAGAAAGCACATGAAGAGTGTGTAAATACAAAGACAAAGTTTTTGCAAAGTACCCTGGAAAAAGAAAATACACAGAGCAAATAAATCATGTCTCAATATTCATTTTTAGAGGTGCTCCTGTGTCCACCATATCCCCTGCATTATGTGTCCAAACAGAAGACTTGAGGGAATTTTTATGTCTTGCGTTTAGCAAGCTGCTATGGCTCCCATCGCTAGGCAGTGAAACACTCATCTTCTACTTTAAGCGCCAGATTTACTGCTCCTAATGGGAGATTTGCATTTGTTCGAAGATTACAAATAACAATTATGCCAAAGCAATTACTCTTAACCTCAATTTGCAGCTCCTGCTTTTGCAGCAGGGCACTTTCATCGGTCCCATTTATTTTCATTCTCATTTTGGCCTGGAGGTATTTCTAAATAAATCAATCACAGTAGATGTTGGAACAGGTCTATTGAATAACACCTAGGCTGACTACACACACTGTGTGGAGAATGGAGAAAATTATACCTATAATTCAAACATACTTCAAGGGTCAGTTATCTGAATAAATCAAGGGGAAAAGCTTTTGCCCGAGATTAGCAAAATGGTTGGCTCTCCTTTCCACTTACTCTTGTGAGGACACAGACAGCATCTTAGATGGCAAATATAAAACAATGCACTGCCTGTTTTATAAATAATTTGTGACTACCCCATAGACTATGCGTGAGTTTCCTTTGTCAACAACTAAAATTGGTGGAAATCACTAGATATGACTATAATAAATATTGATCTTCATCATGAACTTCCCTTCACATCAGGCACACATGAATGGTTGTAATGGCTTTCTCCTTCCCAAGGAGGCAGGCTGCTCGGTAGAAAAAGGGAATCTTACATCTGATGGCGTGCAGAAAAACTGTTCACTGTAAATGCAAATTTCTATACATCATGGTTGGAACCTTCAAAATGCCACTGGTAATATATTTCATTTATATCTATGTACAACTAGAGTGTTTGTACATAGTACAACCAAAGACCAAAGACAGTAAAGTTTTAAACATTGTTTGAAAATTATTTTTTAAAATTTCTGGATGTTTGTGTAGCTAAGAGAATAAGGGAGATTCTGACTTACCCACTTCTTATATTTACTTTATATCAATATATTTAAGGAGGCTCCAGTTGGGTTCTCTAAGGTAAAAAGTGAAGGATATTTTGCACTAAAAAAATACAATTATATGTTCCTATTTCCCAACATGACTTATAGCATATGTAATAAAATAGAATATTCAACAAACCTGCTTTCAGAGCCAGAAAGTTGACCTGAAAACAGAACTCATATATGTGTAAATACAAATGTCTCCTAATAATGTATGCTTTGAACTGCTTGTGGATATGGATGTAGATTAATATGGAAAACGTGTTCAGTGTGGTGAACAGGGAGGACAAATCTAATATTTTCACCAGAGGTTGGAGAAGAGAAATACTCCAAAGACATTTGCAATAGCGTGGTGGAGTTGTTAAGAAGGCATTCTGACATCTTTAGCATGCAAGCACCCAGGATTGCCAAGTCTTTTAACCATATCTGAGTCTGGTTTTCCTCACTCTGAAGATGGCAGTACCATTTTCTGTTCCATATCTGTGGAAGAGGTATCAAATCTGTGGTACTTCACAAATCTTTAAAAACAATTAAATACTGAGACAATTTATAAATGCTAAAGCCCTCTGCACATGTGAGGTGGAGGGGTTAATAGATTCCACAGAGTTATGAGAATGGCATTTTAATGACCATTTTTCATGTATTATCATGCCACTAAGGTAGCGGTTGGATATTTTAAAGGTCCGGAGAACTTCATAGGAAATCTTTGGCATGATAGACAAAGCCTTGGGAAAAAGTTTTGGCATCCAAAGATCTAAAGATCTTAGTTCAAATCTTACCTAAGGATTACATTAGAATTTGGAGCTTAGAAAATAAATTAGGAAAAAACTATTATAGTAACCAGAATTATGAATAGTTTGATAGAAGAATTAAAATTGGTGGGAAGAATTAAAGTATTGAGTTACAAGCTGATGACCCTGACATATGGACCATAAGCTTCTCAAAAAACCCAGAGTGAGAGTGGGAGAACTGGTGACAAGGGGGTAGTCCTGGGACGGTTAGAGAAGTTAAAGAAGACTGTTAAAGAAGTCAGCTGATGTAACCACATCTTTCACAACTGGGGAGCAATGTAATACCTATAATTCAAAATCTGAAAGTGTGATATGATTTGAGGTGCTGGTATTAGGAGAGCTCTGTATAAATGCTTATGAACACTTTTACCCAATTTTATTTGTGGCCTCAGAAGGAAATTAAAGACTTTAATATTTAATTTTTCAACATAAAAGATCTCTTTAAGACACCAAATGAGCTATCAGAAAAGGGTAGAAATTCATTTAAAAACTCATATTCCAGATCAGGGTTCTCTCTGCTCATAGCATAGTGTGCCACTATTTATTTTTACAAGCAAATCCTACCAATAAAAAATGATACAGAAGGTGCATTTTCAGGATAAAAGATGGGACAGGCTTTGTCTTCAAATTCATTTTGTTCATGATGCTATTTAATTTAAGGACAAAGAGTAGTGCAGGCAAATTAAAATACCCATTAAGTCTTGCAAAGCTCATGTTTTCCATACAACAGTCTAATGACAGCCAGTAGAGACACCTGATTTTAAATTATTTTTCATTGAGTCATGTAAGATATTTAATCTGTTTGCAGAAATATTTGACTTACTATATTACTCGCAAAAACATGACATTGCTGTACATTTGAGGTGCATTTTTTTAAAAAAAGAGAGAAGTGACCTATAGATTTAGTCATATACTTGTCTAACTGCTCTTTTAACAAACTTTCTAAAACCCTGATAAATGTCAAGTATTAGATAAATGGCTAATAGAGTTCATGATTAGTTATTAGTTTTCCTTAAAAAGGATGTAACTTTTATTTCATATTTCTCACATACAAATATATAAACAAGTACATTCAAGTTCAGTGATAATTCTGTTATCTGACAAAGATACATAATGTAGTTTGTAGTTAATTAAGCATTTGGGTTAATGAGCAATAGTATTATTGAAGAATCAAAATGTACATATTATAAAAACTATACTGATACTACTTAAATCGTTTCTAAATTCCTATGATCCTAAGTCCTTTTAGGATGTTGCTGAATACTGTGGTCACCGTTAGATGCATGTTGACTGGTTTCATACTTTTAAAATGAAAGGAAAATTCTATCTTGTGATCTAAGGAAATTCGGCAGCTGCTCTCGTGTATATAATTCAATATAGAGCTGAAAGGTGTAGTGTTTTCCTACTCATCCATACCCTTTCAAACCATTTTTTCTTGCATTAGGAGTAAAACAATTTATGAGAGAGTCCTGTTTGAAACACTTTGTTTCCTGTCAGCCCTTAGGCTGATGACGTAATACAATAATCCATCATAGAGCCAGGGAGCCCTGCAGATGGATTGTATACAGCATGTTCCACTGTGCCAATACACCATTACTGAGGCACAAAAGCAAAGTAGCTTGGAAATGATTAAAAATTCCAGAAAAAGCCCCATGTGGACTGAAGGTTATAGTAGGTGAGGATTGTTGATGGACTACTTGAACAAAATTTAGAGGTGGCACAGAAAGGCAAACAAAAAGTTTTCTAGGTTCTGATTCACCCGGAAATTTACTTTGTATATTCAAGGAACAAGGAAAGTTTGACTAGAGAGCTTGACCTTAGAAATGGGTAAACTGAATAATGATAGTGAATGATGAGCTCATGAAAAGAGAAAAAGGAAAAAAAAAATACCTTCCTAACCTATAGAAGAAGTTGATGCTTTTCCTCCCACTCCTACCTACAAAACATATGAGTCTAGCAGATAGAGGTCTCCTGTAGTTATTAAACACCTCAATACGGACAGTACTTATGAATGAGAATTTTCTTTGTAGAGTTTAATCTCATCTGTTCTCCACTTGAAGATGAAGATTCAAGGAACTTGCTTATAACATATGGATAGCAAATGGTGGATAAAAGATATGAGCCTAATTCTCTGCACTTTAAATCCAGTGGGGTAGAGTACAGAAACAACAGATCTGTCTGTATCTCCTTTCAGGATTAGGTGTCAGTAAAAAGAGACAATTCACTTACCTAATTCTGGTGGGAAAAACGAACAGCCACAGAAGCAGAGTGATTGTTTTTCCTTCCTCTCCCTCATCCTCACTTATCAAATGCCTCTTCCTTGAATCATAGGCGATTATAACATCTTACATGTGAACTGATAGAGAGCTTGGATATTCACATTATTGCAGAGTAGCCATAAGAATGCTTTAAATTTGTCCCCTTTCTTAGTGCCAATTTATAGTCAGAATCCATAGCCATTTTCTCATTAAGAACAATCCAATAGTTTCTTTAGAAAATAACAAAGTAAAATTTAGCAGAATGAATGTAGAATCTTGAGTAAGTTCAAGAAATTAATTTCACGGCACAGAATTGAACATAATTCAGTTGATAGCAGTTGATCTCAAAAAGCAGAACAAAAAATAATGGTTTTATTGGTCACTTTCTTAGTGAGTGAAGAGCTATGAAGCAAGTACCCCTAGAAGTTAAGAAAGTGACAATAGTTTTTAATTAGAATTTATTGTCCCTTCAAAATCAATCCATATCTAGATTACTTGTTGTGTTCTGGATGTTTCATTTTAACAAACTAAAGAATGATGTTAGAGTCTGGAAACCATCTCATGTTATGAAATCACAGAAAAAAATTGATTAAATAGAGCCAGGGGAATGGAGGGTAAAAGGATCTATAAAGAATGTGAGGGTTCTTATTTCTATTTGTGGATGAGGGGTACAATATGGTCATGTCTTTATTGCTCAAAGAATCATAGATAACTAGGACACATGGGTACAAGATATGAAGGGAGGACCAGAGAGCTGCTCAGTTCAGACACCAAATTGTCCAGGAGTAGGTTTGGCTGCTTTTATATGACTACTGAGGGGTCCACTGTGATTGTTTATTGGACTAAATGTTGGAAGATTCCTGTATCGGATGGAAATTTGGACGAACCATTTAAGGCCCTTCCGACTCTAGAATTCCTGATTTTGTGGGAGCAGATGAAAACTAGGCTTACAATGATGAAAATCTGAAATCATACCAAAACAACTTTTTTATACACATATAAGCATACATATCAATTGGGCACATAGTAGGTACTCAGTAAATATTTTCCTTTCTGATTCCCTCCTAAAGTTTCATGTAGATGTACTACCTAAGTCTATGTGAAGTCTAAATAATCTTTTCCTTCTTTAGGAAATATCATACTTCTGTATATGTGAGATTCTGACAGTGAGTAATGGTTTTTAGGTAAATTGTTTTATTTTTCATTGCATTTCTAAGCTATGATTCATTAGCCTGAATATTGTATGTACAGTTTTCTATCACAGATATGGAACTGATTTCACAAGGCTTTACTCAACTGAGTAAAAAAAGGGGCAGATAAAGAAAACACAAATCTACAATTGTCAGGTCGTTTAAAAATTGGTCACTATTTTCAAAGTTACAAAATAAAAAGTAAGTGTTACAGTTTACATTTAGTGAAATCTTACTACACTGGTGGGCAGTGACCGCAATGGGGCATGGGGGGGGAACACGATGATATGGGTGAATGTAGTAACCACATTGTTTTTCATGTGAAACCTTCATAAGACTGTATATCAATAATACCTTAATAAAAAAAATTCGAAGGAATTATGAATCACCTGTACACATTATGCCTTATGCTGACTCCTACCCAAAAGGCCATATACAACCCCAAACTCTTCATATATCTCCTCTCTGAAGTTGCCTGCGCTCCCTTTTCTTCGAGGGTGTACTTTTTAAGTAAAGCCTTCTCTCTGCTCAAAAAAAAAAAAAAACTCCCTAAGGACACACATTTTCAGTGTCATTACATTGATTTAAGATTGGAATTATAGATAACACTAAATATGATTTTCTCATAACAAGTGATTAAAAAACAGAGAAGTTAAAGTGTAATATAAAAATTACATCTCACATAGGATTTTATGCTCTACAAAATACATTCACAAAAATTTTCATTTAATGGAAGGTAGAAAGAGAAATAGATGGCAATCATCAGACATATTGTGGTATGAAGGGGCTGAGGTAGCATACCTTGTTTCCAAACAGTGTTTGGAGAAGTAATCTGGTAATGTTGTAATATTGTATAGGAAGACTGGGTGGGATGAGTTGGAACAGGTACTAATGCTAATTTAGAGAGGTAATGTGGTAAGGTTTGCCCCAGCTGGTGGTAGTCACAACAGGAAGAAATACAAAGGCAGAGATAATCAGATGCATTTACTTAGGCATAGAAGTAGGAACGAGGTGTCAGGAGACTACAAGGAAAGTTGGTGATCACGCTGAGAAATTGAACCCATGTCACTAATAATATGATATATTCATAAAGAGCAGTAGGAAAATAACAGGAAGGAAAAATGGTTTTGAAGATTTTTTGATGTGAAAAGATAATAATAACAGCTCTTAGCTGCACTTACTACTCTACCAAACAGTTATCTGAGTGCTTTACATTTATTAACACACGTCTCACAGAAACCATGTGTGGTAGACATCCGTGTTGACATGATTTCAATGAAGTTTAGAAATGCAGAGATTGTTCTAGAATTTTACCCTGACTGACTAAAACAAACCATTTTCAGTTATTCAGATGCTACTGTTAGAGAGGTATGTTATACTGGTCTGACTGAAAGTGAGACAGCGTCATACTATTTCTGAAGTCAAGCCTAGAGTTTAGGAAGGAGATGGAAATAAATTTAGAGGAAAAAACAAAATGTTCAGAGCGTTATGTTCATAGTCATTTCTGCCAGAATACCGCACAAAAATATAAGAATGAATATGAAGAAATGAGATATCAGCAATTGATAAAGTGCTCTATGGAAAGAAAAATGCTCAATAAAAAAGGTGTTCTTAAACCTCTAATTTTATTGTATACAATAAGGCATTCAGTGGTGGAGGATGTCAGGTAATTATAATAGCAGAGACAATGTTGAAAAAATTGGTACTCGACTAAATATAAAACAATTTTGTAATTTAATTAATTAGATTGAGTAAATGTAAAAGAATTTCCTTTTTTTTGGAGGAAGGGCAATGCTAAAATATTTAGGAGAAGGGAATTTTTAGGATCTAGAGCTCTACAATTTCCTCATTAAAAAAATGAGAGAAAAAGCAAATGTCATACAATATCAACATTAGAAAAACCTTGGTGAAATTTTTTGTGTAATTCTTACAAGAAGTTTTATGTAATCTTATAATTATCTTCTGTAAGTTTGAAATTACTTAAAAATATTAAGTTTAAAAGAAGGGTAATGGGTTCTGTTTGTGGAGCCTTTGTGTGTGTGTGTGTGTGTGTGTGTGTGTGTGTGTGTGTGTGTCTGTTTTCGGGCTCTGTAGCTGGGTGAAACGAAAAACATCCATACTAAAAATCAGGGAACAAACAGAATGTGTGCTTTGCATGAAAGAGAAAATCCCATAAGAAATTGATTTCATCCAGCCCATTCCAAGTACTTATGAAACGATATTGCTATGCCTGTAACACTGCATTGAAGAGAAGGAAATCAATCCCCCATGAGGCTGTCATGGCATCTTGTTAAATGTCTACCCAAGGTTAAGCATAATAAGAATAGTTGAAGAGCAGCAGCTAGTGAATAACTGCTGAAAAGCTCATTGGAATTTCAAAGGATAGGAAAACAGGTGATAACTTACTTTGCTGACTACAGTACTAATAAACTGAGGAATCAGACCAGCAGCCTAACTTGATTAAAACATCAACCTCATAGCCCAGGGAGCTTGTCTCTTGCTGCCTCTCTAATTTTTCTCCTCCGTGTGATCTTCTCTTCTAGGTATCTCTTTTCTCTCCACCTCTTTGGAAAATCTCTTTCTTTATTGGGCTTTCATTCTCTTTTCCCTCTCTGAACTTTTCACCAGATCCTGCTTCTCTCTCTTATCCATCCTTGTCTGTGTAAAAATGTGGTGTTGTATTTAGTGAACCTAATGATATTACAGAAAGAGCTAAATTTTAGAAATGCTTCTGTCAATTAAAAACTGCTCTCAAATTGCCATTTCCTTGGATTTGACCCTTAATTGATTTTTTGTTTGTTTCTTGGTGGTGACACTTATTCATTTCAAAAAGGATCAGAATTTAAGAGTAGCCACATAGAAAGGGTAAATATCTTAAATATTTTATTTTGCACTTGGCTTTCCAAGGGCCACGAGCTCAGATAACTATGGGTAAAGAATAAGGAGTCTTAGTTCTATGGTAGTAACCGTTCCCTAGAGAGCTAGTCGAGTTACTTTACAGCAGAGAGAGCAGTGTCCAGTGCATACCGAGTTACTTTACAGCAGAGAAAGCAGTGTCCAGTGCAAACCGGATAAATATCAGCCTGGCTGTTCCTGAGTTGACCCAGTGGATACTTAGTAACGAATTCTTCCCCACCCTGCAGAAAGGAAATCTTTATATCTTTCATCGCACTGTGAAGACTTCAGAAATAAGGTTTTGGGAAGAGAGACTGTGGATAAAGTGAAGGTTCCTGTGGTCAGGATTCTCACCTGGCCCAGGTCGGCTAGCTCACTGCACTGCGTGTGGGCGATACATTGTTACTGACTTTATATAAAGAGTTCTGCCCAGGGCTCTGGATTACTCGGTGAAATGGCTACATGGCTGCAGGGCTACAAGGCTGCAGGAGCGCCGACACTGGAGTGGTGGCAGCGCCGAGGACAGAGACTGAGACGGCTGCAGGGGCAGAGAGGCCCAGAGGCAGAGCCCGGCTTGCTGCGTGCAGACTCGCTCTGAGTGGATGGGATTCTAGTGATTGACCTGCCACTGTGGGAATAAAGTTGGGAATAAACCCTTTCACCCCAAGAATGTTCCATTGTCATTTTTCAGTCTCATTGAATCCATAGTGAGCTTGCCAGGGCTGAAACCCATTGGCAAGACAATGACAATGTTGGCAGGATTCATTGTTGACCAAGGAAAAGAACAGGCTGCCCTCATGGGAGGAGTGTTTCAGCGGGCTGCACCTATGGATGGGGACATGTGGCCTGACGTGGTTTGCCTCCTAGAGGACTGGGCCCCGCCCCAAGACTGGGAAGGGGTGGAGGCAACGCCTGAGGCAATGGAGTTGGCCCTCAGCAAATTAGGGAATTCCTTAGAGGAAAAGAGTGCCCCTGAGGCCGTGGGAACAATGGGGAGTTTTCTTCTTAAAGTTTTGGGAGAGGCCATAAGGGAGAAAGACGTTCTCCTGCAGGAAGCACAAGATCGTGAGCTGCGAGGTGCTGTTGAGGAGGTAAATGTGTTGGTGACTGAAATGGCATCACTATGAGGTGCTGTGGAAATGGTAGAGGATGTCATGGTGGCCCGAGGGGAGGCGGCACAAGAAGGAGCAGCGACCTGACAAGAAGCAGCCCGAGAGCGCAGGCTGCCAGGTGCTGCAGGGCAGGGGAAGGATGCAGTGGAGCCGTCAGCCCCAGAAATGGAGGAGAAGAGGTTTGCCAAACAGGTGGGGGTGGAGGCCCTGCAGGTGCCGGAGGCAGCAGCCCCTCCTCAGTTGAGACCCCACCTGGGGGAAAGCTGGTGGAAAGCCCAGAGGAAAATAAAAACTTGACAGGTGCAGATTCCTCCAGGAAAGGGGCAACCCCCTCCTCAGGTCGTGGAGCACTCTATGCTCTGCTGCTATCCTCAGGCTCAAGCACAAATGGAAATACCGTCTGCTACTGGAAGGAAGAATTTAAATGGCCCCATGAAGGTCATGAGGACCCACATGTGGGTTGATTTGATAAAGGCAGGAGTAGACAAAGAAACCGGATGGAAACTCAAATAGAATCTTACTGGAGCTGTGGCAACAACTGAAACTGGAGCAGAAGTTCTGGCCACTGAGGATGAAGCAGAAGCCAGAGACAAAGCAACAAGATCGGCCTGTGTGTCCGCAAGACTTTCTGCTGGAGAGGCTGGAGACGGTGGGTATTGTAAGGCCCACCATGTTCCTGACTTGAGCAGAACTGGTTTGAACACAGCCAGGATGACCACTTGGTGGCAATGGATCTCCTCAGGCTTGAGGGTTATTATAATTTGTTGTAATTTTTGTTATTGGTATATTGTCATAGCCTCTGTTGTTATTATGTTATTATGAAATTTGGTTACAATATTCCAGCTTCCTTGAACAGGGACCACTGCAGAGGACTGAGGGCACATAGATTGAGAGGCAAGAATCCTGGAGGGGTGGAGTGTGGATAAAGTGAAGGTTCCTGGGGTCAGGATTCTCACCTGGCCCTGGTCAGCTAGCTCACTACACACGTGTGGGCGATACGTTGTTATTGACTCTATATAAAGAGCTCCGCCCAGTGCTCTGGGTGACATGGTGGCATGGCCGCATAGCTGCACGGCTACAAGGTTGTAAGGCTGCAGGAGAGCCGAGACTGGAGTGCTGAGAGCATCTAGGACAGAGATTGAGATGGCTATGGGGGCAGAGAGGCCGAGAAGCAGAGACTGGCTTGCTGCACGCAGACTTGCTCTGAGTGGACAGGATTCTAGTGATTGACCTGCCACTGTGGGAATAAAGTTGGGAATAAACCCTTTCACCCAAGAATGTTCCACTGTCATTTTTCAGTCTCATTGAATCCGTAGTGAACTTGTCTGGGGTTGAAACCTATTGGCAAGACAGACTAAAAAGATGAGAATACCTAATAGTTGTGAGTAGCCATCAGCATGGCCTACATTAACATAGAGGTGATGGGACAGGTCTGAAGAATGATCTAAGTTCATTTGTAAGTTATTCAGAAGTGCACATACCAGGAGCCTGATGTCTGTGCAAATTAAGCCTTGATAGCTGGATTAATAGCTTTCCACACTATAGTACCTTTGTCCTGCCCTAGCTCCCCTCATGTCCCTCCCACCACCCAGCCCTTCACCTTACAAAATACATGTATGCCCACATAAAAAAATCACTAATCTACATAAGAGTTTCTCAAACATTAATGTGCATACAAATCACCTGGGGATTTTGTGAAAACGCAAATTCTGGCTCAGTACATCCGGGGCAGAACCTGAGATTTTGCATTTATAACAAGCATCTAAGTGTACCTAGGACATCCAGTCTGTAGACCACTATTTTGAGTAGAAGCCTCTCTATCAAACTGACTTTCTAGTGAATTTCAATGATATTTTATGTTATATTGTCTCTAATGTTTACATGGTTATAAATGTTATCTCCTTTCCTCCTCAGATTTGCAGACTGTTTGGGATTTGGTTTCTACTTAGTTTTTGTCCCCACATAAAATACATGGTGAAAATAAATAAAAGAAACTGCCTTAAGATGGAGTTGGGAAGCCCTGAAGGAGGAGCTCTCACATTATGCTGCTCAGACCTCAAATAGGAGGACACTTACTGTACTGTATGTACCCCAGCAGGAGAAAGGAATACTTCTCCTGGCCCAGAAACTGCCCAGCCAATGAGAAAATATCACCACCCTGAACATTTTAAAACAGCGCTTCCCAAGGGCCTCCCTTTCTCCATAGCTGTAAGCGCCTCCCTGTTCTCTAGGCTTGCTCATGGTTTGCCATGGTTTGCTTGTTCTGAACTGCAGTTCTTTGCTCTTCCTGAATAAATTCTGTTGTTTGACCCAGGCAGCCCAGGGTATTGGGTTGTCAACTCAAGCTAAGATACCAGGCAACAGGGATGAACCTATTTCTGGGAGCCCAACTGACCCTAATTGAAATGTCTCCTGACGTATTTCCTAGAGAAACAAACTGTTCTGGAAATAGCTGCCCGCTAAAATGGTTTATTACTGTATTAAGGCAGCTGATTGGCTAAATAGTATGCCTAAAGTCATTAGCCAGAAAGCAAATGGTTTCAGCCTCCCTTACCACATGTAAGTCTTACCCCAGAAAAGAACATGATGTTATTTACCAAAGAAAAACAACTTTTTCACCAAAACCTGTACCATTGCTCTTTACCAGTTAAAACTGGTAAGTTTTCTTCTCACAGACTGTGCACCATGCTACTTAAAGCAATCAGTGTATGTCTTAAATTTGGACTCCTGCCAGCTTCTGCTATATGGAAAGACGTTTTAAAGTCTTGTACCCAGATTACAAACAAAAACGAAAACACCTGTAAGGAAAAAAAAACTACAGGAATAACTTTCTTTCCTGTCAGGATTATTAAAGGGATTTCACTGAAATCTACTTTGCTTTCTGGCAACACTGCAAGTCTTCTTTTACATTACCAAAAAAAGGAGAGAGAGGAAGGAAGGAGGGAAGGAAGGAGGGAAGGAAGAAGGAAAGAAGAAAGAAAAAGAGCAAACGCACACACACACTCCACGTCTTGCCACTCTCATTTCATTATTCATTTTGATACTTCTTTATTCACTTTGCATGCTCCTGCTTATTTCCATTGCAATTTATGCTGTCTACTTCTGTAATATAAAGCAACTCTAGCCAGGGAGACATTTCTTTTGTCTGAAAATGAAAACTAAATGGAAAAAAAATCCATTATACCCTTAGTAGTTATGTTATTTGACATATCATTGAAACCTAAAAAACATACCAGGAAGATTTTCCTATATTGCCTAATGAAAAGTTTGCAAGCATATTTTCACTATATATTGTTCACAAATGTTTCATTGTCCCCAGGCAAATGGTCTGTAGCAAATCTCTAAAATCTTCTCTCACAGTACTACAGCTTAAAAGATTCATACCATCAAATGCTGTACCTCAAAGGCTAATGTCTACTCTCCAAATTTCAAATACTGTAGCCTAATAAAAGTTTAAAGAGTATGAGCTCCTCTCCAGGGAGCAGCTGTCAAGCATCTCTTGAAAGAAAGAAACATAAACAGACTCCACCCAGAGTATGAATTTCTTGTCTTTGAGAAAAGATATGGTAAGGGCAAGTTTTTAAATGAAAAAAAAACACAAAAAACAGGATATGCTATTTAATGTTAAAATGATGGGCTTTTGATCTCTCAATAACTAAGGAACAAAAATGTTCCAAATATATCAGACATATTTAGAAGGGAAAATAAAAATCTGCATACACACACATGTGCATACAATGCATGCACACATACATACATATACACAAACATACTATACATGCAAGCATATACACACATATATTCTATTTTGGGGACACTGTTTCTTTTAAACTGCTTTCATTGTCAATTTTCTGTGCAAAATCTAATTTATTCTGCTCATTGCTATATTTCATTAAGTCATGGCTGACCTGGAGACAAAACAAAGTTCATTTTAGTTTGGCAGCATTTCACATTTTGCTCTCCTTTCAATACATTTCATCAATTATCCTCATTTACACTTTCTGGTTCAGTAAAATTCCTTGTAGTAATATTCCTTCATAAAAGCTTATCTGAAAAATCTTGTGTAGAAAGGACCAAACCACTTGCTTTATGTAATCTATAGAACAATTTATTTGAGGACAGAGAGCCCTAGATTAAATTGGAAAGATCGCCACTTGCTTCCACAGAAATGCAATCTCATTTTCCCATTACAGCATCTTAAAGTGAATTTATACTATTACACTAATAAGGAAATTTATTTAGAGTCAGTTTAATGTTGAATCCCTTTATAAAATGAAGCATAAACTGTATCTTTTGTGATCTATTTTCTGTCCAGGATGCCTTCTGCTGGTGACCTCTTTCAGAAGAAAAAATGTCCATCTTAAAAAATTATACTTCTAGATTCCTTCCTGATTCTCAAATCACCTAATATAACTCAGTGAAGATAGGGTACCTTCAAAATTTTTGGATGGGTCACTAACCACATATGGAAATGAATCACAGTTTTATTTTATTTTGGTTACACTGTGGCTCTCACTTTGGCAAATGCTGAAGACAACAGAAAACGCAAATGGAGAAACCCGTAGGCAGACATTTTGAGAAAATGTTAGAAATGTTAGAAAAATAGTGACTGCTTTGAGGGGAAAAAAAATCAGTTGAATTTACTCAAATCATCTGCTTTATAAATTCAGTCGTTTTTAAATTCATATTCATCCATAATGTCTTATCCAAATTATTTTGATAATTGACTCTATACAAATATTGTAAGCTACTATAATCCAGTACTGCTTAGAAAAAAGCTTTAAAAATAACCACTTGGTAATTGAAATTTGTTAATTGAAAAGGAAACAGTAAAAAAATATAAGACAATATTTAATTACAATTTTTAAATTCTTGGGCTCTAAAGGCAGCTGATTTTTAAAAAGTATCATACTACATAATTTTGTGATTTTATTCTGTGTCAACTTTAAGTCAATATAAATTTACTAGAATCATAAGCATTTCAAAGATGTTTGCTATTTTAAAATCATGAAAGATTAAGTATCAATATGGATGTGATGATTAAGTTGTAAAGTTGACATTAGAGATCAAGGAAAATGGTAAGACCTCTAGAAAGACTATATTCTATTTTCAGTACCCTTAGCTCTGTAAGCAAAATGCTTCATGTGCCTATACCTGTGGATATTTTAAATGTGTGTGGAAAGTGAGTATCACCATGTTTACCTCCACTTTTTTTTTTCATACCTGAGGGAAACTGAGGTTGATATTGTCCTTGAATTATTACATCAAGTACACTCATACTGACCATTGTTGTATAAAATGCAGCCGTCACAATTTGTTAACATCTAAATTGTGGTAAGCTCTCTGAAGTCCTGAGGAAGAGACTAATAAGGGAGTCACATGCTATAGGTAAAGCTCTTCAAGGAAGTGCCATTAGACTAAGACTTGAAGATGAGAAGACAGCTATCAGAAACGCCTCATTGCCCACGAAGAGGTCCTAAGCCGGTGTGTTAAGGCTGCCTAGAGTGTAGTAGGAGACGGGGATGACAGGAATGGGGGTAGAGCTGGAAAGGTAGGCGAGGGCTACATTCTACAGAACTTAGTAGAGACCGACGAGGAATTTGCATTTTATTCTAAGTGCATGAGAAGCTCTCGTAGACTTAAAAGCCAAAGATTAAAATGATTTGATAAACTTTTAAAAAACCATCATATTGGTTATACTGGTTGCTGTATTGGTAACAGATGGCAGTGGTGGGAGGCAGTACGCAGAAGCAGACGGTTCAGGATCATCATGTTTTATTAATTCCCTGGATTTCTTAGTTGGGTATGAAATAAAAAAAAGTTTCCCCATAATTTGGTAGAACTCACTGGGTACTCGATGAGTAAGTACTATGTGCAAGCCTAAATGGTATGTCCTTTAAAACCAATATATTTGATAAGTCAAGTATCATTCATGTTTAAATTATTTTGTTTCATTGAAATTTAGAACATTTGTTTTATCCTTCTGGTGAAGAATCCTAAATATGCTAAATATGGTTCAAATGGTATATTTATGTATAAATGTGTGTATATATATAATATACATAATTTTTGTTATATGAATAGTAGAAGGTACATTTGGGATAACTCTAGATGAAAAGTTTCATTCTACTTTCTTTAAATATTTTAGAATTTGCATTAGTAAGTTTTGTTTTCTATTATTGTATTTTGCAATTCAGAAGAATATGAATTCTAGTTGACTGCTTTTGCATGTGATTTGTGGTTAAAGTCTATTCACAATGTTTTGATATGAGAACTAATATACAGAGGTGATTTTATTCTTTCCCTCATAGCCATTTTCTTTTCTATTCACATTAGGAGGCCCCAAAAAATGCTAATAAATGTTCTTCAGATATATTTTCTCAGCTAACTTTTACCTTGGAAATTGTTTTTGAAATAAATCTGCAGTGTGGGAATCAGTTAAAGAGCAGAAGAGGAACTCTGACTGTTCAAAGACTTTAGGAATATCTGGATCTCATTTAACATACAAATGGTTCAGGCAGCATATTTGATCTAAATCACTCAGTCCTTAATGCAAAAACCTTTTCAGAAATAGGCTTCACAAAGGAAATCCATCAACGCAACACAATGATCTGAGTAAATCTGTACCAAGCTGTGCTTGTTTTCTGAAGGCTATGTAAAGGTTTACAAAGAACAAATAATCTAGAGCTTCATGGGAACTTAATCTGTCTATGCTAAGTTATGAGAAATTTATTTGGGAACAAATATGTTCTAACTTAGAGGCCTGAGGACAGTTCAACATTCCAGGGAAAAGCAAACACATACTATGACTAAGATGTCAGAAGGATATTTTAAAAATTGTGCACGTGACAGCATGCTCAGTATGATAGCAGCTACTTCAAATACCTGCAAAGGTTGTCAGGAGGTAATGAAGGTAGAAAATAAAATTTTAAAACATTAACAAGTATAGATGGGTTGATCAATCGATATATAAATAGCAAACTTTCTCTTAACAAACATCTTTTTGGAGGTTACAGTACAAAAACAGCTCTTTATAAGCTTGTATAAGTAAAAGGAAATGAGGAATTAACTTCTTTTATCTCAGTGTTTCCAAAGATTATTTTTGTTGTTTTTGATGCATAAAGGCCACCCCTTGTCAATATATGATATTTCAGCCCTGCCCTGGTAGGTATCTATCCTTAGATAGAAAAGAAAGAGGGATTATGTGAATAGTCGAGATGTTTCCAGACTTGGGGGAAACATGTCAGTGACCCAGGGAATTCCGAGAGTACCTGCAATAAGGAAAATGCTATCAGAAACAAGCAACCTGCTGATCTGAGATGACTCCAGTAGGTGCCATAACTAATGTAATATAGCAGCCAGCATGCAACAGAATTAATCTTTGTTTTAGAACGTTTTAGAACTTAATAATTGACTATTTATTTATTTTTTATGCCATGGTTATCTCTAATATTAGAATTTTCTATTCTGTCCATGCTGACACTTTTCACTTCAAATAAAACTAGTGGCTTAACATCTATTCCTAATCTGTACGTCCTGAATTTCTGCTAGGTCCTGGTGATACCTTTTAACAATAGCTTCAATAGCAATTATATAAAAGGCTTCAGTATTTATGTAAGGTACACATTGTTACATTGTGTGGCTTTCCTACTACTGGCTTACCTGCAGCCCTTACTCCCAACACAATCCTGGGAACACAGAATTGGCTTTAAAACAGTGCTTCTTAACCAGGACAGATTTTACACGATAGGAAACATTTGGCAATGTCTAGAGACAGTTTGGGTTGTCACAACTGAGAGGGTGCAGAAGTCAGGAATACAATTAAACATCCCTCGATGCACAAAACAGACGCTCCACAACAAATAATTAATTCAGCACAAGATATCCAAGTGCTGAGATTAGGAGAAACTTCTCTAAAGGTATTTATTTTGCAGTCAACTTTGTTGAATCCATGAATCTCAAGATAAAAGGCAGGGAGCTAATTTATTTTTGTAGGTGTTAGGAAGTATTTCCACTTAAAATATTAACAATGTCCAGTATATGGCCTGATACCTGATATTTCAGAGAAGTAGCTAAGTTTTCTATGGGATGGATATTCCAGTCTACATGTGGTCCAAGTTACTAGCTGTATTCCTTCTCCTACAGTGGTTATTAAATTGTGACCATTTTGCTAGTCTTCAACTACAGAGTATAAGAAGACAGGGAAAAACAATGCTTTTAAGTTTTCCTGGACAAAAGGGGTAAAAGAGATTTGCCATTAGCAAGGGTTGAAAGCTATCCATGTATTAAATAGCCATGTCTCAGTTTATTTATAAGAAAATACAAGTTTGTAAGTCACATTTGATGGAATGCAACATCTGCATGATTCTTGTTTCTTGTTTCTTTTTCCTGCCTAGCTACTGGAAGGGTCTCAAACAAATGTATTACCCAGCAGCAGTGATCTTTCTACCCAGGTTTCCTATGATACTCAATTATGTTTTCTTTAGCCTCCATTATGTTTTACTATTATCTATAAAATGTTCTAGTTCTGACTTGTAAATTACTTCTAATATTTTGGAGCTCTTTTGGTTAGGAATTTTTGAATTTTATTCAGTTTATTTTCAATATTTGCTGTGTTTATATCATTTTAAGACAGTGCTGAAGGGTTTGAAGGCTGTTAAAATGAGAGCCTGTCTTTACATTCAAAGATATTTACAATTTGATATGCAAATAAAGAGAAGCATGCTAATAGCTACTTAACAAAGCAGAAAAAAGAGAAGAAGATAAGGACAGACTAAATGGTCAAAATACAGAAGACCCTCCCCTTCGTGAAGGACTATGAAGGCTTCAGATTAAAGCTGGCTACTTAAATGTAGGCTTTTAACAAGTACAGATGTCAGAGGAAGAAGATATTTTCAAAGGAATAGGCTGAAGGAAGATGAAGGTTTAAGAGAGAATGGTTAAGCTTGTTTGTGCAAATACTATTGTGAATTATTTAGTATTTCCGGCTGGGGCAAGCCTGTGATCCAGTTCGGAACAAGGAACCCTGGGGAAGAGCAGGGGTGGGTTTAGTGTTACTCTGCAAGTGTTTCTTCCTTAGTAATATAAAATATCAGCACTAGCTGAGGTCATGACTCCTGGATGAAGTCAAAATTTCAGAACTTCCTTGTTCATCAGACGCTTGCAAATAAAAGTATTCTTGGTTATCATAATTGATAATATGATCAGATGTGACGGGAGCCTTTGTACACATAAAAAAGAGTGGGGAATCAGAAAAAGATTGGGTACCATTTTAGCAGGTTTTGAATGGTATACTACGGCAACTTGTTTCATTTGGTAGGTATGTAGAAGGTTTTGATAGCAGAGTAATATAATTATGGAAATGTGTGCAAATAACAAATGCTTTACTGCTGTATTATCCACGTTTATACTAGGGCCAGACAAATAGTAAGTGCTAAATAAATATTTGATGTATAAATGAAGGAATGAAATCACACAGTTATTATAGAGTCTCCAATAATTCTTAATAGCTTAATATCTTTGACGCCCATTGAAAAATCCTACTTGGATTTATAACAATATAATTTTTTAGAATACATGTATAAGTGTAGATGGTTTTTGCATCAAGCAGATCTATATACTTAAGTAGAGGACACAATTAAATGCCAGTGAATTCAGTTATGCTGTTGAGTATTAGTTACATGCGACTGAAAATGGATTTAAAGGAATATAGGCAAGAGAGTGAGATGGGAAGAAAAAAATCTAAGTGTAGCTATGAGATCATGGCAACCTGGCATACATTTTCAAATTAACACGGGGGAAAATGTTGCTTGCTTACTTATTTATTTATGTATTTTTATTTATTTACCAGCAAATAATGTAGAAATACCTACATTTAGGAATAACTGCTTATATTACCACTCCTACAGGTTATATATGGCTTGTGTAATACTGTATTCTTCAGGGCATATTATGTCACTTTTGAATGTAATCTAAACAAGTGAAACTGAACAGAAAACCAACATATTCATAAGTGACACATTTTTCTAAGGCCTGCCTTTCTTTTTTTTTAACTAGAAAAAGGGTGTACCATCTACAAGTGGGAAAACACCAATGTTCCTTAATTAAATTTGAAAGTAGCTGTTTGTTACTGACAAAATTAAAAATTCATTGTTCGGTCAGTAGCTTGAAACCCTGTTATGTCACGTTCTTCACTGAATGACACACATTCTTTTGTGGAAGTGTTCTGCTAAATGCGCACCAGAATGTTGGCAGTTGGGGCATGCAAATTTGTTCTGCAACTAAGAACAAGAGAAGGATTTAGAATCTATTTAAATGTGGTGGTACTTTTATGTTTAAAGTACAATAATATTCATGTCATTATCATGTATTATTCATATGCAGTGTTTGAAGCAGAGGTCTTTTTAAATATATTAAGAAACTTATTCACAATAATCTAATTAATTCTTACATCCTCCCTTCCTCTAGTTTAAGCAAGTGTGAATCTTCAGACTGAATTATATCACAGGTTACAAACTAGCATCTCATGGGCCAGATTCAGCCAGCAATGTGTATTGTTTTGCCCACACAGTGTTTATTGTTTTGTTGTTTTTTTAATTATTTGCCAGAAACTAAAAATAAGAAGCTATGACATAAAACTCCCGAATTTCAGTCCTTTTGTAACAATTTGCTGTAGATTGGTAGGCCCGTAGGTGGGGCCCTTGTGCTCTAATTCCACGCAGGCCCCATTGCACAAAGCTCGTCTTCCCCTTGACCTAAAGATGACTTCTCCAGGGGCTGAGAACATATATGGATGCTACTCATGACATCCTTACATATAGGGCGGTTCAACTTGATAGTCTATGTCTTTACCTGTAGTTTGGCATGAAAAAAAATGGCTACAACTAGAATGCTCTTTCTGTAAGGGGATGGATGGCAAGGACCATCTCAACTACAGTGAGTGGGGTTCGTTGAGTATCTGTATACATAAATCATCTTGAAAAAATGAAGTTTTAAATTTTTTTTAGAAAGGTGTTTTTCACCCTTGTTAAAGCACACTTTCAATGAACTGAAATTTCTTTTTCCCATAAACCTGTTTTATGCAAACTCCATGAAAACAAAGGTGTACTATAGATTTTAGATTATGTTTATAAAGGTCCACTTTGTAATTCAGATTCACATCAGCTATTTTATATCAAATTTTATTTGAATCATCCTTAAACATTCACAAGTATTTGCTTTGATTTGAAATTAAAACTACTAACACTTTCATTGACACTGACATTTACTGAGCAATTACTATGGGTTATAAAATTGTGCTGATTGCTTTATATGTATTACTTCAATTTAATTTAAGCTCACAGAAACCATATGAAGTATGTGTTGTTGTTATCCCAATTTTATGGCTAGAAAATAACTTCCCTAAGTCCTCAAAGTGGTGAACTCAAGTACTGAGGCCAGTTTTGTTTGATTTCAGAATCATGTATTTAACCAGTGTGAAAGGAAAGAACTAAGGAAGGGAAGGAAAAGAGCAGAGGAGAACTAAATAGCATAGAATAGATTATTAAAACAGGTTATATCTGTGCATGCAAATATTCATGGTAAATTTGATTCTGAAACTTGATGCAGTTATAAAATTTGTGCATCTGTGAGTGTGTGTAGGAACATGAGTGTGCATGCGCTAGGAGTGATGTAAAATATTTTTCTTAGTGTTAAATGTGGTCAAAAAGTTTAAAACCACTACACTATAGTATATTGTCTCCTCTTATTAGAGCTTATAATATTTAATGAAGTTGTATCCATATTTCAGGAAGATATGAATTTTAGATTTAAACATCTTTTTAAATACATTATGTTCCTTTACCATGACAGTGCAAAAATTTAATAAAATGCATTAAAATTTTACCAGCTAAAAATAATGGTCATATCTTAGATTTTTCAGGGCATTATCTAGAATGTTATTGGAATTGAATCAATGTGCTGCAAAGTCCAAGTAGCAATATCAGAAATCTGACTGATGATTCATGTAAAAAACAAAGTGCAATATATGTTTCCGCAATGCCTTTTGTTTAACTATTTTATCTTAAACACCTTATTTATTCTATAGTTACAAGGTAGACACGTTAATTAATCAGTGACATTGCTCTCTAGATGTTGTTTAATCAGTAATTAATTTCTGCTGTAAAGAGTTTGTTAACAAATCCTAAACTCATATCTGACAAAGAAAAATAAACACACTGGAGCCTGAAATAACTGATGATAATTTCATACTTAAACTGTTCCTCTGTGATTGCGACAACAGGTGTGTTGTAGGAAGAGGTTTGGGATCCCAGTAATCTCCATCGGCACCTCAAACAGTCAAGCCTAAATAAAGAAAGCTAAGTTTTAATCTAATACAGATATCTTCTGCCGGTCGTTTTTTAGCCAGGCTATGCAACCACTGAGTCTATTTGGAGCAGAGAGATTATTTGAGGCACCATTTTGGGGAAGATCAATTGCACCTTACGTTAGGGGAATAATAATTATAAGGTTATGACCAAACATCAATCACAGCATCTTTGCTTTCTGTGGTCTCTTCAGGTTGGTTTCATAACTTGGGAGTTTTTCAGAAAACACAAATTTCCCAGTGGCTAATGGTGGCTTTAGTTGTCTCCCTTCTCTATGTAGTCTGTAGCCATCTGTAAATGTCAATATTTCTTATATATGTATGTATACATTATATACATAATTATATATACATATAATTTTATAAATCATAAATTTTATATCAATGTGATGTAATGTGTAAATTATGTAACATAATTACATATCATATTATATATACCAATTGATATTATTGATGTAAAATAAATGTATATATATTTGAAGGTTCCCAACAATTTGGTGTAGTGCATGAAACTGTGTCTCCTCGTCCTGACACCTCTTCCAAATGCCCTGCAAGGTCCTGTCTGGTTTAGCCCTTTCCTGACTTTTAGACCTCTTGCTATGTTTTGGCTTCTTGGCCCTTTATCTCTTCTTAGAACAATCAAGCTCATCCTACCTTAAGGCTTTTCCTTGTATTCTCTTTATGTAGAAGATTCTGTGTCTAAATATTCACATTTCTAGTGTGCATAGATAACCACTATTTGAAGAACACAAAACGTATCAGATAATTTGAATGCTAACATATCCTATGATTCAGAAGTTCCACATCTAGGCACATATCCAGAGAATGCATATGCATTAGATTAAAAGTAAAGATAAAAAACAATCAGAGCTATGTTAGTTATAATAGAAAATAAACAATCTGGAAACAAGCCGAATGTCAATGGAGAGCAGAATGGATAAATACACTGTGGTCAATTCTCACACTGGAATATTTTGCATAGCACTGAAAATAAATGAATGCATCAATATGGATGAATGTCAGAAGCAAAATATAGACCCAAAAAGCTAGTTACAAAAAAAAAGCTCTGATTTCATTTTCACAATATTTTAAACATGCAAAACTAAACAATATATTTTCAAGTTTTTGTATGTGATAAAATCATAGGAAAACTAACCAAATGAGTAATACAAATTTAAAAATAGTGACAAATTCTGGAGATGGGGATAAGGGAGAATTTGAGATCAGAAGGGTATATAGAGGCTTTAAATGTTTTATTATTTAAGCTAGATTTTCAGAACTTGTGTGCTTTAATTCACCATGGAAAAATAATGTAAATAAGAGTATTAAATAATAATATTTTATGTGTGTAATATTTTAAATTAAAAAAAGGCCATCAGCCCTTCTATAGTCATCTTGTTTTATTTTCTCATAACTTATCACTATCTGAAATTACCATATCCATTTAGTGATGATCTGTTTATTGTTTATCTCTTTCCCCACCAGACTGCAGGCTTCGCAAAACCTGGTACCTGGTCTCTCTGACTCAATGCTCAAGATAGGAGAGCGTCTCACACTTAGTAAGCAGTAAATATACTTATCTGTTGATTGAATGAATCCCAGCAGATATGTACTGCAAATATACTAACTGCAGAGTATTGTAAGGGGTACATTTTTAGGTATGTATGTATCATCCCCTTAAGGACCTTAGATTTTAGTTGGATTTGTTCAACATTTTATATCTTCAGTGACTTAAACCATTTTCTTATCAAACTGAGTTTACTGTACATGCATCTATTGCTCTCCCTTGTATAGGTACCATCCACATGTGTGATTTTATTTTCTTCGTGGGAGGCATTTTGAAATTTGACATTTAATGAATCCTAATGTGACAAGATGAAAGATTAGGAAATGCTCCGGCAACCCTCCTCTCATCTACTCTGTCACTGAATGGGAAAATTACCCTTGAATTTCCTGAAGAATCCTATTCCTGTTAACTGCCTGGAAAATAATTTGCTTGTATTAAAAGAATGTCTTTTTCTTGTTAATTTCTTTATGAAAAGCAGTGTAGAAACTATTACTTAAATGGCACGGAAAAGCCTTGAAGTACTTAATTACTAAAAAGAGAGTAGAAAAATGTTAAGTGAGGTGTAACAACAATTATAAAATGAGCTAAAAAGCCATTAAACAACATTTAACATATGTATTTTTAAATTTTTCTCTTACTTAAATTGTACTATTTGGCTGTTTAATTATTTTAGAAATAATAAATGATAATACTTTAATGTAGAGATTAAAAATAAATTCCTAACATCACTCCCGAGAATTGAGTCATTGGCTAATACATGTTTTTTCCAATCAGTTATAAAAAAATCATTCAACTTTTGGCTATGCAACTTATGAACACTTGTGGGAAAAAAATAACCTAAATGGGGTGAGACCTTCCTCTTCAAAATTTAGTCTCTGTAAAAAAAAAATCATTGATTTTTTCTGTTAAAAACCAATAATCTATAATATAGAAAGCTGAAGGAGGAGGAATAAGACCTATAATGGAATGGAATGTATAAGCCCCAGGTTGCTGGACTACTTTGCCTGGGTTTGAACCCTATTTCTGCTACCCACGCACAAGTTGTATGACCTTCAGAAACTTACTTTCTCTTTGCTTCATTTCCTCCTCCATCAACTGGAGATCATAATAGTCCTTGTCTCATAGGGTTTTGAAGGTTTAATGAAATAATATGCATAAAAAATAGTTGAAACACCCCCCCACCATATAGTATATGTTTTACCACTACTTAGCTAAAACATGAAACTTTAAGTGTGAAGAGTAATTTATTTGACTTACATTCTATGTGAAAGGAATGATGGGTATCTTACAAAATATCTGTTAAAACATAACTCAAGTCAATGAACACGTCTAAAGTAAACTTAGAAAATATGTTAGATATAGTCAAGTTAGCATATACATTCATTTGACAAAAAAAAATGGATCAATTCTACATTTAATTTCCTATAATAAAATTTTTCTTGTCCAAAATCAGAAATCTTTTCAAAGTCAGATAAGTAAATAATATATGGCAAATCACCTTAAAGGTATTGCCAGTATTCCACAGAGGAAAAGTATCTGGTCAACCGAAGAACAAGACAACTTACAGAGTAGAAGAAAATATTTGCAAAAGACACATCTGATAAAGGATTATTATCCAAAATATAAAAAGTGTTCTTAAAACTCAGCAATAAGAAAACAAACAACCCAACTGAAAAATGGGCAGGAGTCCTAAACAGCCACCTAACTAAAGAAGATCTATAGATGACAACTGATCATATGAAAAAAATAGGGAATTATAATCTAAAAGAACAATGAGATAACATTACACACTATTAGAATGGCCAAAACTAAAGCACTGACAACAGCAGATGATGACAATGATATAGGCCAACAGGAGTTCTCATTCCTTGTTGAATCAAAATGGTAAGCCACTTTAGAATACAGTTGAGTTTCTTTTTCTTTTCTTTTTTCTTTTTTTTATTAAGGTATCATTGATATATACTCTTATGAAGGTTTCACAAGAAAATCAATGTGGTTATTACATACACCCTTAATATCAAGTCCCCCCCATACCCCACTGCAGTCTCTGTCCATCAGTGTAGTAAGATCCCAGAGTCTCTATTTGTCTTCTCTGAGCTACACTGTCTTCCCCGTGACCCCACACACACCATGTGCACCAATCATGATACCCAACAATCCCCTTCTCTCTCCCTCCCCACCCCCTTCCCTTTGGTAACCACTAGTCCCTTCAGTGAGTCTGTGAGTCTGCTGCTACTTTGTTCCTTCAGTTTTGCTTCATTGTTATACTCCACAAATGAGGGAAATCAATTTGGTATTTGTCTTTCTCTGCCTGACTTATTTCACTGAGCATAATACCCTCTAGCTACATCCATGTTGTTGCAAATGGTAGGATTTGTTTCTTTCTTATGGCTGAATTGTATTTCATTGTGTATATGTGCCACATCTTCGTTATCCATTCATCTACTGACGGACACTTCAGTTGCTCCCATATCTTGTCTATTGTAAATAGTGCTGTGATTTACATAGGGGTACATATGTCTTTTTGAATCTGAGAAGCTGTTTTCTTTGGGTAAATTCCTACAAAAATAAAATACTCCTATCAGACAATCTAGTAATGGTGTTCATTAATATTTATCAAAATGAACTGAAAACATATGTCCACACAAAACCCGCACACAAATGTTTATAGCAGCTTTATTCATAGTTGCCAAAACTTGAAAGCAACCAAAATGTCCTTCAGGAAATATAAGGATAAATAAACTGTGGAACACCAAGACAATGGAATATAGTGCTAAAAGAAATGAGCTATCAAACCATGGGAAAATATAGAGGAACCTTAAATGCATATTACTAACTGAAAGAAGCCAGCCTGAAAAAGCTACATACTGTATGATTCTGAAGGAAATCTGAATATACCACCCCAAAATATGCTACTGTGGCATATTGTTTTAAATTAAAGAGCTAATCCAAGGACATTGTGACTCTCTGTCTCCCTGAAAGCAGGAAATGAACCTCCCACGTGAAGGTATCCTCCCTGTACCAGGGTGGTAGAAGGCATCCTTATCACCGGAGAGAATTTAAGGCTGAGAGGGCTGTATACAAACCTTGTTACCTCCTTACTAATTTACTACTCCAAGCTCAAACTTTGTCTTGCCAATTCTTCACAAATTTCTTTTTTCTTTGTCTAAAAGATACAAAAGCTGCCTGCTTTGGTCATTTCTTAGGCCTCATGTCTTTGGGGTTATCATATGTATGAAATTAAATTTGTGTTTCTCCTGTTAATCCATGTCGTATGTCAATTTCATTATTAGACCAGCCAAAGAACCTAGAAAGCATGAAGGGAAAAGTTTTCTACCTCTACAATTCCAACTATGTGATAGTCTGGATATGGTCACAGTAAAAAGATTAGTCATTGCCAGGAGTTAGAGGGGCAGAGTACAGAGTATTTGGGGGCAGTGAAACCATTCTGTATGATACTACATTGGCAGATACATTTGTCCAAACCCATAGAATGCACACCACCAAGAATGAACCCTAGTGTGAGCTATGGACTACAGGAGTTACTGATGCAATGTAAGTTCATCATCTGTAACAAAAGTATCACTCTGGTGGAGATACTGAAATGGGGGAGGTTGTACATGTGTGGAGATGGGGATGAATGGGAATCTTTATCTTCGGTTTGATTTTGCTGTGAACCTAAAACTGTTCTACAAAATTAAGTAAAATTTATAAATTTGAAAAAAGTATCTTGTATGTAGATATTGATTAAGCAATATACAGTAATGTTAGTAGAATATAGAAACTACATTTTTCTGCACAAAAATTTGAAACTGTGTATGAAGAGTATAGTTGGGCCAAAATACTCTTTAGTCATGATGATAAAGCAACTACAGAGCTAAATTCAAATAAAGAAATTAAAATGTTTCAAATTTACTGCCTATAATTAATCAGCTAGATGATTTCATTTTCTTTTTTACTTTAGCACTCCACCCTATTTCTTGTCTTTTTGTGAATAAACAAAAATTAGAAAACAAGATTGGCAATTTAAGTATGTACTCACTATTATAGAAACATTCAGAATTGTACAGAATATAATTAAGAAGTATGCAGAATGAACTAAATCTTAAGGCAAGAATAGGAGGCAGTAGTAACAGTAGTAAATGAAGAAGAAATAAAATTATAATGATATTCTAAGTTTTAACTTAGAGTTAAGCCTTGAAAGGATAAAAAGCAACCTTATCAAAAATAATCTGCATAAATTTTGGCAACTAATATTTCTTCCTAGTAACTTGAATTAATTTACCAAGACTCCCTATACATTGAAGACTAAATTTCTATGCTAAATTTCAAACACCAGCTATAGGTGTGTGTATGTGTGTGTTTGTGTGCGTGTGTGTGTGTATATATATATGTATGTATATGTATATACCGTTGACTTGTGAACAACTCAGGGTTAAGGGCACCAAACCCTGTACTGTTGAATATCTGTATAACTTTTGACTCCCTAAAACTTAACTACTAATGAAGTACTATTGACTGGAAGCCTTACTGATAACATAAACAGTAGATTAACACATATTTTGTATGTTATATATGTTATATACCATGTACAATAAATAATCTAGGGAAAAGAAAATGCTTTTTCAAATTATAATTCTTCAAAAAATTTTCCAATATATTTATTGTAAAGAATCCATATATATATATATATAGTATATATATAAAACTCAATCAAATTCTATTGAGATGAAACTTGCTATCTGTTGGACTATTTTTTTTTTTACCACATGCTATTTATATTTTATCCTGGCATTGTGTTAGATTTTGGAGGACCCAGAACTTCTTAGTGTTTGGAATGATGCCATGATGCCTACAGATAAACCAACAGAATGGTTGAAAACCTGTCAATTCTAATTTTGAGTCAAATGGATTAGCAAGCAGTGTGATTGAAGTGATCAATTTCTTCTATGCTGGTGGTGTTAACAAGTTGAATGACATTTGACCAAATGTTACCAGTTAAATGGTTTCCAGAACAGTTTGGGTGCCATATGTGCAAATAAAGTCTGTTTTTGTGTTTTCTAGAAATTGAGAGCTGGAATAGATATTATTGGCCCTTTCTGCCCAATAAGACCAAAGGGAATAATTTTGCTTTCTAATATGTAAGCTTCCTCACATGTAAAATAGGTGAAATAATACAAACCTCTGTGTATTTTTTACCCAAAGAAATGTCAAAATTAGTATGTCTGTACTGATTTGTTATGCATATTTACAGTCTTTTGTTATCCCAGAGCATTAAATGACATATAGTATTTCTGGTGAAGAATAATAATCCTTCCATGCAAGAGTTTTTAAGGTTGTTTAATATCCATAACCTCATGTAAGATTTCCAATGATCCAGCAAGTCGCTGAAATAGATATTAGTATTCCCATAGAACAGATCGAAAAACAGGTTCAGAGAGCTGACGTTGCTTTCCCAAGGTCATATGCCTAGTAAGTTAGGTAGAGTCTAGGTGAAAACCAAAGTTAGTGATTCCTAAACCAATCCTTTTAAATACAAAAATGTTTTTTCCACTCTTAATTTTAGAGTATAATGTTTAAATATTCTTAAGAAACCATGTGGTTCATATTTACTTATGAATTTTTGTGTTTTTCTTGCTAGAGTATTTTTTCTTTTAGATCATGTAGAAACACTTTCCAGGAGATATTATTCAAGGAAATATCATTTATATCAGTGTTTCCCAGACTATGTTCAATGGAACATATGTGTTTTATGAGACTGAAGGTAATAATATTCCAGAAAACAGTATTCTACAGTGAAATTGTACTTTTGAACAGTCAAATGTACTAAGTCCTACAGTAATGTTACCTGTTTAACTTTATTACATATCCTTTGTACACCTAATGATATAACCTAAATTGATTTAATCATCAGCTTTTTTATGGAATGAATTCATGTATAATTGATCTTGGAAGAGTTTGTGAGATACTTCTTTAGAGACAATGTAATGAAAAATAAGTTACTGTAGTTTCTTCTTTAACTTTACTTTTTCTTGTTAAAGCCTTGAGTCTTATCCAGTGTTAATGATTAAATTAATATCATTTAAAACATTTAGAAAGCAGAGACTCCATGTTACTCATTCTCTTATCTCCTACTAACTAATAATTGCTGGGCCCATAGCGGTAAGTTCTATATGAATACAATTATCAGACATTTATTGACTTGCTATGAGTACAATGCTGTTGTGTTTAAGGAAAAATAAATTTATAATCTATTTGTAGTACATTTCCTAGTAATTGAGTAAATAAATGATGAAGAAAAAAAGATTAGAGCTCTAACCTTGAGAGCTTTCTCCTCTTTTCAGGTAAGACCACAAATGCATCCTATTCTTATAGAGAACAAAAGAAAAGGTAACAGTCATATTTTCCCTGTGAACCTGACGCTCGACCAGGAGAAAACCGGTTCCACTATCAGTAAGATACACTAGAACTACACACCCTCACATGCAAGCACACACACAACATACACACACACTGACATTTTTTTAAGTAAGGTAAACCCAAAGGATACCCTAGCACAGGGAGCAGTGCACTAGTTGATCAATGCTTTCCTGATAGCACATATGCAGATCTGCACACACGGAATATAATGTTCTTAACGTCTTAAACAGTGTTCTGACTAAATTCTACACTCCATGAAGGCAGAGACTAAATTTCTTCCCCACACAATTCCTGGAATTGGCTGACAGTGGACATATGGTAGACATTTGTTGAGTGAATGGATGAATGAGTGAGTGTACAATTAATTAGTATAATTTGATTAGTTTTCTCATTGGCCCAGAGACCTAAGAGTATCTTCAGTGGAAAAGTCCTACTATTTCCTTTTCGTGGTTATTTTCACTGAGTACGTTTGTAGGAAAACACCCTCTAAGCAAGAGTTGAAAAGCAGTGACATAATACACAATAATGTGAATCTAATTAAATCCTCCAGCATGGAGTTGCGCAGCAAGTTAATTGCAGGGATACATCACTGCAAGCAATGCTGTTTAAGTCTGGGCCAGGGTCAAGATGGCCTTTACGTGCTATTACAATTACAAATGATCACCCCATTTTGGTAGTATCTGGCTCTGGAGATAGTTAAGGAACCAAGAGGGTTCAGGCTCCACACAGTGAGCCCAACTCTCTTTCCTAAAGTCTCATGTAAAGCATCTATCAGCCGGCCTGTCTAGAACAGATGTATTTTCAAATGGAAGAGAGCTAGTTTGTTTATCCTTGGATAACTGAGTTGTTTCCCCTGAACCTAATGAAAAAATGTCAAGGAAATAGTATTTCTCTCCTGCCTATAATAGAATCATCTCCCCAGCTTTCTCTTAGTGACCAGATGGTCTGTACTAGGTATCCTTTTTTTGAAAAATTATAGTTGGGTATAATTTTCACTATCAGAACATTGTTGCTCTGTCTACCCCAGTAAGTGTAGCGCTTCCTATATCTTATCTGGTTTCATGTCCTCACAATTCAATGACCTAAGTCCAAATCTGATAATACAGAGACTCATAAGTTTAGCATCAGGGTTCATGAAAGCAGGCTTGAGTATTCATTTGCCTTGATACCTTCCTACAGTGTCTGCAAAGAGGAGGTAACAAACACCAATAATTTGATATGTGCTGCTATGTGCCTTTTATTTCCCTGTTCTGAATATTAATGTGAACATCCCACCAATACATCATATTTGCTTTTGTAGCTCACAGACATCTACTGTATCCTGTGAGTGGCAAAATGTTGAGTGATGGGTGCCAAACATGCCATTCTGGAATTATTTCGAGACTGAGCAAAGATCAAGGCCCTCTCTGTGTGTTTAGCTTTAAACATATTAGGATAGAAACTAAGCCAAGTTTGGCAAGAAAACAGAAGGGTAGAATTTTTAAATTTAAAAATAATGGTCTAAAAAGAATAGTTTTCACTTTATTGAATTTTAATTTCCAACAATGAACGAATAGTAGTTTATTTCTTTATTTCACCAAATTTGATCAGGGTCTGAATCTTAAAAATGACTTTTTCTGAAGCTATTCATTTAAAATAATTAAGAAATACTAGTCAAGATATTACTTGACTTGTAAATTTTGTGCTACATACTTAGAAATAGATAAACTTCAATTTTTATTTTAAAATGAAGCTAAACATCAAAAACCTACATGATCCCTGATTGCAGCACTAGACCCTTTTCTCTAGTATCTTATGGGCCCCATTAAGTGTGCACATTCTGTTCCATGAAAGATCTATAAATGACAGAACGTACCTTTAAAAGTCAAAACTGTTAGAACTTTAAACCCATTTACCTGTAACTAGAGTGAACAATAAAACTCACTATTTTAAATATATATTTGGATTGTAGGACTCATTAAAACCTTCTGACAGTTAGAAAAATATTTGCTTAAACAACATATTCTCCAGGCCACTACCATCCCTCCCCAAGCACATTTAACCCTTTACCTTGGAACATATGCTATGCCTTCATGTCATCATATCATTAGGATGTAACAGAAAAGAATCCTACTGTACGTTCTAGCGAACTACTCATAATTTTACTTGTTGAAAAAGTGAAAGTTTTACCTCATTCATTTACTCAGTATTTTCAGACATTTACCTAATAAAGGATTTAAAATAACGGTTCTGAGAAATATAATCTTCATGAAATTGCCTCAGAAGCGGTTAACTTAGGAAACCAAATGTCTGATTAAGATGCAATAGAAATCTTAAGAAACAAGGTACATGTGGGATGATCAGAATGATAGCTATTATAATAAAGACATTAGGGAAATGGTTTTAATAATCTCAGAACTTTAAGAGAACGTTAAATTGCCCTTTTCTATATCAGAAGTAGCTACATTTGTTTCTGAAAGGGAAGAGTGAATAGCAGGCTCTTCCAGGAAGTAGAGGGGGTCCTATCTCCTCCGGGATAACAGAAGAGCACAGTGCCGGATCTCTCTTGCACAGCCTCTGGAGGTCGTGCTTGGCATCTGGAGAGGCAGGCTTAGACCCTGGCCTCTGCTTTCATCTGGGCCTCCAGCTGCACCACCACTGGCCAGGGAGCCTTTCACTGTGAATGATAAATTGATCCAGCCTTCACTCTGCTGGTGGCATAAGAGTTTCCTCAGAACTGCTGGGGCCCATGCTATCCAGCTTCAAGCCTTATTTTTAGAAGTTGCAGGCTCCTTTGGGTCCCTGTAGAAATATCAGGTTAAATTAGGTTCCTCTTAACTATTTCACACGCCTCAGTCTCTTTATGTAATGTCATGTTGGGCGCCCACCATGGGGCTGGTTTCTTAGTCTCTCAGAACGAAGTCAGGAAAGGGACAATACATCTCATTCAGGTTCACAACGGAATACAGATTTTCTATCCTCAAAGCCTTAAAATGTAGATATGATTTAAATTATAAAACTTCCCAAAGTGATTTATTTAAATTTTGGGCTAGGCAAATTACTTCATGTACATGAAAGTACAAGCAAATCTCATTTTATTGTGTTTTGTTCTACTGCATTTTTCAGATACTAAATTTTGACAAGTTGAAAGATTGTGGCAACCTTGTGTCAAGCAAGAATTCTGCTGCCATTTCTCCAACAGTATTGGGTCACTCAGTGTAAATGTGTCACATTTTGGTAATTCCCACAGTATTTCAAACTTTTTCATTATTATTTTTATGGTGGTCTCTGATCAGTGATCTTTGATGTTACTGTTATTGGGGGGGACATAAACCATGACCATGTAAGAAGGTGACCTTAACTGGTGAATGCCTATGTTCTCACTGCTCCACCAATCAGCTGTTTCCCCACCCCTCTCCCTCTTCAGGAACCTTTCTATTCCCTGCGACACAAAACAATATTGCAATTCGACCAATTAATTATGGCCTGTAAGTGTTCAAGTGGAAGGAAGAGTCACACATCTCTTACTTTAAATAAAAAACTAGAAATAATTTACCTTAGTGAGGAAGGTGTGTTAAAAGCCAAGACAGTCTGAAAGTTAGGCTTCGTGTGCCAAACAGTTAACCAAGTTGTAAATGAAAAGATAAAGTCCTTGAAAGAAATTAAAAATGCAACTCCAATGAACACATGAATGATAATAAAGCCAAACAGTTTATAACTGATATGGAGAGAATTTCATTGTTCTAGATATAAGATCAAACCAGCCACAACATCCCCTTAAACCAAAACGTAATCCACAGCAATCCTGACTCTCTTTAATTCCATGACGGCTAAGGAAGGGGAGGAAGCTAGCAGAAGTTGGTCATGAGGTGTAAAGAAAAAAGCCATCTCTATAACATAAAAATACAAGGTGAAACAGCAAGTATTGGTATAGAAGCTGCAGCAACTTATCCAGATCTAGCTCAGATAATTAATGAAGGTGGCTACTCTAATGAACAGATTTCCAATGGAGACAAACAGCCTTCTATTGTAAGAAGATGCCATCTAGGATTCCCTTAGCTAGAAAGAGGAAGTCAGTACTTGGCTTTGAAGTGTCTAAAGGACAGGCTGACTCTCTTGTTAGGAGTTAATGCCACCGGTGACTTTAAGTTGAAGCCACTGTTCACGTGCCATTCCAAAAATACTAGGGCCCTTCAGAATTATGCTCAATATATTCTGCCTGTGCCCTATAAATGGAACAACAAAGACTAGACGACAGCATCTCTGTTTACAACATGGTTTACTGAATATTTTAAGCCCACTGTTGAGATGTACTGCTCAAAAAAAAGATTCCTTTCAAAACATTACTGCTTGCTGATAACGCACCTGGTCACTCAAGAGCTCTGATGGAGATGTACAATGAGATGAATGTTCTTTTCATGCCTGTTAAGAAAATATCCATTCTACAGACCATGGATCAAGAAGTAATTTCAACATTCAAGTCTTATTATTAAAGAAATACATTTCATAACGCTATAGTTGCCAGAGACAGTGATTCATCTGATGGATCTGGGCAGGTAAACTGAAAACCTTCTGGAAAAGGTTTACCAGTCTTAATGACATTAAGAAGATTTGTGATTCATGGGAAGAGGTCAAAAGATCAATATTCATAGGAACTTGAAAGAAATTGATTCCAATCCTCACGGATGACTTTGAGGGGTTCAAGACTTCAGGAGAGGAAGTAACTACATGTGGAAATAGCAAGAGAGCTAGAATTATAAGTGGAACCTGAAGGTGTGACTGAACTGCAGCAATTCATGAAAAAACATTGATGGATGAGGAGCTGCTCTCGCTGATGAGCAAAGGAAGCGGTTTTTTGAGATGGAATCTATTCCTGATAAAGATGCTGGGAAGATTGTTGAAATAATAACAAAAGACTTAGAATATTATATAAACTTAGCTGATAAAACAGCATCAGGGTTGAGAAGAGGACTCAAGTTTGAAAAAAGTTTTACTGTGAATAAAATGCTATCAAACATCATCAAATGCTAAAGAGAAATCATTAATGAATGGAAAAGTCAACCGAGGCAACTAACTTCATTGTTGTCTTGTTTTAGGAAATTGTCACAGCTACCCCAAACAACATTCCGCAACCGCCACCCTGCTCGGTCAGCAGCCATCAGCACTGAGACAAGACCTTCTGCCATCCAAAATATTATGGTTTGCTGAAAGCCCAGACGATGGTTGACGTTTTTTAGAAATAAAGTATTTTTAGTTAATGTATGTACATTGCTTTTTAAACAATGCTATTGCACACTTAATAGTCTACAGTATAGTGTAAACATAACTTAAAATGCAGTAGGAAAACAAAAAGTTCACTTGACTTGCTTTATTGTGATACTCGCTTTATTGCAGTGGTCTGGAGCTCAGTCTGAAACATCTCCAAGATACAGGATGATAACTCCAAGGCATTGACAAGATGACCAAATAGGTAGGTCATACTGCTTTTCCATTTCTCTGTTTCACAGTTAGACTTTGTAAAAGCACTGTTGGTTTTTACCTCACCAGTTCCTCATCATCTATTCACACCTTAATGCTTTGCAAACTGGCTTTCCATCCACCATTTTCTAAAATGATCCCTTTGATTCTCAGTCTGTTGATCACTTAGCCTGTTACTCTTCTGTTTCTGTCCTTTAATCATTCCTTCTTGGCCTTGTAATAGTAATACATAGATTACAAATAAATTTGTCTATTTATTTAACAGTAAAATATAACTGGTCCTTTTCCTTTACCTTCAAGATCAAAATTGAGGAGGGAGACCTTGCTTAGAATTTATTGTCTAAGACTTTACTAGTAGTGGCTTTAAAGCTTTGGGTATTGGAATAACCAATAGTTACTCGGGTCTGTTTCCTTCTTAAAAGGCTCAAATAAAAAATATGTGTGTACATGCATATCATGTGGTCTGGTGTGTGGGCGGGATGTTGTTGTATGGGAAGCAAAGTGGGGAAAAGATTTTCAAAATCACTATTATGTGTGATAAGAAATATTCATTCTATTGTGAGAAAGATGGCCTTGTTAATTAAAAGGCAAGTTAAAAATGATTTTCTCTCATGGAATTTGACAATCTGTCTCCAAACAGTTATTTTTTATTTTTGGGAAGTATGTGAATTTGATCTGTCAGAGGAATAATTAAGAATATCTTCAGCTTGCACTGGAGGGAAAACCTTGAAGGGGATTAGACTGGGAGATCTTGTCCATCGAAGACTATCTTGCTTGACTTGGGTCCCAAAGCCTCTTCCCCCATCCTCCATGTCTTTGGCACCCTACCCTTCCAACACAAGTCAAAATTGTGCTTGATTCAAAAGACAAATGCATTCCAAGAATTGACTGGTAGGTGACCCAGACATTAATTTATACTGAATTTCTAAGACTTGGAACTTGTACTGTTGGGAAAAAGGGGGATGGGTCCAAAAGAAGAGGTTAAATAGATGGAGTTTCCTGAAAGATGGTTGGAAGTTGAAAGGTCAAAGGCTAAAAAGACATTTTCTCAGAGAGGCTCAGCCTGAAGTAGGCAAACAGGATAGGATGGGCTCTTTATGGCCTGTGAAGGTTTTCACTTCTTGACTGTTCTTTCTTTAGTTTTACATGTTTCCCCTTCCTACAAACAAAATTATTGACCACATGACCTCTCAGAAAATTCTAATAAACATATAAAATCCTTGTTTTCATAAGCAAATCAAAGAGGGGATGAGATGATGTGGATAGAATAGGAACTAACAACAGAAGAGTGGAGTCTGCAGTGGCCATGAGAATCTATGGCACCCAGGAATTCATTTCAACCTTAGGGAAGGTGCTACACTTTCCCAAACCCTGAACTAGTTATAGGGTCTGAGCCTCATTTACCTGTGGCTAAAGGACAGAGTGATCCTAGCAGATTCTAGGATCCCACACTTAATAAATATTCCCTAAGGCTCTCTCTACTTCTGTGCCCTATATTTAAGCAAGCTCATCCAGTTCTTTGGCAGAGAACACTTAGTCTTACCTGGAACACGTTCCACCATTTGCTAGATTGAATTTCCTTGTTGAAGTCATTTAAAATAATCTCATTACTAGATAAGGAACAGAATCATTCTGCTGACACCTGGAGCAGTGACTGATTCTATCTGAATACTGTTAAGCCCACTGTAACTAGTAGAGTGCCTTGATCTCTGGGAAGTGCTTAGTAAATGTTTATTGATGATTAATCCAAGAGGTTCCAGAAGCTTTACAGGAGGTTATAAACAGACTGAAGAAAAATCCATAAATCCCTCAAGACAGGGCCAGTCTTATAAAAGTATTCAACTGTTTTCTCTGAGGCAGTTTTAAAAGAAAAGAACCATGAAATGAAAAATCTAAATATTCTATCTTTATGATATAGGTTTGTAAATGCAATCAGAATGCCAAGTATTATATTAAAGGGCTTGACATTTTTGGTTTAACTTTCCTTCCTCCCCTTTTTTATTATGAAAAATTTCCAAAAACAGAAAAGTTGAAATAATGGTAAAATGATTACTCATATGCCTACCATCTATATTCAACCATTATTAATATTTTGCCATATTTACTTGCTATCGCTTGCTCTCTCGCTTTCTCTTCCACTCTGGAAGGGATTATTTGAAAGTAAATTTCATACATAAGTTTTTCCCTCAAATAACTCAATTTTTGTCTTCTTAGAATAAGCATATTTTCCTATGGAGCTATAATATCATCATCACAATTAAAAATTCAACAATTCTGTAATATCTAATATCTAATTCACATTCAAATAGTCTCAGTTGTCCCTAAACTGTCTTCTATAGCTATATTTTTCAAACTAAGATCCAGTAAAGTTTCCCCTATTGCATTTGTTCTTTATGTTTACAGAAGTCCCCAACCTTTTTTTTTTTCCCAGTACACTGACTTTTGAAGAGACCAGGTCAATCGTCTTGTAGAATGTTCTGCAACATGGATTCCTCTGCTCGCTTCTTCCTGGTGTCAGTTATCCTGCTTCTCTGTCCTCTGCGTGCCTGGTGAACTAGAAGTTGAATCTAAAGGCTTGGCTGGATTTAAGTTAAATTGTCTTGGCAAGAATTCTCCATAGGTGATGCTTCGTACTTCATATTACTTCATTCACATAATGTCAGCTTGTCCCACTATTAATGAAGTTAAATTTAATCTCTTGGTTAAGATGGTTCCCACCAGATTTTTCCAAAGTGAACATAAATTCCCCCATTTGCAATTAACAAGTAATCTATAGAGTAATACTTTGAAATCTTGCAACTCTTCTGTTATTCTGCAAAACTTTCATAAAACAGTTTTAGCATCCATTGGTGATTCATTTCTGAATCAACTGTTTCACTGGGGATTACTCAGCACTTTTTATTACTACTGTAAGTACAGGTTAAGGGATATCCTAGAGAAAGCACAAAGAGGAAGCCAAATCATTAATAGAAATGCTTCTATGTCTTGATCTCATTTGGAAGCCTCCAGATCAGAATTAAAATAAATAGATAGCAGATGAGATTATATGTCAACCACATGGCAGAGCATATTGGCTTGTATGGAACAGATATTTGAAAAACAATTAACAAATTTGGGAACATTTGAAGAGAAAAATATAGCTCGTCATTATATATTATGAGGGTCTTTATAAATTCTTACTTGTTTTAAGAGAATCTGGAACAGTTTGACAATAAGCATATTAGAATCACCTACCAAGAAACAAGAAACATAGGAGGGGAAATAACATGAGCAGTAAATGTCTTTGAAGTGTGAATAATAAGATTCTAAAAGTAACAAATTAGAAAGATCAAGGGAAGAGTGGAAAGAATTCCATAATTTCTCCAGTGCAGGCCATTTCAATACTTTACCAAAATCGAGGGTTGAATGAGCACAAAGGAAGGGGAGTTCTTGAGCCATCAAGAAGCATAGCTTACTAGCAAACCTGTTTTTCAGGTAGCTACCCAATTGGTTCTGTTAGCCTGTGACTGGACAAGCTTATTTTCTAGCATTATGATTGGAGAGAGAAAGACGAAGTTTTCCTTTACTGTTTTTTTCTGAGTATACACATACACGTACACACATATATATATAGGAAATTAGCAAAAATGTGCAAAACTATAAAGAAAAAACTAAGGATCACCCCTAATTTACCTTCCAGATGTATTCTTTTTTAATATTTTGGTGCATATCATTCAAGATATCTTCCTATACATATATATTTTAACAAAAATACAATCATATTATTACACTGTTTTGGTAATCTGCTTTTTCATCTATTGTATATTATAGACATCTTTCTGTGTCAGTAGTATAGTTCTATAGTAGCATTGTATAAATGGAAATCATTACATTTTATAGATATACCATAACTTATTAAACAATAATCTATTGAAAGTAACAGAACATTACCACTTTCCACTGTTGTAAGCAATATAACAGTAACTGTTTCAATTTTTGTGCATTGTCCTCTGATTCTCTCATACAAGATTCCCAGAAGTAGAACTGCTCAGTCACAAGATACACACTTAAGAACAACTAGTCGTAATACATTTTTAATGTATTCATTGCTACGTATTTAGCTGCCTGTTTAATTTTTTGTCTAAATCTATTTAATTTTATTTTGCCTAATTGTAGATTTTAGAACGTTTTCATCATTTATTATTTTTTTAGATTCTACAAATTTACCAGAAAGGTAGACATGACATCACACTCAATCGTCTGCTTTTTTGTATATATCTTTAGCCTAGTTATCAGAGCCAAGTGGGGTTCTATAGATCTCCATGTTGCCACGAGGTATATTACAATCGAAGGAAGTCATACCATGCTCCTTGAGAAAGGGTGAGCGACAAGCAGGCTCGGATGTGATGACATTACTTTCTGTGAGCTCAAGGGAGCTCATGCTCCTGTCCTGAGGAACTCTGGAAAAACTATGAATGAAAATGCCCTTTCTTTTAAATCCTTGGCAGATGCAACGAAGAATAGGGTCAGGCAACAAAGTGCTCCATGAAATGGGAATGACAGAGTATCTGGAAGTCCAGATTTGGAACACTTTCTGAAGGTATTAAGCTGTTGAACTTTTTGTAGCCTAATACCTTGTTTAGAAAAGGGCAGTGATATCCTTGTCACCTTTCCAGGCAAAGACAAATTTTAAGCATTTGTCATTTTTAACATCCCTTGTACTAGTCGGCAAACTTTCTGGTGTAGTTTCATTAATAATATTGAATACATAGTTACCTTGGAATGTGAATTCCTGATTAGGGCCCTTCAAATACTAGAGAATAGATTATAGTTTATTTAAACAGACACACATACGTACAGACATATTATATGGCTTAACCAAAGTTAAGAAGTAAATTATCTTCAGATAATAAAATAGGTGTTATTTATCATTATTATTATCAATATCATTATTATTCCCATTGTTCCCAGAACTGAGGCTCAAAAAGTTTAAGTGAGTTGCTCCAAATCATACAACTAAAATGGAAAAAAACCTCATGGCTATATAAATCAGAACAAAGCTCTGGGCTTTCATCATCCACAGTAAAGAGATAACCACAGAGGGTTATATAGTTTTCTGATGCTTAATAGAGGAATCCAAAGAACTAATAGGATTATGTGTGAAAACATTTACATAAATCATTTTGAACTATGTAATAGACCATACACTTCTTGTTAATACTTTGAACAATGCAGAGACATTCCCATGTATGATTATTTCTTCTGTTAGCCTTGGAGAAAGGTGAGGGTATCATGCTATCTACATGAGTAGTTAAAGTGTATGATGAAGCTTAAAAACTTCTGGTAACCTGGCTTAATATAGAGATGTAGCATAAGAAATGGATGATTAATATATACATTATACTATTTTTTTCTCTTTTTAGGAAGGTTGGGCATGATGAATAAGAATCACATGAAGATCCTTCACGATATATGCCTACATCCCCATGACAACTTTTCTCTAATATTGTTTCAGTGAGCCTTTGGCAGTAACTGAATGCCAGACACTACAAAAACACAGTCTCTAGCAAGCAGTTTCAGAATAGGTATTCTGTTATTGACTGAAGGATAGTCTTCATGCCCTTAACTTTCAGTATAAAAATCAAATTTCTAAAGCCAGCCTTTATCATCTTTTCTCATTTCTCTTCTCCTTATGCCTTATTTTTCTGTCTTCATGAATGGCTGCCGCTGTGCTGACGTACCATCCTGACCCTTGCCTTTATCCTTACTGCCCATTCGACCTGGCACACCCTGGCTATGAGAGAGCCTCGCCAGCATCGCCCAACTACTTCTTCCGTCTTTGTGTCACCTGCCTACCACACTGCCTGACATATACACTGCGTGAAATGAATAAAGGCCTGAATGCATAGATTCATTTTATACATATAATACTGTATTTATATTATATATTTATTTACATTTTACTTTATTATTTTATAAATATATTATTGATATATTACATTATATATAATATTATATCTGATCCATTTAGACTCCCCAGGATTTAGAGCTGCCAGGTAAGTTACAGATTTTGTTTTGGAAACTGGAAAAAGATTTAGGGGCATGTGGGTGGGTCTGCAACTTAGTGATTGGATCTCCTGCCCTCTGCCCTGCTGTGCCACCTCCTCCCTGGTGTGCACCGGGGCTGCACTCTGCAGGCTAGCCAAAACTGGTTGGCACAGATGCTGCCGGTTAGGGGAGAAGCATGGACGCAGTGACCAACATAGTATCATCAGTAGTCAATCTAAAGACACTGTTTACTTGAAAACTACCTTTGAATGGCAAATGTGTTGGAGCAGACAGTAAAAAGGTGTCCTTAGGACCCACTTAACTTATATCGAGGTACCTTATTTTATGAGACATTAGTACCATATCTCTGCATGCTTTAAGAGCATTATTATTAAATATAAGTATTTCTTCATATACATAGTGGGATAGACTGACATAGTTCCCAGTTCTAGGCTTAAAGATAAAGCTATACTGTTTCATTGCTGGGATACCACAGCCGCCCAGTAGCATAACTGAAGTCTGGCCAGTACAAATTTTAAAACTGTCAAAGTCCTCAAAGTACCTAACAAGCCCATCTTTAACCTAAACATCCTGACCGCTAAAATTCACCTTTGTGAACTTCGGAAAATTCTAATTTCCTGAGAATACGTATAGGTTGTAGTCTGTGGATATTTTCAGCCCACTTCACACTTTTTACTAGTTAGAGTGGAATTAATGAATATGTGCATTTGTGTGTGTGTGTAAAATAAAGGTGCTGGGTTGGAACACATTTATTCATCCATTCCACACCAGCTGTCTGAGATTCTTACCCCTAAATTCTGAACCAAAATTTTATTATTTGGGTCCCAACACCTCTAGGTCTTGAAGGTACAGGATAGAAAATCTCCCTGGCAGACCAAACCAGATGAGGACTTAACACGGCATGGAAAATCATCCACTTGCATATGAGAGTTACCTGCTTGCATTAGGTCTCCAATACCCCTGTCTGACAGCAGGCAGCCATACATGTGTAGACATGTTTTAACTGAGGATCGTGACCTACAATGTCTAGGGGATGACCTCAGGCAGATGCAGTGTTCCTTTGCTCTTCACAGGACAAGGGCTCACTCTGAAAATAAATTCTCCTCTAATTTCCTTTGTTTCCCATTTCTGTTTTGCTTTCCTGAGCCTGCTGTATTTGGCAGGCAGACACACTTTTCAGATGAGGCAGTGGGGAAGGCAACAATCAGGACATGCTTTATGATGTACTTTTCAGGTTGCTTTATACAGAGCCATATCTAAAGAACCCAACCTCCCTGAATGCCCAGGCGGGTGGCTCCTTTATGAAGCCCACTGAAATAGCTCGTCCCAAAATGGACAAGTTACAAGCTACCAACTGAGCAGGTAAAAAGCACGGCACTTTGGGTTTTCCAAGGTCAGTGAGTTTGACTATATATACAAAGACGAGAACTACATGGATGTTGGGGCTGATTTTAAAATGGGTCAATAAAAAATAACCATTCAATCAGAACAGCAGTGAAGAGATCAGATGCATTCATAAGCAGTAAAATAGAGGTGAAAGCTACTTTCTTTCTATTTAACTGAGCTGTTGTAAGGATCAAGGGAGAATTCAAATCAAAACATTTTATGTTAAATGTAATTTCTATCTAGCCTACACATTATCTTTTCTATTATTATTTCACTATTTTTCATGATTCCATCTGGAAAGAAGCTAGAAGTAATATTTGAATTATTACCCTTTAGAAAATCATTAGAAATAAATTCCCTTTCAACAAACAAATATAGAATATGGGTTGCAAATCGTTTACTCAGGTCAAGCTTGTAGGTATATTTGGTCAAAACAGAATGTTTGTTTTAATGCACTAGTCATCAGCATTAAAAAGTTAGAATGTTTCTGACAAAAATGTTGGATTTCTTTTCTTCATTGAGAAATTAGGAGATTTGGAAGCAATGGTCTCTCATTTACCATGTGCCAGGCACATTTTTAGGCACTGAGAAAAGGACAGAACAAAGCCTGGCAAAAACCAGCTGAGAACAGCAGAGGCTACTTCTATATCTAGGCATAGTTCTGGTTTTATCACAGCCCCACTACCCTTCTATTTTACTGTGAATACCAGGCCTACTGTGTTCATTTGCTGTAACTGCCTGGTCTCTGTAAACATTTGTGTTTGTGATGCCTCCGGTACGCTTGCAATTTATACATGCTCAAGGTCTAGAGAGAGTCCTTTAATGGCCCCAATTTATTCAATCCAAGTGTTATATGAAGGATTAAGTTAGGAAGAAGATTGCTGACTTTTATTAAACTCATCCCAAGCCTCTGTTGAGTACTTGCTACAGGTACGTTCCTTGAGAGGGCAGTCTTGGAACTGAGCCTTGAAAGGAGTAGAATTTCCGCAGTAGGATGCATGGAAGGTATGTGGCATTGCAGGGGAGGATGGTTGAACTGAAGTGTTTGAAAACTGATCAGTTTGGCAGGAGCACGGGATGGTAGAGGGATCAATACTGTTTCCTAACCTGACACATGATCCGAAAGGTGCAGATGGTATGGGTACTCTGTCCGAAAAACCAGCTCTTACAAGTAAACAAATCCTCCAGAAAACAACAGAAGGGCAACATAGAATCAAGTTGTTCTAAGATATTATGTTCTCACAGTGCCTAAATAATAGAAAATGAGCACACACTTGGATCATGTGGTTGTTACTATACTTCTAAAGCTTTGAAATGGGGAAAACAGAAAACTGAAGCATTTTCAAATGTCTACATTATTCGGTCCTGCATAAATTCTCACATACTTGGGCAGGATTGAGCCATTTAGATAAGATTTTTCACACTGTACTACAATATATTAAGCTTGATGAGTCATGATGATAAAAATATTTATTAAACCTTGGCTTCAGTCTAGAAAATATTTTTAGTTTGCTCATGTGTCAAACAGAACCTCTGAAATCATATTATTCCCATGACATTTATGTAAAGGATGATAAGTTGTACCCTATTGTGCATGCATATAAACTATGTATAACTATTACAAATAGAGTTCAGAGCAGTAGTTAAGAAGTTAGAAGGCCATGGTAGCACATGACATTTTGCAGTTCAGAAAAAAAACTTCTAATGTCTTTAGGGGCCCAAAAATCTTCTCTTCATCAACATCCAATTTATTTATTTTATTTTAGTAACTGCTGTGTAAATACCACGTGCCTGCTGCTAGATTGGGTACAATGGAAATGGTAGCTTAGAGAAATCACAGAACTTGTCCTCAAGGAGCTCATGATTTTCAGGGATCTAGTTTTGCAATGCGGCATTTGCACAGGTTGAAGGAAAGGCAGAACATCTCATTTTCTATTTTCTTCTTAGTCCCAGGGTAAGGCAAGCTTTCATTATGGGGAGTGGATTGACTCCTAAACTGTATTAGCAATTATGATGGGTTCAATTAACTGATGAAGAATTGATTATCAATAGGGAATCACATACAGCATCCTAAGAATTAAATCTGATATTTATTTAATCTTATTCTGTATAGCACCGTGGGTGGAAAGGGGTACAAAGAAATGATAAAAGTCACATTCGTTTTCAACACTTGGCTCATCTGTACCTGTCACTCCACTAGACACATCATGGACATTATAATTTTTAAACTATGACCCAGATCTGTCAGGTTGCAAAGTCTATTTTCTTTCCCCTACACTATGCTCTGGTGCTTGCCCTTAGCAACTCATAAATCTAGTGAAGAGACAAGGCTACTACATACACATAAGGCAGTAAGAGAATAAACAGAAGCTCTTTCTGTGTCCTTGATTTTAATGCCAGAACAATCAAACAGCTACAGCAAAACCAGTTCAGGGAACTGCTTCGATGGCAGAGTAGGAGTTAGGGCTCTGTCCCTCCAACATCTTAGACCTGGGTTTGAACCTCAGATTTTCCCCTACCCCTTCTGAACGTGCGACCCTGAATACTGATGCTGTTTCTTCATCTGCCCCATGACAGCACCACCTAGTCCTTTGTGAGAATTAAAGCTAGATGGAAAACACACTGCATGGTATCCTCCCCAAAGCAGAACCTCCATGTTATTCCATTCAATGGGTGTATTGTGCCTCACCTTGTTTTATCTCAGTAATTTTTGACAAGGTGACCTGTGACACTCTCTTGAAGCATCCTCATTCCTGTAGCCTGAGATTCCAATCTTAAAGTTTTCCTCTTATCTCTCCGGGTACTCCTTGATTTTGTTCAGGGCTCAATGCGAGACCTTTGCCTACTTCTTTTAATACCTTTCTCTGTAATCTCATGAATAACCATAGCATATACATGCATATTCTGACAACTCCATAGGTAATATTTCAGACTTTGAGGCCCAAACCGGATTATGTATTTGCCTATTCAATACCTCCACTTAACTAACCACTTGACCAACCTCCCAAAGGGACTATGTCTACACCTGACCTCGCTGTATCATACCTAACCGCCCACCAAACCACCTCCTCCTCTTAGTAAATGGCACCATGATCCTCCTTGTTCAGGCCAGATATCTAGGTCCCATCTTCAATAGTCCTCATTTCCTTGCCCCACATCCAATTATTCAACAAGTTTTTCACAATGTATTTTAAATATATTTCAAATTACCACTTTGAATTTTACCCTTCCTCATTGTACCCTAGTGCATGCCAACATTGCCTCCAGATTAAATATTGAATGAATTTTACTTTTTCTGTTTTGGTCCAAGTCATCCTATACACAGTCATCAAAAAGTTCTTTTAAAACTTAAAAACTGAAATCTACTCATATCCTACCTCTACTTTAAGCCCTTTAATGGCTTTCCACTGCTCTAGAATAAAGATTAAAATCTTGACCTTTGCTTACAGTGCCACATAGTAATCTGACACTTGAGAATTTCTCCAGCTACATCTTATGCCATTCTCCATGACATTCAGTAATCTTCAGCTAGATTGTCCTTTCTTTGTTCTCCAAATGCCTCAAGTCCCTTCCTGAGTCAGACTTTTTGCACCTGCTGCCCCTTCTCTCTTTGTCTGGTAAATTCTTGGTTAAACAAGTTTTAGCTTAAACATTTTCAGAGAAACCTCCACACTAAGCTTGGCCATTTTGCTACATGCTATTATAGAGCTCTTTGTTTCTACTTCCTAGCCCTTAGCACACTCATTATGTATGTGTGTGTGTATACATAAATATTTATTATATTATATTATATATTATATTATTTGCTTTACTTTCATTTCCCCCTAAAAATTGCTCCACAGGTCAGAAACTATGGTGCTTTTATTCACCAGAACCAATATATCCCCACTATCTAATACAATGCCTTATACAAAATAGACACTCAGGAAATATTTTTAATGGATTAATTCTCAACACATAGTAGCTATTAATAAATCAACAACAATACTAGTGACAATGCATATTAGTCTGCTCCAGCTACCATAACCAATACCTCAGACAGGATGGCTTAAATAACAGAAATGGATTTTCTCACAGTTCTGGAGGCTGGGTGCTGACCAGTTGAGTTCCTGTCTTCTTGACCTGCAGGTGCCTTTTTCTCACTGTGTCCTTACACGGCAGAGAAAGAGAGAAAGATCTCTTCTCCTCTTCTTGTAAGGCATCAATCCTATTGGATTAGGGCTATACCCTTATGACCTCTCTTAACATTAATTACCTCCTAAAGACCTTATCTCCAGACATAATCACATCCTGAGTTAGGACTTAATCATATGAATTTGGGGTGGGGGGCTCCAACTCAGTCCACAGCATAGTGTTTCATAGAAGAGGTAAGACTTGAGATGTGCAAAGTATGGAAGAAGAGAAGACAGTTGATTATATGGCGAGGATGTGGAGAGAGGGGAACCCTCCTACATTGCTGGTGGGAATGCAAATTAGTTCAACCATTGTGGAAAGCAGTATGGAGGTTCCTCAAAAAACTCAAAATAGAAATACCATATGACCCAGGAATCCCACTCCTAGGAATTTATTCCAAGAATGCAGCAGCCCAGTTTCAAAAAGACAGATGCACCCCTATGTTTATTGCAGCACTATTTACAATAGCCAAGAAATGGAAGCAACCTAAGTGCCCATCAGTAGATGAATGGATTAAGAAGATGTGGTACATACACACAATGGATTATATGGCATATCTTAATAGAAGATTCTAAAAGCCAAACAGAAGTATTGATTAATACAGAAGGCATCAGATAATAACAGCAGATTCTTGAGCTTTGAACCACTACCAATAGAGTTTCATGGAAAGATGAATATGGCAGCTATGGACTGAATGGGTCAGATGGGTTCTGGCTATGACATTCACCCAGGCACTGGGCATGGGAGAAAGGGCCTCAGTAATAGTAGTGGGAATAGATAGAGGAGAATGATTTTAGGAAAACTATAGAAAGACAAAACATAATTATGATAGCTCCAAATAAAAGCAATATTAATGACTCCATGAGACTGGAAGGTAAAAAGTGCCCTATAAGGTAAGTCTGTGAAGGGAAGACAAGGAAGAGACCCTAAAGCAGAATTGCAAAGAAAACAAAATGAAACAGAACAGCCACTTGACTACAAACTCAGTTTTGATCACTCACAGGCAGAAATCTTCGACCAACCCACTGGTATGATGGGCTCTCCCCTATCTCCTGCAATTCACCAGGAACAAATCCCAGCGCTCTGCCTACCCAGGCCACCATCATTTCTTCTGCCTTTTGTCACTGGTTTTCATCTCCAAAACCCACCTGCAAATGGTTCTCTCTCTGTACTTTGGAATTCCCAGGTATGAATTCTGGTAAGTGGATATGGTATAATAAATATATTTGATCTTTGTCCCTGGTTCTTGGGACAAAACTCCTGAAACCTTGGAATTTCCTGAGGAATAAGAATGTCATTTATTATTCATAAAAAGCTCCTTTTGAGCACACCTGAATTATGTTAATAAGGTGACTTAGGGTGGGGTCCCTAAATGGCCTTAGGATGGGCAGGTCACCCGAAGGACTAGTGTTTAGAAGACAGAATTTTCAGCCCCATCTACCAAATTCTAAGAGGGAGAGGGGCTGCAGAGAAAGCTGGAGATGAAGCTTTATAAAAAGCTCTTGAGCAATGAGATGTATGGAGCTTCTGTGTTAGTGACCACATGGAAGTGCTAGGCAGGCGGTGTGCCCAGAGAGGGCAAGGAATTCCCTTGTACGGTGCCCTATGCATCTCTTCCATCTGGCTGTTCCTGAATTGTATCCTTTAATAATAAATCAGTAAATGCAAGTAAATATTTCCCTGAGTTCTGTGAGCCACTCTAGCAATTGTCAAACCTGAGAAGGGATCTTGAAGAACCCAATTTATAGCCAGTGCATCAGAAGTACTGGTGACAGCTGGACTTCTGTGTGGCATCTGCAGAGGGGCAGTCTTGAGGGACTGAACCCTTAACTTGTAGGATCTGATGCTATCTCCAGGTAGAGAGAGTCAGAATTGAGTAAAATCTGTAAGACAAGCAGTTGTTGTCTGCTGAGAAATGGAGAATTGTTTAGTATGGGAAAATCCCCAAATACGTGGTGTCAAAAGTATTGAAAATAGAGGAGAAAAACATTTTTCCTTACAGCTGGACTCTACACCCAACAATGTCAAGTTAGGTGAATTTCCCTTAGATGAAGCACCTGTGCTTTCATTTGCCCACAACATTAATGCATAATGGGTAGCACTTGGCTTCCCCAATCTCTGGATTCAAGTTGTGTCTAAAAATATAAGTAGATATTTGAATACATGCTTCCCACCTTAAAGAGCTTTCTCCTTAGCTCATTTGAAGGATAGAATATTTATTTGTTTATTTATGTACCTATTTATTTTTCTTCTTTTGCTCTTAACACGCTACTGAAAAAAATTTTCTTTGTACATCTCTGACTACCAAAAATACTAAGCATGTAGTATGGTAGATCTAGCTATTAAAAAGAAAGAGAGAGAGAGAAATCTCCTTTCTCTCTGTTTTTTAAAAACCGTAAAATAAACAAGGCCAGGAATGATCTCCTACGTGAGGGAGAAGCCAGAGCAAGAGGTCTTTCCTTTAGGAGATCCAGCTCTAGGTTGTGGCTTAAAAACAATGTCCCTGTTAATTCTGAAGGGCAAATTTGCCCCAGGATAATCATGGGGATGTTGTAAATTGCATTCTTTCCTTCTCCTTGAAGAGGTTATTACAGAACAAGGATTATTTTGAAAATATCATCAGAGAGGTAGAAAAAAATAATCTCCCCCTCTAGGTAGAAGATAATAAAAAGACTAAGGGATCCTGGTGGATTTTGAGCTAACAGAGGGCACGACCGTTCTTCCAGCTAAAGCAAGGAAGGATGCAACAAGGTTACGCTTCCTCTGTGTGACGGTGCTATATTTATTTTATGGTTATTAAGCCTTTCCTTCACGTTCAGGTTCTTATAGAACATGCAGAAAACCCGTTTTCAAAATGGGTTAAACCTTTAGGTGAAAAAATTTTGTTCTCAAGGAGGTTACCTCCTAAAAGATGAAAAATAATTAGATGCAGGTGGCATTAAACAACTTACAATGTTTTCATGGAGATTGAAAATGGGCAGTATGACTGAACGTGGGAAATATGTGTGCTCATTTCTCCTTTCGTCTATTTCTTAATTCCTTAGGACATTTCAAGGCAGCATGACCAAGAGCTGGTCCAGAGGTGAAGGGATTTCAAAGAGGGGAAGAGAAGTCTTTTCTTATGAAAGATGGGAAAATTTTCCATAGATGAGAAATAGAGTAAAAGAATAGATGGAGGAGAGTGTGGGTGTAAATTAGAAGCAGAAAAGTCTGCTTGATTTAAAGAAGAAAATGACAAGTGCAAGAACAGTGAATCTGTTTTTTCATATTTATATGCTCATTTAGGTCCAGCTCTACAAAGTAAAAAAATTAGAAACATATGTCTGGCAGTACATTCCAATTTATGATTTTTACCCCCATAAAATTCCATGTACCTTAAATGATGGGTGCTTTAATATATGGCTATATAGTTCCAATTGTGTAAGATCCTGGAGTCGTAGGAGTTTGAAAGTCAATATTAGTTGTTGATGTTTGATGAAAATTCAGGGGTGAGGACTGGAGTTGAACATCCAGAAATGAATCTCTTCAGAACTAAATTTTATTCTCATAGCTATGAAGCAAATATTTTTTATTCCCCTTCTTTTCCTGCACTGTAAACCTACCTTAGAACTAAGTACTTTCTAGGGCTATTTGAAGTTCAAGCTCCAATCACTGATTGCATTAGCTAATTTCATACACTTGCCAAGCTCTCCGGAATACAGATGGGGACCAAGGTGGCGATGTTTTCCTGTGCTCTACACAAAGCATTTGCACACAAAGCACAGGTCACCCTGTTGGGTAGAAACGTGTCTGGTCAGTGATCTCAAAATAAAATTCCGCTGTGGACAATAGTGCTCTCAGGCACCCTCATGCCACTTAGCATCTATGGACAGAGTGGAGGTCAAGCAGAGTAGAAAAGATCAAGCGGCTCTCAGACAGAACTCACTGCTTTTGGTCTCTCAAACGCTGTCATTAGTCACCGCTCCGAAACAGCAGAAATAATGAGCATATGTGCTTGACCTGAACCATCGATGTTTTGCCAACTGTAGGGCACATGCAAGGCCACCCAGTTGACTCTAAATGTATCATTCAAATTGAACTTGAATTTCCATGGCTCTAAGGTTCTGCCTAGTGCACGAGTTACAGGAATTGAAAGCTGCAGACTATTAGGTTACTGTAGTAAACGGCTAACATAACAAGGCCTATTGCTTTTCAGATTCAGATACTTTGCAAATCAAATCGTGACTGCTAGGCCTTATTTTACCAAGAGCCAGGAACACAGCTGGCATAGTGCTATTAAGCCTGATTCAGAGTTACGTGTATCTGAGTTCTAGTCTTGGTTCTAGCACTTTAAACTGTGTTACCTTGGCCAAGGAAATTTATATTTTCTTGGCTTAAAACTTTACTTTCAGGGTTTTAATTTTCCTTTATCAATTCAACCTCCATTTGCTGAAAGGTGGGGTGGGGTTTGGTGGGGGAGAGAGAAAGAGAAAAAGAGATTTTATAAAACTCAAACATGACCATCTCATACCTTGCTTTAAAATCTCCAGTTGTTATTCAATGCCACAGGGTAAAGTTTAAATTCCTATGGAAGGCAAAGTGGGTCACTGGTGAAACTTTCCAAAGAACCAAATTAATAAATGATTCAATGTAATGGCCAGATAAGTGGAAATAAATCATGATAAGACTCAGCTGTTTTTGAACATTTGCCGTGTGCTTGATGTCCTGAGGGTCCTATCATCATCTCATTTAATCTCATTCATGAACCTCACCCTTAATCTTAGTGATATTCCTAGCTCTATTATTTGTGGTATTTGGATTTAGTTTATCAGTGTTATTTTTTATGTTACTGGACATTTTGTGAAATATCTAGGCATTCAGACAAGTGGTTCTCAAACTATTAGTACCAGTATTTCATGAGCCATAGCTATTAATTTAAAGGGGGCAAAGCATTCATATTAGGAAATGTTAGATTAAATAAAGATAAGCAAGTTTCTTTACTATAGGACCTTTAATATAAGTTTTTGCCCTATGAATACCCAAGAGACACCAGGGTGGTACTGTATTACATGACAAAGGAATTCCTTTTGGTTGAATAGCTGTTGAATTATCTTAGTATTCTGCAGAGCACAGTTGGAGAAATTCTGGTCTAGATAAATAAATCCTAGAGTGATGAGTCATTGGCATATATTCCCAGAACACTAAGTCATAAAGAGCTTGCTACCTACCACCTGAGGGCTTGGCTTCTGAGTAAGTCAAATAGCAATCCTGTAGTCATTCCAGAAAGTCATTCCTTTAAAACCGTTGTTTTAAAGCAGTTTTAGAGACCCTGACAAGAGCATGTGGTGTAGGACAGAGGACCCTAGTGCAAGTCCATAGAATAACTAAGTACATGGCAAAGCTTTCACAGGTCCATGTGAAATTAACACTGTCCCGTTCAATGGGTTTGTTCAAAATTTTAAGACAAGGGGGATTTAAAAATAAATTATTATAAATCCAAGCTATGAAGTACTTCAAAGTGGTTAGATAAGTGAGGTAAACTTATATGTACTGTACAGAAAATTATCTGTGGCATATTATTAAGTGAAAAAGCAACAAATTGAAGGAAGCCCATTATAGAATGACTGCATTTATGATATTAAAAAACATGTACATATAGAAATGCATAGAAATGGGTCTGCAAATATACATGCAAAGCTCTCAGTGATGTCTTATTTCTGAAAAGATGAGTTGTGGGTGAAGATAGACATTCAATTTTTACTTTAGTAACCTTACTATTATTTGAGATTTCAGTAACTGACATATATCACCTTTGTAAGAATTTTAATTGAAACAAACATGTTCTAATCACACATATTCTAGCATACACATTTGAATCATATATAAGGAAAAAACATATTTCAGTGTTTGTTTTTTTTCTATGTCCTCTGCCTTAGCTAGAGATGGAATATCAATTACTATTGCCCTTTAAAAAGATTATAGAGAACACCAGGAATACATAGGGCCACCTACTATAAATTCTGGAGAACACCAGGTACTGTTCACATTCAACTATGCTACTTATACAAGGCAGGGATATAAGTGGGAAAAGCCATATCCTGGCCTTTAGTATGGAATACAAAGCCACCAGTACTTCACTTTGCACTCCACATGCACATAACTTTTTTCCAGATCCTTACAAATGCTTAGCTTTTCTATGTTTCTTTTAGATCATGTAGAGAGGTAAATGCTAGAAACTTCTTTCTTTCTAGTCCCCACCTCACCCTCATGTCCTTATTGAACATCTAAGAAGCCTTCAACAATAACGTCAGGGTCTTACTCTTCCATGAAATGTTTCCTGACTCAGCTCCTTCTCCACTGCGAGTGAATAAGTGATGCTTTAAAAATGTTAAACCTTAGCGCTTATTAAAATGTATTAAGACTGTTGTATAATCTTAGTTCTCATCACTAAATAATGTACACTTTAAAACCCATTTTTATTTTTCAGTTCCCAGAGCCTACATACAACAGGGGTCATGGTCAGGGCCGGGTTACGTGTTTAGAAAATAACACCTTTGGTCATGGAGTTAGGATGCTACATGCAAGATATTATAGTAAGCTCTCGGAGGGCTCTGCAGCTGAAGCGAGCATGGATGCTCATTTAAGTAAATAAGTAAAATGCATACAAATAAGACTATACTTAAGGTCATGACAGGAATTTGGAGAAAATGTTTGCTGTCCTCCCCCCCCCGAAAAGAACCCCAGAGCAGTGGTAAACGGTAAGGCTCAAACAATTTTTGAACTTGAAAAATAAAAATAAATTAAAAGAAGAAAGAAAAGATAGCAGTTTTTAAAGTAGATGAAAAACCAGCAAAAAATAAGTATTAATGACATGACCCTAATTTGCAGAGCTAAAACAAAACAAAAAACTCCTTGTGAAGCAAATTATTCCCTGCATATAGGATTTCTTTGTTTTCTTTGAAGCCAGTTTAGATTCAGATCCATAAATAGAGTACTGGAGTTGAGTGTCTGTTAAGATTATATGTTAAATAAAGGACATTTGTAATGGGTACTACAAAAAGAGTGATCTCTGAAAATGAAAGTAATAGTGTCCACCGAATCTTTGGTTAAATCAATCATACATTTTTCTGGGTTTCAGTGCTTCCCAGCTGGTGGGCAGCAGCACAGATGTGTTGCAAAGAGGTTGCAGGTGTATCAGATATTGACCTCTTGCAGCCCTCCTGGCCCATTGCTTGCCAGGCATAAGCACCTTGCTCACTTATCACCCTGATTTCCTTTGTGTGCTATGATATAAAGAACTTGAGAAACACTGATCTACTGTCATTTGAAATTTTCATTCTTTCACATGAGCCAGCTTTTTGGTAAATGTCTATTACAGATGGTAATGTAATTGAAAAGGATGAGAAAAAAACAAAATAGGATATAAAGTCAAAAAGTGAATGGTCCTTAAAAGTTCAAAATTATCTGTGCCCTTAAAAAGGTGACTTAACCTTTTTCGTGTTTAATTTGCTTGTCCATAAAGTGGGTAAAATAGTATCTGCCAAGCTTAATTTAATATTACTGTTATAAATATCAAATAAAATAATGGACATAAAAGTGCTTTGAATCGTGTGTGTTATTAAATTATAAGGCTGTCGATGCCAACTCACACTCACCCCTCTGTGGAATAGAAATCACTTTACATGCAATATTCTGCTAATTATTCCAAGAAATGAGAAAATATTATAAGCGAGAGTCAATCAGGACTGAAAGGAAATGTAACTGGACTACGGTTCATGTGCCTTCTATTCCAATTGCCAGTATCTAAGAATATTTGAATTCTACACTTGCACCAAGTTAATATTAAAGTTCTAAATCAACATTCAGCTTTCTGGTATGTAAGCATATGGCTTCCAAATGCTATTTTTACCTGTGTGTTCCCAAAGTACTACATGTCTCAGTTCACAGTGCAGTATATAGAACTGATGACCATAAATGTTAAGAGGACAGTAACACCAGTGCCATTGGTGATGGTGGTGGTGATGATGGTGTTGATAAAAATCTCTTATTTGACTAAAACTTTGTAGTTTTTAATGCCCTTGTATTATCTACTGCCACATTTATTAAAGTGATTATATAAGTTCCTTAGAGGCTGTTAAGTTTGGGAATTGAGGGGTCAATAATTCCTTTTATACTGGACTTTCTAGGTGTTTAATATTCCCAGAGGTTTTATTGTAAAATTTCAGAAGATAGACGGCATATGCAGAATTCCCTATAAGGACATTTCATTCCCTCACCCCAAAACATCAAGTGGAATCAAGTATTTAGTGGAATATACTTTATGATGCTCTCATCTAATGTATAGGCACTGCTGGAAGTGACCACAGTCACATGTCATTTAGTTCTACATCTTCACTGAGCAGATAAGGCTTTGAAAGTCAGAGAAGTTAAATGACATCTTCTAGGGCTACATAGAAAATTAGTGATGGAGACCCTACAGTGCGAACTTCTCAACCCAGGGCTTTGTCTTTTTCATTACATTATTAAGTTGTAAGAATGGCCTCAGACTTCCTTTATCTCGGCCCATTCTCTGAGTTAGCCCAGTCACCCTTTCTGTTACCACCTATTCTTAGACTCTATGCCTTTCATTTCTTTGATCAGGGACTCCAAAGTCATATCTATGACCTCCAGGCTCTCTGGCTTCAATGACCTCTCCATGAATCATTTATCTTTATGTGGATTCTGTAATATGGTTTTATATATCTGTTTAACAGATGAGGAAGACAACACCTACAAGGTAAGATTCGTTCAAGGTCAGGCAGCAGTTAGTGACAGGGCAGACCCTAAGCAATGCCTGACTGTAACGCCATTTTACAACATATCTTAATTTTACAAAGTTATGGCTATTATTTTTCAGCTTAAGTGTCAGGCACTGTGCTATCTAAGCCCTTCAGTTATCTCATTTAATCTTTCCATGGCAAATAAGTGAACTCCAGGTGAGGAAATCACTTTCCAGGTCCCAGGGCAGGCGAGCAGCCTCGTAGGTTCTGAACCCAAGTCTTTGGTGTATTGTACTCCATGCCTTTCGGTATGCTCCTGGGACCACACTCCATTGTCTTTGATTTTTAATTTGCAAAGACGAGAAACCAAACTCACAACAAATTTTAAAGAAGGCAGTCCACAATCATGGGCCCACTTTTCACATCAGTATTATCAATAGTCTTTGCTAACCGAGCAGAGGGATGTCCCTGTCAACGTTTGGAAAACTTAAGTTCCAGTCTTTTACTTTTTATTGGCTTTATGCTCTTGAACAAATTACTCTGAACCTCAGTGTTCTTGCCCTTCATTGGTGAACAATGATCACATTATTTTGTAATGTAATTTGTAGGACAGCTGTGAGACTAAGGAAATCTGGAGAGTCGGAGATGACTGAGACTCAAGAAGCCCTACTCGGTGAGGAAGGAGACCTGGAAGCATAGCTAGGAACCTTCCAGCTGGGGCAGAAATGAGTGTCAGGAAGAGACGCTTACATCCATGAGGTAGACAATAACTCACCTTACAGATAATGTAGAAGCACTTGTAAACTACGCAGCATAAGATAAATGTGACAGACATAACTAGAAGCTGTAGGAGCAAAATTACATTCACAAAATTTGTAATTTAAGAGTAAAGAGATACTGAAAAAAGGAAACTATACTTACATTTTTTGGTTGTTTTTGACAGATGAATTATTTTTGTGACTTGGTTTAGTCGAAACTAAAAGCCTAATTGAGTGAGGTATCCGATAACCTGGTATGAAGCATCTACTTTATCATATTTAGAGCACTCTTGGGAGTTTTGAAATTGTTTATATGCCACTTTAAAATGGAGGATTATGCAAAATGAGAAGAGATCATTTTACAACTTCAGTCATATTACTGGGGGCTTTATGTTTATATTAATAGATTGGTTTTTAACGCGTTACGTAAAGTCACCCCTAAATGTCTATGACAAATGTTTGTTACTACAAGCTGTGTGTCTAGGAACTTAAATCCCTAAATACTTCTAATACCCTAAAAGCCATGTGGGTGAGAAAGCCAGAAAATACAAGCGGGCTGGGTCACGTGGCATGAAAACCAAAGCCTGTGCAGGCACAACACTGAAGAATTACTACCAACCTTATAGCCTAAATAAACGTGCACAAAATGTATTTCTGTTACACACAAGTAGTCTCATTTAACATACAGTGAATATTTCTAGCAGATCTTTATGCCACTTAATCTAAAAATAGAGAAGGAGGGGGAGATAAAGTTAGAAAGGAAAGCTTCTGGCAAAATGAGAAATCATCTTTATTAGAGCACCATCCACTTCTGCTATTGCAGTTCTGTCCAAACTGATGTTGTAAATTCTGATTTCCAAAGATTTATAGTGTGACTATAATAGGGGCTGATACAGACCCTTCAAATTTTCAGCCCTTAAGATTTAAATTGATTCATCCCTTTACAGCTACTGATATATATGTATTTTATATATACATATATATACTTAGTGGGCTTATCTAATAAACAGAAATATTCTAAAATATTATTATTCTATTTCTAAATATTAGGCATATAAAACCTGTACAAGAATCATTTTACTAAATCTGTACAATAGCTCTATGACATAATTGTTACTTGTATCCACATTTTAAATAATTAAATTGAGGCTCAGAGTAGTTAAGTGAGTATTCCAAGGTCACACAGCTAATACATGGCAACGCCAGGATACAGACCTAGGGAGGTTGACTTCTAGCTGCAATTGTTTAACTATGTAGTAGTTATGCTCATGAGTTCCTATTACCAGATCTGAAATGATACAGAGTATCTCCAGTTGTTTTCTTATGATCATAATTGTTGCTAAGTGCTCAGGACAAAGGGGATTTAAATTTATTTTAGGTAGAGGATACAAGAATGACAAGAAAGTCATAGTACCACAAAGTTTTAAATCACTTTTTCCTGACCTTTTCCCCTAATAAATACTAGAGTAGACTATATGATTTAAATAGCATAGAATATATCTCATAAAACTTTGACTTATTTTGGAACTAAAGTATGCCCTTCTTTTCACATAGCTTTCAGTTTATCATTTTTCTTCAGAAACAGTTGGAGTTCAAAATCACTGTATGTTATTGCTTGATTCTTTGAAGATCAATTTCTTGAAAGTATATGAAATTAATAACCTAATCTACTGGCGTGTGAAAAATGTCTTTTGGCACTTATGTACTGTTGATAAGCAAATGCTCTTAGGAGTGATGCATTCAAGTGAGGAAAAATGTCCAATTACTTACTCATGATTAGAATATAAAAGGAAACATTGAAAATCTAGTATGAGTGGTGGGAATATTTCTATTTTGACTAGTCTCATTTTCCTTTCTTTACTAATGTTCTATGCTATGATAATGTTAATATTCCTTGAAAATGGGAATGATGAAATTATAAAGGATACTGTGTGCATATATGCATATGTGTTTTTATATATATTCTGTAACAATAACACATGTGTACATACTTGTGTTTAGATTTAAAGGTTTGTGGTTTGTATCAAGTTATTTTGAAGATCAATTAAAGGAGAAAAAGACCAATTCATTAAATCAATTTGTTCACTGACTCGTTATTGAGTGCCTACTACATATTTATCACTGTGCTAGATTCAAGATTAATCAATAACAGGCCCAAAATAAAAAAATAAATAAATCATATTTGCATTTTAGTGAAACATATCTTCAGAAATGTGGTATTATTGGCTTATAGGCAAAGACTTCTAAATCAATTTACTTTGGTCTATTGTTTGAATTCATCATTTAATAGAGAAGCAGCAGTAATGAGTGACATTTTAGAATGACTTTTCAGTACAACTGAAGATAGAAACTGCATTCTGCATGCAACCTGGGGAGTTAATCTGTGTTGTGGATCTATTGAACAGTGAGAAGAAAACAGTGATATTAGCAGATATCACTAAAATGGCATGGTGTCAAAAAAAGAGAAATAGGACTTTCAGTGATCAGTTTAGAAAAAAAAAAATACCAACTACTCCCACATTTATTTTAATGACTGTGTGCATAAAGTTCAAACTCTATTTTGTGAACCAGTTCTTATATTCCTTATTCTAAAAGTATAAGGAAGTTTTTTTTATTAACTTATAAATATTGTAATAGAATGAGAGAAAGTTTAAATTGATATCTATTTGTTTCAATATCCTGGTTACTTTATTTTTCAATTAGATAATTTGACCATGTGAAGTTCCTATATACAAACTACCCACATCAAGACTTAATTTTTTTCCTCATGTAGAAATATTTTTAAGCCAATAGAGATTTCCCTAATTCATGATCTGTCAATGATTTATATAGTGATTTTCCAATTATTCAGATATTACTTTGTGACATTCCTCAAGTCATTCTATTAAACTGTTGCTTCTCTTACGTATCAACTTCTCGCCTACATAATAACCATCTTGTTAGCTGAGCCCTTCTCTTGCAGCAAAGAAACCTGGTGGTTCCAGGCCCAGGTTCACTAGTGGATCTAACAGTACATGTGTTCAGTTTGGCTTAATGCATTTTTAATTAGACTTACTATGCAGACAACTTGACCCTTTTTTCATGGCATACTTAGCTTGTAAGTTCATGGGTCCTCTCATTTAGTTGTCATTTCATTGGTTATTTTTAATAATGCCATAGCACTCAGAAAACCTCCACTCAAATCATAAGACAAGATTTTAATTATAACCTGTATCTTGTAATTAATTTCTTTTCTTCCTTCACCAAGTAGAATTACTATACTCTATCCTTTGTGTTCATCATTCCATTGCTTTCCTTTTCCATTGTATAATGCATATTCAAAAACAGATTTGATAACTTTAAACTTTAGAAAAAGGTAAAAAGTCAAAGTGAAACATTTGGGGATTCTACCTTCCACTTAGTATATTGTTAAACATAATCTATATTTTGCATATACCTGAATTCGTTTGTTTAGATCACAGTGGATGTAAAAACACATGAAATAATTGTTACCATTGAAAGTCTGGGACAGGAAAGTTCACATAAAAATCCAAAGCTCCAGCTTCTCTTAAACGATTGTTAAGTTCTGGAAATAATTGTATTAAGAAACAGCTGCTACTGCTTTCCCTGGGGACCATGCTTTCCTGGCCACCCCACTTCCTATAGGGCCACCCAACTTCCTACAGAACCACCCCTGCCAACTTCATTACCTCACCTTGCATATTACAGGACATGAATCTGTGCCTCCTCTCTTGGACTGGCTGATTAGTGATTAACAAAAGTAATATCTAGTAGTCAAGAAAACCACAGATTCTCAACTCTTTAAAATGTTTTTTAAAAAAGAAATTAAAATGACAACTTAAAAAAGATCTGCTCTGGCTGGTCCATGAGACCAAGAGTTACTGCTGGTGAGTGCCAGGTGGTGCCCAAGTGTGTATAAGGATGGACAATAAATGTTTCTCAACACTTGCCTTGGGTATTTCTGAATGTGACCTTTAAAAAAAGCAGTGGTAACTATTTACCAAAAGCCAGCAAAGAATTGTTCTCTGCAATAATGTATTTCTTGTTTAGTGCCTTAAATTTGTTTAACTTACCTACATTTTACTTGTGTCTCCCTGGATTAAAAGAAAATGCTCTAAGGCTTTATGTTTACAGAGTCAAAATGTATTGAAAAATTGAGGCATTTATCCAGATAATTTAGGCAAAGAGCCACGATATTAGGAAAATTTTTTTTTTTGGTCAAAATGACATATTTTGGCATTCTACACTGAACATTCTTTATTCCTTATAATTATCTGTTTGTTCATACACTGGAATATTTTTTGAGTATTTACTATGGGCTAGGCTTTGTCCTTGGGGTTGCTGTCATAATAACTAACTCTTTTTCAATAATATAACTCATTTTAACAATGTACTTAAACCCAAAGGGGGAAGAAAAAAAAAAAGAAAAACACTTGAAGAGTCAATTAGTAAGGAATAAAAACATATGTTTTCCAGTGGTTTCAGGTTTAGGTTTTCATCTGGATGTTGGATCCCAACAACAACAGGAATACTATTCAACTTTCCCTGAGAAAAATACAAAGAAATGAAAATCCCTTTAAAAGGGTTTGATAGAAATTAAACCCAGATACAGTAATAATGTGATTAGTTCATTTGGGAGGTAGAGCTGTAGAAAAGAAAGAACAAATCTACAGGGAAATGTTAGCTCAGTACCCAACGGAACAGAGAATTAAATAACTGCAAATCAGGGAACTGGTCGCCAGGGAGAAGTCACCCAAGCGAACATCTGTAGCTTCAGACATTAACACGTCTGGGGAAGTGTGTGCTGGCAGAACGTTCACTTCTAAAAATGACAAATCAGGCACATACAATTCTGAAAACCAAAAAAAAAAAAATGTGGAGCACGTCACCGAATTCAAGGAAGACAGTGTTTTAGGTTGGGGCAGTTCTCGGACATGGACATGTCTGCAATTCACAGAAAGGCCTTGTCTCTTTTTTTCAACTGACCGAGGGAGAAGTGCTTTAGGAGCTATGGTCAGCTTCTGATTTGGCTTCAGACATGAACGCTGCCGCGTCAGCAGACTCGAATCCATTTAAATTTCAAAGGATTTGTTCCTACAGAGTAAATGTAACTCTGGAAGGAATCTTTAGATGCTCGACATATCTTCACATCTTTGCTTATCATAAATATTCCAATAAGGTACAATCCATTAATGGCTAACACTTTTTTCCACCCTGGGGAAAAATTCAAGCAAGCCAAAATAAAGAAGGATAAAAGAATATGTTTAATATGTTAGTTTCCTTGTGGAGTCATAGGTTAGCAAAGGAGAAAAATACCATCAAAGGAGAGGAGAGAGAATTTTTTGACCGTGTAGGTCAAATAAAATGTTTATGAAAATTAGGTTCCTTAAAAACATGTGCATTATCAAACAAAAGGAGGGGGTCCTTATAAGTTAGGCAAAATGAATAAAAATTGAGAAGCAACTTCAAAAAGTTATAATGGCCATTCTGCAGCACATAACAGTGACTTTTCAAAGCTAGTTAAATCCAAACTAGAAAGTGATGCACAAGAAATAATGCAGTCAATAGGAGGCTGCAAATAGTTATAGGGGGAAAATATTTTCAAGCATTAGGTAAGGAAGCTTACTATTTTTACAAATTCCCCCAGAAGGATAAATCACCCCCAAAGTATGAAAATATTAGGTTAAAATTATCAGAAGACAATTGTTTTTAGAACATATTATGTTACTAATCATTTTTCATTTCTCTTTCCAAATAAGCCAGTTAATCCTAAAAGCTTAGCAAAAGAAAAAAAAAAAAGCCGGCAAGACAATTCAGCAGGTTATCTGAAATATTCAGCATGCAATTCTATAGTTCTATTAAAATTTACAGAGCATTTTATTTGTAAAATAAATAAAATACATAAAATACATTTATAAAAATACATAGATTCACTCAATATTAAGGACATTGCTTACATTTAGTTCTATGCATGTATATATATATATATGTATGTATATGCATGTATGTATAATCACCTGGATGAATCACCAGAGAATCAGGCTAAATTGGGCAAGGTTGAGTATAAAATGCCCTTCCCGAAGCTTACTACATGATTCCATTTATACAATGTTCTTGAAATGACAAAATTATAGAACAAAGAACAGGTAAGTGGTTGCCAAGGGGTAGAGCTGGAGAGAAGTGGGTGTGATTATTAAAGAGCAACCGGAGAGATCCTTATGGAGATGGAATTGTTCTCTGTCTTGGCTGTATTAGCATCAATGTCTTGGTTGTGATAATGTACTACAGTTTCACAACCTATGGTAATCATTGTGGGAAACTGAGTAAAAGTAACATGGTATCTGTGTTATTTCTTAGAACTATATGCATATCTACAATTATCTCAAATAAAATGTTTAATTAAAAATTATGGTATTACAGAAATTCATGGCCATTAATTGCTTTGAGTAAGTGAAATGCAGTAAAAATATTTCTCAAAATCATTATAAAAGACAAGAGGAGAGTATTCTATTTAGGAAGCCCTAGCACAGATGTCTGGAAGATTTTTTGTACATTTGCTTCTAGACTGAGGAATATGGAGAGAAAAGATCAAATCGAAAAACTCTAGCTTTAGTTTATAATGGAAAAATATTACCAGTCTTGAATTTTTGAGAATGTGTTAAATACAAAGAATAACACTAAATGCTTGGAGAAAAAAAAAAAATATATATATATATATATATATATGAAAACAGTTCTTTAATCTCAGAAAGTTAACAATAGAGTTTATAAACTTTATACTAGATTTAGACTCTAACAGTAGTTAAAATCTTTCTTCTCTGACCCTAGTTGTGAAACTTTGGTCAAATGATTCAATCTTTTGAACTTCATCTTACTCATCTGCAAGACAAGACTAATGATTCTCACCAAGGATTGGATGGGACAGTTTGTGTAAAGATCCTATCACTGGGTCAGGGACAATACAGATTCCCGATCAATGGCAGGTACTGCATTCTTGTCAGGGATTTAGGCATTCTAGGTAAAGACTGGTCCTCCACCTTGCTGAGCGATTTACCAATGTGACCCGGCACACATTTTATGGACATGGATATTATATCAGTCATATTATGGTTCCAAAACCAACATCACTGACAATATACATTTCCATGAGTCCTTATGTGTCCTTTATACTATAATTTTGTATTGGAGAAATGGCAGGAATTCTACTAGGATTTCCACTATTTTACTAGGTAGAAGTAAAAAGGTGGAAATCCCAGAAGAGTCAAGAGTTACACATACCCAAGGAAGAAAATGACCCCTTCAATATGGTGAACACACTTGCCCAGAATGAAAATGCCCTGGTGTCACTGATTGAAGTCAACAGCAAAACCCTTTGATCCAAACGGTGAAGCCAGAAACAGTTGTCACTTCATCCCGCTCTGGCACCTTCCACATCCTGTCAGAACTGAAGTCCTGCAAAATAGACTTTCTGACCTACTTTTGCCTCTCTTCTTCCTTGGCTCTACCCGACTTTTCAAATACAAGTATGCCTCATTTTTTTCACCTATATTTATGTGATATCCTCCTCACCGAAATCTGTGACTCCTCATTCTTTCCTTTTCTGGCTACTAGTTAGAATCTGAGAACATATATTATGCTGTTCATTCTTTCCTATTCTTGCTATTAGTCTTATCTTGAAAACTCAGATCCAATCATGTAATTTCCTGATCAGAAGAAATCTGGTAGATTCACATTGGTTCCAGAATAATGCCTGAACTCCTCAGCACAACACTTTATATCCACTATGATCTGACCCTAATTTCATGCTACCCATCTCAACACCACCTGTGATCATGCCAAAAGAAGTGATTAATCCGGACCCTGCTGACTTGCACATCTTCACAAATATGAATATCTTTCCACTTCTCTACCACTTATGAAAATCCTACTCATTTGCAAGATTGCACTCAAATACTACCTCCTCCCTTAAGCCCCCTTTCAATCCTTGAGTTAGAACAAAAACAAAAACCCTCAACTTCTGCACAATTACAGCTCATCAAAAATATACTTAATATATTTTTCTTTCATTTTTATTTAGATTATATTTTCATGTGTCTAACTTGTATTATATGTTTTATTACATGTTGAATTTTTAAGATATTATAAAATACTCAAAAGGAAATCTATGTCCTGTAAGCATTACCTTTGAATCCTCAGTATGCTGTGTGGTATTAGGCACACATCAACACTTGGTTCTAAATGTTCAATAGATACTTTTTGAGTAAATGAAAGAATGACTGCACACATCTGTATCCCAGTGCAATGTATCTAATAAGTGCTCACTAAAAGCTATTTGGGTAAAGTAGCTTTGAGTGAAATATCATAATATTTCTAACACTCACGTGGTCAATTTGAATGAAGTATTACTATAATATTTTTGAAGTTTATATAGCTAAGCCATAGAACACAGATAGAAGGACAACCAAACAAACTGCAGAATAAGAAAATAAAGGCTTAAAGAAATATGATTTTTGATGTTGAAAGAAGAAATGAAAAGCCATTGTAAAAGACAAAAATGGAAAACATTAAATATATGAGTAAACAAAAGATAGAGTGAAATATCATTATGAGAGGAGAAGAAGAAACAGCCAGGTGTTCTTTTTTTCCTTTTTTGCCTTTACGCTAAACATGAACAAGGAAATACTATCAATAACCTAAGTTTAGGGAAAGGAAAATAATATATGTCATTTAAGTATATAGAATTAGTTATCAAGGAAAAATGAAGAAAAACAAAGAAAGATTTTACACTGTGGCCATTTTCCCTCAAAATCTTAGAACATGTTTATAGAAATCAACAGGCAAACGCATGGCTATGCCATACAATACAAAATATATTCAATGAGGGATTTAGATGTGATTCTAATATGAAATAATATTTTTTATCTTGGGTACAGCACTTCTCTGCCACATTATAAAAGGCCTTTGATTCAAAGGAATATTTTCTTATAAAATGCAGATTGTTGTGTCATTTTACTATATTGTAATAGCATATTTGATAATTGTCCATTCACTGGAACACTTGACTGCCAATAAAAGCTATTCTCCCATCATTGTATTTAAAATGAAGTCGGCTCCAGTTCTAAAATTTCAGATGAGAAAATTCTCTGGCTATTTGTAATGGTCTTTTCCAACAGAGAATTTTTAACTTGAGAAAAAGGTGGTATTTGGATAAGCTAGAATGAGCCTTTATAACATTAACTACTTTGAAATATTTTTGAAATGCTAATAGCAATTATCATTCTTTAGAATATTCCCTCTTTCCAGTCCAAAAATGTTTGAGGAAATTGCTTCTTATCTCTAATCAGTTTTATGCTTAATCAAAATCTCTTTTGAAACATTTCAACCAAAGTACTTCCACGTAGAAAAATAACTAAATTTTAATGCAAGTAAGCCCAAATGTCAAAACAATGAGGAAGTATAAGTACAACTGCAAACTGAGAAAAAGATTTACAGTTTTTCTCAGTCCCCTATTTATTTATTGCTACCATATGAGATTTTTTATTTCTGGATGAAAGCTGCATTGATAAAGAGTTTAATTGTCTGTCAGTGTGCCTTATGGTGAAGCTGCTTCATTTACGTCAAGCCTGAATCTCATTGCCAGTCATTTCTTCCAGCTCCTCTCCATCTTGAGGTGGTGCTTAATTAGAGCAGCCCTGGTGCTAAAGGCAAATGCCGCAGACTTTCCTCTCCCCATCTTCTGCTGATGAATCTAACAGACTATTGATTTTCCATCCTCAAATACATCAGGCACCGTTCAATCATATTAGCTGTCCATTAACTGGAATCCCCCACTCTGACGGGCTGTCAACACCATCCAGGCCGTCCAACCAGCCAATCAACAACTCAGTAGCACCTGGCAATGGGGATCTGTTTGAAAACCGTGCCTAAATGCGTTTTTTTTTTCACAGGAGGAGTTTCTATTCCTATAGTCATTTTTCTTATTTAGCATTTGAATAAGGCTTTCATTTCCTAACAACCATACTACTTGGAAAGAGGTGTTTGCTTTTGAAAGGTTGATTGTGTTATCTGCCGACAAGCCATAATTTTACTCACAACTAATTCTACCCCGTTTCCACATCTGTAATATTTTGAAAATATTCTGACACTATAAACAGTTAGAACTTGTCAAAGCAAAGAGATCCTTCTAATTTTAGAAACAAGATCTTTATTAATCTCAGCTGTGGTTTTAAGAGCTGATTATGACTAAAAAGCCAAAGGGGAAAAAATGAACATCTCATTCCCCCCACCACACATACACATGCATGTTCAACAGTTAAAACCAAGAGGAAAATAAAAAGGCTGCTTTCTTTTAATTTTTAAATTACGTATCAACATAGAAGGAATCACACTCACACAGAAGGCAGCACCTCTGTCATTGAAAAAATGGTGACCATGAAGGCCTCTCTAGAGGGTAGAAATCCTGAACTTCTGCCTTCAATTTGAGAGGTACTCTTTATTGTTTTTTTTTAAGTTATAGTGCATTATTTACCAAGATTGTCATTGTACAGCAAAAATAATGGTGGTCATGCCCTCATACAGAGGCCACTTCTTACTTCTTTCTACATGTTAAAGTTCTATTCAAGTGGCATTTTCTCTGTGAATACTCCCCAATCTCCCCAGTGGACATGAGTGCAATATCTTCTCTATTCCCATTTTCTTTTATTTATTAAGGTACTTCTGACATACAGCATGACTTATATAAAATGCACTTTTCTTACCTTGAGAATAAATAATATGTCTTCATTCATTCACTTACTTATTCAGTGAGTCAGTCAATCAATCATTCTTCTAGCCATTCATCCATTTGCTAAACATTTCCAAACATTTCCGAATCTATAATATGGCAGCTATTGTGCTAAGCCTCAAGAAAAAAAATAGATAAAAGATAAATACAAGTCTGTCTTTAAAAAGCTCAGGGTCCAGTGAAGGAGGTAACATAATTATAACACAGTTCCATTCTTACATTTTTTTTAAAAACTGTGATTTATTGAGAGCCTACAATGTACCAGGCACTAAGCCATGCTCTTTGTGTGCATAATTGAATTTAAAATCACAAACTGCTAGAAGTCACCTACCATTGTCCCAATTTTATGGATAAGGAGATTGAGGCCAGTAAGTACTTAGGCACAGCACTTGGTAGATAAAAGGTGGAAGTGGGTTTTGAAATCAGACCTAGTTAGCTTTAAAACAGTCATGCTCTTGGCCACTTGCTGTACAGGCCTTATAAGTGAATGGCCATGTAATATATTATCCAAACCAGGACAAGGCACTCTATTCCAAGGGAAAAAGGATACTACCCAAATGGAATTCTGAGAAAACGGACATAAACTCGGAGTGTCCCTAGCAAATCAGAAAAATGGTCACTCTACCGAGAAGGGGGCACCTTTCTTATCCTTTAGAGGGGTTTTAGAAAGCTTCCACCAGAAGGTGACTTTTGAACTAAAATTGAGGGATTATGGAGAAAAGCACAAAGTGGATTTTTAGATATGAATCATAGCGTGTATGAAGTCCTAGCAGCTTGAGAGAAGACGGCCCATTGGGGGAACCACTCTGTATGAGTTCTGTATGGGTGGAAGACAGGATGTGAGAGTGAAAAAACTGGATTGTAAATTAGGGTAGGCACCAAATCATGAAGAGCCCTGTATGCACACTAAAGAGTTCTGACTTTATGGAAAGGCTTTGGGCAGCAGGGCCGTTGCAGGACTTTAAATGGAGAGACGAGATTAGCTGTGCATTTTGGGAAGATGATTCCAGCAGTGGCTGCAGAGCTTAATAAAAGTATGTTACATTAAATTAATAAGAATAATTATACTTCATGGTGGACTTTATAGAATAACTGTAATCAAAATAAACCCTTTTAGGATAAGAATTTGTTGATTCCTGCAAAGTGTGCAGACATGTTGAATGATTCCTGAGTGGTCTAGAGTCTCCAGCGTGGCCGAATGAGAACAATAAGAGCATGAGATTACATTGTGGGCTTCTGTTTCAAGTAAAACCCTGGAAAGCTCAAGGAAGATTATTTTCACCCACTTTTTGCTTAATAAGGAACACAAACCCCATACGCACTTAATGCAAAACCTGACTAAATTAAATTATGCCTTCCATGGCCCACAGAAAGGTCAGAGTCCCCAAGGGTCATAGCAAAGCTTTAATGCACATATTTAAAGATGATGCATCAACACTGACAGTTGCCCTAAGAAATTTCTGACTCAGCAAAGCCCATCAGAACTGCATCCCATCCATAAGTGAACATCAGGAAACACTGTAACTTTTAGAACAAAAGTTCATTGCCTGAGAGAATTAACTCCACAGATATTTTCACAGCTTCTCTCTCTTTGACATATAATGACTTGACTAATAATATGTTTTCTTTTCATAATAGAACCTATTTCATACTAGCAAATTCTTTTTGCTTCTGAGATTAATTAACTAAACCTTCCTTTTTAAGGGTTTTACCATGTTGTACTAAATGGTTAAAATGATGACACATATTGCAAGTTAAATAATCACTGATAACTAGCACACTAAAGTTTCAATCACTTTCTGCATCTGTTCACCCGATATGGAACCATATTCTCTCCTTTAATCCCAGAACTCCAGGGACAGCCTTCAATAAAAACTAATACGGTTATTACACATTTAAATGGAATCTGACATTAGATCTGGGAGTGCAATGTACAACCTGCTAACTATAGTTTTATACTGCCGAGTGGCATATTTGAAAGTTCCTGAGAGAGTAAATACTAAAAGTTCTCATTGCAAGGAAAAAGAATTTTTTTCTTTTTGTATTTTTTCATATGAGACAGTGGATGTTAATTAAACTTACTGTGGGCATCATTCTGCAATTTACGTAAGTCAAGTCATTATGGGGTATACCTTAAACCTACGCAGAGATGTATGTCAATTGTATCTCAATAAAACTGCAAGAAAAAATAAATAAAAGAAGAAATAAAGAGAGAAAGAAGGAAAGAGGGAAAGATAGGAAGGCAGGCAAGAAAGGAGGCAAGGAGGGAAGGAAGGACAGAGGAAGAAGGAAAGAGAGAGAGAGAGAGAGAGAGGGAGGGAGGGAGAGAAGAGGAAAAAGGACGGAAGGGAAAGAGGAGAGAAGGAAGGAATCTTGGTCAAGGGAATCTGTTAAGTAAATTTTTTTCAGGTGAAACCAGGGCGTTTTAAAAAGCATACTACCAAATAAAATTAGCCATTTTATCCCTCATGTATGTTAAAACCAGAAATTATGAACAAACTTAAACACTGCAAATTAGCATCTGACGTGGCCTATATATTGGTCTGGTATCTACAGCAGAAAAATAGTATTTGCCATTTAGAAAATGTTTTAGGTATATGTTTTCAATTATTTCAAAATGTATATGCTGGGTTATGATATTCAGATTTCACTACATATTTATGACATTTGGGTCAGAGGTTCATCATCTTCAATACAGATAAAAAAGAAAGCTGGTTCCATGACAGCTGGGACTAAAATGCCTGCTTCATAACTCCTACTGTTTTCCTTTGGACATCCGTTAATTGATTTATACAGTTGTTTTTAAGGACTGCTCTTGGTTTTAATAGAAATGTCCAGTTTTAATAAAGTAATTTATCTTTAATATGACTATCAAAAATTCACAGCAGGGAACCCAGCTTAGCTGGTATCTTCATTTGTGTCATTTTTCATTCATTTAATGAGATCTTGAGTTAACAAAACTAAAATTCCCAATAAATGCTTAAGTAGGCTCCTATGTAATGAATTTTCTTATGGCTTATGTATTTTTAAAGCATTACTTCTCAGCTTTTGGTTATAATACTCATTTGCTTTATATTTGGTACTTTAAACTGGAATCGATTCTACCTATTAGTAGTTTAATACATTATACTCTTGCTATTCAAAGTGTGATTGATTGGTGGATCAGCAGCCTTTGTGGGATTTGGTTAGAAATGCAGAGACTCAGGCCTCCCACTGGACTGACAAAATCAGAACCTGAATTTTAACAAGATGCCCAGATGATTTTGATGCACATGAATGCCTAAGAAACACTATTCTAGACTCTGTTTGAATAGTGCATCACTCCTGAATAGAACTATGGGAAGGTGAAACCACTAGACATCCAACATTTATATATTTTCTTATTGTTTTAAAAAAGCATTTGAGGCAGCAGAATCCCTGAATTTGTTAAAAATGTTCTCCACTGTTCCTCCTTTTATCTGCATCAGATAATTTTCTGGGTGGGTATAGAGGCAAGTGGACATAGACTTAGAAAATTTTTATCATGCACACAATTACTGTGGATTTTCTCCTTTTATTGCAAGGACAAATACAAACTTGCAAAAACAGTGAATTACAAGGAGTTAAATGTAGACAATCAAAAATACTAAGTACATAACCATAAATGAAGGAAAAATGTTTGGGGAGGTTAATGAAACTCTCAGTGGAAACAGGCCCAATCCTAGATAATCTCATTAAGAGCTTTACTGCAAGTAGCAACAAATTAGCAACATTATGAAGGCAGTTTGTACATTTTTCCTATGAATGTTTTTCTTTGGTCCAACATTTGTAGGGAAATGCTTTGATTTTATCAGACGAATGCTAATACCACCTCAGTGACATGCTGCAGAGAAAGTACATGGAGGAGACAGATAAAACAACTAATCCAGACACATGCATAGAGCTGTGTTAGTTAAACGGGGTGCGGGGGGAGCTGCATTGGTAACTAAGCATCACTCACAGATGAATCACTACCTTACTGGGGGTACTGGTGTGGAGGGATAATGAATGGCTATCCTTGGTGCTAATTAGAGGCTGTGCCACACCTCTGACCACTCCATCAGGACTTGATCTCTCTGTGAAACTCTAGGAGCTATTTCAGTGACTTTTTCTAACTGCTTTCTTTGTAAAGCCAGAGCAGGCATTATTTCTCCCTTATAAACTGTGTTTTTATTCACAGCTGGATATACTGACTCCAAAACATTACATAACTGTGCCCTATAGTCATATCAATTGAAATAATTTGGTATTTAATTATTGAATATTCAAAAGATTGAGTGAGTGACTGGCAGAATTTCACACAGACTTGATAGAAATGACTCATGTACATTGCATGAATACATAAAAGCAATTACTTGTGGGTCCAAATCCAAACAATTTTAAAGACTTTATTTTGGGCAATGAATATTTCATTTGACAATCTACACTGATGAAATAAACTGAGCAACTGCCAAGTTTTCACTTTGGTGTTTTGGTGTGTAGACTGTCCAAAAATCCATTCACTAGTTTTTGCTTTGAAGAATAAATATGAATGATTTCTAAAAGTGATTTGAGTTCTAAGCAGAGCTATGCTTGAAATTTTGAATACTTACAAAAATGAAATGATTAAGCCTTTGAAATTCCTTGCCATGAATAGAAATTTTCCATCTGCTTATTAAGAAAACATGCAGAAAATTGGATAATTATAATCATTTATATGTAGCTACCATCTTTCTACAGCAGTGCTCAGAGATCCATTGTCTCATTAACCCTCAAATCCTTCCCAGAATGTAGAAATGTAGAAATGTAATCCTTCATATATTTAGTGGTGGCAAAAGTCATTGGTTAAAAAACTACACACACACATGTCTATTTACTATTTACTTGCTTAATTTTCAGAAAGATGGGGTCTGCCAGTAAGGTCACCTATGGAAGTCTCAGAAAGTTTCTAAATACCACTGTTATGATTGCTACACATGCAATTACATTTTTGAAAAAATTCTAACACATCATATTCTTAATTAAGAAGCGCAATACTGAAAGCGCTCATTCAAATAATATGCTTATGTAAGATTCCTCAAAAATCACCCCAACAGAAACCTAAATTACTTAAAAGAGACCAGGTGGTTTTCCGTTGTTTTAAGTTTTGTTATTCAAAAATGTCACAGTATTACTAGAAACCCCATCACAGTCAAATGTTCATCCTTAATGATCTAGATATTTATTTGGTGGTTTCCATATTTAAAATGTATCTATTTTCAAACTGACCTTCTAACCACTTTTGTAATCTGGCAGGAGAGATACCGTTATAATATCCTGAATCACCTTCCTCAGTCCCAGACATTCAGGGAATTACTACCTCTGATTAAGCCTTACAGATCATTTTTAAGAGCAAGTTATTCTCTGCAAAAATGAAGGAGACCCAGGTAGTAAGTTATTCTATTGAGTTAACACCTATTTATTAATCATTGTATATTAATTTACCAGTGAGCTGACTCTCATCTGGAAATCTGAATTGTAAAGGAAAAAAAAATGAATCTGGATGAGTGAGTGTGACGGGAGGAGGCAGCAAGGATAGCAGAACTGGCTTTCTTAAGAGTGGTTCTCAGGGACAGGATGGGGGAACTGTGGCATCTGTTTTCCTGCTCTTCCATCAATATTTGAGAGTGGTACTTAATTAAAACCAGACCCATAAAGGACTGAAGCCACCTTGTTCCAAAATGAATTAATTTAGGGGCGTATTTATCAAGAGTTCTATTCCTTGGCATAATTTGAGTTTACCCATTCATAAATTAGTGTTTCTATATTAATGTGGAATTGAGAGCCTCCAGTGACCCAGAAGCTGTGCTAGATGTTGAGGCTATAGTGAAATATTACTTGGTCTCTGCCTTCAAGTAACTGAGGTTCACTGGGGACCCAGAAAACACTCATGTAGCCCCTGGACCAGATGAAAAGCATTATGATGGAGTAGACATTAGGCAATATAGGAATAGAAGAGAAACTGAGGTAATTAGAGAGTTAATAAAGAATTCCCTTGAAAGAGGGAGGCAGTGGAAGGGCACCTTGTTGTATTAGCATGGCCAGAGGAGATTTCAGTACTTAATTACCATTGCTTTACCATTTGAAACCAAGAGTTCATAGACCTATGATGGCTCTTTAATGTTCTAAGTCACTTGTCCTGGCTTTCACTTAATTCTCATCCACTTAGAGAAGTAGGCAGGGTCTGACTGATGACCATCTTCTGTAAACGAAGGTTAAGCGAAGGATTTCAGACAACCTGATGAAGTTGTAACCAGCCACCGACAGCAACCACACCCAAAGAAAAGGACAGACTAGAGCCCATGCTTATGAAATTGGGAAGACTTTTTTTAAATTACTCCAATATTTTTTCCAAAATAAATAATATCCATATAACAGAAACTCATAGTTAAGTAGCATAAAAAAAATCATCACTGTTTATGTCGTCTTTCACACTGGCTTTGAAAACTCACATTTGTAATTTTTGATGATGATTAACTATAATAATCAGTCTTTGGCATATCTTATCTTTGCATTTACTTCTATTCTCAGAATGTCTACGAAAGTACTGCATGGATACCTACAGCTGCCTTCATTATTGGGAACCTCAGAGAGCACACCGCCAGTAGTAACTGACAAAAGAAATGAAGCTGAAATGTGTAACAAACCACCATCTTCTCCACGAGGCTTGGGCAGCCATGCTCTAGACCACTTTCACCTGCACGCATCCCTCATAGATTAATAACGCATCCACACTAGGAAGTCTCTCTCTGTTGCCCACTTCATTTCCAAATACGAGTACAGTCTTCTCTCCTGCCACTGTGCCAAAGTAAGTGTGAATCCTCAACAATCTTTGAGCAGAAAGCTAGTCTGGACTGGAAATTGACTTAAGTAGCTCGCTTTAGGATTCCTTTCCCCTGGTCCCACACTGAGTTCTGATTCCAAGGATCCTTTCTAGCCCTAGCGTAGGAGGCATGAAAGGAATCTATTTCATTCTTGCTCTTTGGGAGTGGAGGTGATGAGAATGAATTCTGATTTCCCTCTAGAGTTCAATGTGTGCGACCAGCTTCAATATTTATATTTTAATATTTTAACTTATTTTATAAAATAATATTTATATTTTACAATTATATTTTGTATTATAGTAAATATGTTTTATATATTATATTAAATTCATAGTAAAATTTACATTTTTATGTTTATAATACCTTTAAACAGTAATAGAAGTTGACTTTGGTAAAATTTCCAAAGAACTGCACTTTTAGATATTTACAAATTTCTTTAGTACAGCTAAATATATTGAGCAGCTTGAGAAAAACAGCATTCCCTCCTGGTATGATCCGCTCTACGTCAGTCTTCCAGTTTCAGCCTATTCTAATCTAAGGTCGTGTGAATGTAGTGAACTCAGTCGTACCACCTGTGATATTCTTTGCGACCCTTTCAGTGAGTAGCACAGAGATGAATATGCCATCCGAGTTCCTGGAAATGCAATTCTAATGACAAGTGCAGAGAACCATTTGATCTCTACTGCCCATGCCCTCCTAGGAAAATTTATGAGAATAAAGTCACCACGAGCCTCACTTTCTTCAGAACATTTGCCAAATTTCCTTCAAAGCCTTTCTAAACTCAGTAACTCTTGTGGAAATATTTATTTACTTTCTGACTTGTTGCTGCAAAAATAAGAGATGTACCTTTATACAATTAATGCTTTATTAAGTAACATGTTCATGATTATACTGTTTAACTTCTGTATTTTTTAAAGTGTTACATGATTAAAGTATGTAGGTTGTGTTTATCTTTGATTAAATCAGCTGGAGTCGTGAGAAGGGCCTTTCAGGGGCCACCACGGGAGAGAGTGAGGAAGGCCAAGTGCATGAGCTTTCCAAATCCTCCCCATAACTGTTTTAGTCACGGTAATTCCACTGTTACCTATTTTATACATTTAGTGTCCTTTCAAAATGTCATGTGAAAAACTATTCTGCTCATAATGTTTGAAACTGACTACTTGAATGTCATGTTCATAATAGTGTCTATAAAACATTGCATACATGCATATATAACATATATGTGCGTATGGGCTCTCACACAGTCGGTGACTGCCCTTCACGTGTGTACAGCCTGATTTAGCACGTCCAGCATTGCAGTTGCTAGTGATGTTCCAGCAAGGCCTACAAGACGGGTGGAGCCTGCTCTTAATTTGATTTTCGTTGGCTACCTATTTGTTACGAAATTGGATCTTTGTTCCCGAAGTGAATCCAGCTGCATGCCCCATGTAATTTATTTTTCTCAAAGCACCTCTGTAACTTTTATTTTGAAACCTCTTCAGCAGGTTCTCGGCCTATTTGTCTGTATTTCAGATCCTGTGAGGTGACCCTTATCCATGATCTATGTCTGTCGTGGTGAATATGAAGAAACAGCATGACAAGGATCTGAGGTAAGATAAGGCCTGGCCGGTCATGAATTCACCAGTGTCCCAAAGAAGGTGTTCAGAACACAGATATGACGGCTGCACCCAGAGTCACTTCCTCCCCTCCTGCTGGATCAGAGAGGAGTGGCCAGGTGCTGCAGGCAGACCTTCTTTGGCCAACCTCATCCCCTGCCTCTTTCCACTGTGAGTGGGCCTGTTGCTTTTCAAAAGGAAGGACTGCGGCTCACCGAGTCCCAAAGCTGCTGAGAGAAAAACAAGTCACAGTGTTTGTGACTGGCTCACCACGTTTCCCTTTTTATAACTGAAAATGTATACTCAGCTCTTTGTGTGTGTGTGTGTGGGGGGGCCAAGAAATGCTGAGCAGAAAAGCAGTTTATTTTCCCTAGAAACACAGAGGGAGAATATTTATCAAGGTTTAATAGGATATAACAAGGGAATCTTAAAGTATAAATAATAGATACTATTGTTTATGCCCTCAGGGCAGACTGTCTGAAAGAGAGGGAAGAATCAGGCTTTGTAGATTTTATACAATTACCAAACTAGAGCTAAGTTTTGAGATAAGGAATTTGAAGTTATTTTGAAAAGGAACATCACAAATATAAGTCATCATTATTACAAAGTATACACTTGGCTCTACAAAAACATAGAGAAACTAGTGAACCTCAGGATAAATAAATAAGCACAGCACAGGAACTAACCGCGAGTGTACCACCATGTCAGGAACCGCAATAACTAAGAGAATCCCTGATTCATATAACTTAATAGGAGACATGGCATGTAAATAAGAATGAAGGAACTGGAGACATGGAGACTAGCCAGCAGTTAATGCAGATTTTTAGGTAAGAAACAAGTGAACATGAAATAAGATTAAATAAAAGTGATTTTCAGATGAGTAAACCTATTTGGATACATAGAGTGAAGAAGATGAAGGACCAAAATATGACCCCCCCGTTTACTCTTAGCCTGGGAGATGGATGGAGCCATGACAAAAGACAGGCAGTTTGTATGGACCGGCAGGCATGACAGAGACTACAGGGAGGACAGAAATAATAATGGGTTGAGCTTAGAGCATGCCGAGCCGAAATGTTAGCAAGAGATCCACAAGGAGATATTCAGCCAGCAATGAAAACCATCCAATTCAATCTTCTGAGATAGTGTCTCTGGACAAACTGTACTGTTACAAAGACACTAAAGGGTATTTTTTTCTCCTTCTTTTATTAATTTATTCATATAGCCAATAAGTATTTATTGGGTGCCCTCTATGCACCAGGTGCTCTGTTAGATACACAGAGAAGAACAAAACAGACTTGGTAACCCTCTCTCACTGAGTTCAAGTAAACTGGAGGAGGCAAACACAAAGCAAGCAGATAAACAGGTCCATAATTACAAAAAGAGAGCAATGCATCGAAGGAAAAGAAAAGGATAAAATAGGTGAGATGTAGTTTAGACCCTGTAGTCAGAGACGTCCCCTTGCATGAGGTGGCGCTAACCCGAGACCCGAAAGATGAGAAGGAGCTGGATGCTAGAAGATTATTTTAGTCAAACAGAATAGCATGCATTTACATCCAGAACCCAAAAGCTTGCTAATTCTAGGAATTCAAGAACAATGTGGTGTGAAATGAAACTGATGGACTTGTAAGTCTGCAATAATGGAGACCTACCGTGAAATGGAGATGTAAAGTGTGTGTCAAATATGAAGCCGGCTTTGTCCAGTGACCAGAAAGAGGAAAGTTTACTAAGAGCAAAGGACTCATTTGAAAAGATAAAAGTCTTTCTGGTTTCCATTTAACTGACGTCACTCTTCCCATTTTGAAGCATCTCAGTAAAATGAAGCAGAGCAGGGGTTCATAGAAGAAAATGCGGAGTAATCCTTCATCGTACGAGCAGGTCTGTGCTGAATCAGGGACGGTGAAATCCACATGAACTTGTGTTGTGGGTGAGAAAAGGAAAGTTTATGTGTTTAGAAACACCGCCTAACAAGGAATGCATATTTTTAAGATCTGCCTCTTGAAATGTGAATGCAAAATTTGTTTGCTATTTCTAACACAAAATAAAACTGGCCGTAGCAATTTTCAGAGAGGTATTACTGATTTACTTAGATACAGCACAGCTTCACAATTTACAAAGAGCTCTTTATACATCCACTTATTTCTTACAACAATCTAGTGAGGTAAATATTATTATTATTATTTTATTGTTATTATTATTTTACCAAAGCGGAAAGTGAGGCTCAGAGAGAAGAAAATTTGCCTTATGACACTAAAGTAGTAGATGGATAAAGCCTGGATATTCCTAAAATATCACATTTATCCCTAAAGACAATTATGCTTCACAATGAAAGTTTCGAGTAGAATTTCTCACAGAGATATATTGTGAATTAATAGAAATTCAGTTATGAGTCCAATCAAAATGAAACCAAATGGATACCTATTAAATCTTAATGGTAAATGGTACACTAATAAGCCCCATTTCATACATAGGAAAACTAAGGCAAAATGACATGAACCATTTGAGCCGCTGCCACGTAAGCCATAAAATAGTTACATATAAATATATATTATAATCTATTACATATAAATATTATATAAATATAATCTCACAAAGTCTTATTGTGTATTAATAGACAGTGTAACCTTCAAATGTCAGTTCAACCAAAGGGAAACCCAATTATAAATATGTAATATTTCATATTAAATGGAAAACTTTTCATTTATGTTTCTACACTGTGCTATTTTGAGGACATAATTAGTAAACTTTTAGATGATCAAAAGAAATAAATCAATGAAAAGTAAAGTAACTGAAAAGTTTAAGAAAATATATAAAATTATCCTGTTGTCCCTGGTTTTGGGTTAGAGTCGCTACTTCTTTGAATCTGGTCTCTACCATACAGAACACTAAGATATAGATTTTTACTTTCTTGGATAGTGTCCAGCTTTGTACATTCATGTAATAAAGACAAATTTCCTCAACTTAATTTCATTGGAAAACATAATTTCCTCAGTTAAATTTCAAAACCTTAATACTGAATTTCATTATAGTTTTCTCTGTAAATATATGAGGACATTTGTGAAACACGTTAGAATGGATGTAAGCTGGGGGTGAGAAGAAGCAAAGAGGCTCAATTTTTATATTTGTAATAGATGGTGGATATTAATTAAATTATTCTGACATTGGCTAAAAGGATTGTCTAAATCTTAAATACAAAGCAAGTAGCAGAAAATAAATATATTTGAGGCGTGAACAACTTAATTATAAGGTCAAACTTGAGAAAGAGGCAATCACAATCAAACTCACACCTTAAACAACTGTCTCCCTAGTTTCATTTATATCAAAGAGACTGATGTGCGGCATTAACCAATCGCTAGGCATTAGCGTTATTGATGAGTTTGTGTGTGACTATTAACAAGGTTGCTTCAAAGAGACAGACTACTGTTTGAATTTATTTTCTTAATTGTACTGCGATCTACCTTTATTTTCTTCCTCTAAACATACTCATGTACAGCTGGGGTATAGATTGCAGCTTAGCTGGAAGCAGGGACTCTAAAATACCCTCATCTTCTACCAGGCTTTATGGGATCTTATTAAAGAAAACATTATTCTGAAAACATGTATCTTTATTGCTTGCACTTTGTAGCCATAACTGGATCTTTGCATTTGGTTACATTTACTTCAGATACATATCTCAATTCTTCCTTTCCCTTCTCTCCTGCAAAATTGTGTTTGCTGAAAATAAGTCTTGTTGGTACAATGCCTCTCTGATTAATGCAAGTAAATGGAATATCGTATTCCTTTGGATCTCTGATGTGCCAGGCAAGGTTAAAGCTTCATTCTCATAAGAAAACTAAGCTTTTTAAAGCCATCCCAAAGTTTGATTTATTTTTTGCATTCACTGTTGTTAGGTATGGCCCTTGGGACTGATCTAGCTTAAAGGAATAACAATAAGCTATGGGGCTGCTCCCTTCTAGAATCCTGGTATAGATCAACTTCCTCTTTATAATGACTTAGAAAATGTAAAAATTTGACAGATTAAAGACTGGGGGAAGGAAGAGGACAGCTTTGAAGTTAGAATCCATGGGCCACATTTGTATTGGCCATTGTCCGTAACTTTTGAATAGTCGCAAAGCTGAATGTTCATATTCTCTTTAGGGACACCGTGACTGCACTAACCATGTATCTTCATGGGATGACCAGAACTGTCACGCATTAAAGGGCTTATATGGCAGCAGACCTGGGTTCTGGAGAACCACTTTCCTCTCTGAAGTGAAAATAAGAGAAATCTTATGAATGATGTCACTTTTTGGTTTGTCTTTCAAAATGTAAAACATGAGATCCTATCATTGGTATCACTTTCATTTAGTTTTTCTAAATTACAAAGTGGGATGTTATTTTGATAAAAGTTTTTAGTATGAAGTAAACACAGTTCTTAGAGTACCTATGGATAAATGAAATCTACTGATGTACCAAAATTCTCATTTTACCTCCCACAAAATTTTCTCTTATAATTGCTGAAGAGACAGCAAATCTTATCTGTCATGCCATGTTACTGTCCCCCATCTTTTGTGCAAGTATTCTCTCTCAGTCTTTCCTATCATAGTTGTACATCTGCTTCTGCATAACCTTTCCCCTCTGGCTTATCTCACATGTCTTTTCCCAGCTCACATTTTCCACCTTTTATTTGCCAGTACATGACTGTCTTACAACCTCCCTAGTTACCTTGGTTTCTTCTCAAAACGACTCCATGTTATAACATGCAAGTGGCTATGAGGCACCTGAAGAATGCTTTGCACAAAACATTCATTTTATTTTTCTCTTCATACTTATTTATACTCAACAGTATTTTTATTTGTAATTATAATTTAGGTATGTTTGCCCTTTTATATGTTGAGAGATTTATAAGCTTAGAGATAGTCAGAAATTTATGTTTCAACTCATTTATTCCAGGACTTCCTTAAGGAGTACAGTATACTTAGAATAGATTCAACTCATTTGTCTGCTCTTCACTTTGGGACTTGGACATATTTGAGGAGGCTTATAATAGTAGTGATGTTATCAAAGTCTAGTTGGCAGAAAGCGGGAGAGGAACCAATGGTTAGCAATTGATGAATTAGAAATTACCTTTAAAATGTATTAATAAATTTAACTGGACCTAGGTAGACTTCATAAGGTTTTATATAATCTTAAACGCAAAAGAAAAATCCCCCAGAATACAACAAAGGTATTACTTTTAGAAAAACAAAGACACAGATATGTTTTCCAGTTCCCAAAGAAATAAAAAATAAGTGATTTATTGAGCTATGTTAGAGAATGATAATTCTGGATTAAAAATGACAGCATCCACAGCATGCTCTCTTTGTCAGTTTAAAGAAGAAATCACTGCGAAAGGTCAAACAATAGTTTTTGATCTTGCACAGTCCAGGGATGGATATCATAGGATACTGGCTGAAGAAAATATTTCTGCAACAGGCAAAGTTTGAAGTCTAGCTTATTATTAATTAGGGTTTTCCATTAGGTAATTGTATTTTCTATCGTCATATGTAATTCAGCATAAATCACCTAAAGAAGTTTTTAAAAAAACATTCACAGGGAGAAAATATACCCTACAATTATTGACTAAATATAGAAGTCACATGAAGCACCAGTGATCAAAATAGGAAAGCTATAAAAACCAATAGGTATTTTAAAAGTCTTAACAAGAGATGGCCAACATTGAAACCACCGAATCTTCCATTTGCTGGATTGATTAGATATCACCATAAATTTAATCTTGCTTCACAATACCAGGTTAATTTCCTACAGGCCCAGGTCATCTAAGATCAATCATTGCTCTGGGCAGGTCAGAGCTGTCTGGAAAAGAGGAATTCTACCTCATAGTTCAGCATTATATTTCCTCTGGCTACAACAGCTTATGGTCTAGAAATGCATCAATGTTGCAATGTAATTTACAATTGTGAAAATCTGGAATGGATGGCAAATATTTTTTTTTATTTTGGTATCATTAATATACAATTACATGAGCAACATTGCGGTTACTAGATTCCCCCCATTATCAAGTGACCACCACATGCCCCATTATAGTCACTGTCCATCTGCATAGTAAGATGCTATAGAATCACTACTTGTCTTCTCTGTGTTATACTGCCTTCCCCATGTGCCCACTCTACATTACGTGTGCTAATCGTAATGCCCCTTTTCCCCCCTTATCCCTCCCTTCCCACCCATCCTGCCCAGTCCCTTTCCCTTTGGTAACTGTTAGTCCATTCTTGGGTTCTGTGAGTCTGCTGCTGTTCTGTTCCTTCAGTTTTTTCTTTGTTTTTATACTCCACAGATGAGTGAAATCATTTGATATTTGTCTTTCTCTGCCGGGTTATTTCACTGAGTATAAAACCCTCTAGCTCCATCCATGTTGTTGCAAATGGTAGGATTTGTTTTCTTCCTATGGCTGAATAACATTCCATTGTATATATATACCACATCTTCTTTATCCATTCATCTACTGATAGACATTTAGTTGCTTCCGTTTCTTGGCTATTGTAAATAGTGCTGCAATAAACACAGGGGTGCATATGTCTTTTTCAAACTGAGCTCCTGCATTCTTAGGGTAAATTCCTAGGAGTGGAATTTCTGGGTCAAATGGTATTTCTATTTTGAGTTTTTTGAGGCACCTCCATACTGCTTTCCACAATGGTTGAACTAATTTGCATTCCCACCAGCAGTGTAGGAGGGTTCCCCTTATTCCACATCCTTCCCAACATTTGTTGTTGTTTGTCTTTTGGATGGTGGCCATCCTAACTGGTGTGAGGTGATATCTCATTGTGGTTTTAATTTGCATTTTTCTGATGATTTGCGATGTGGAGCATCTTTTCATGTGCCTGCTGGCCATCTGAATTTCTTCTTTGGAAAAGTGCCTGTTCAGATCCTCCGCCCATTTTTTAATTGGATTATTTGCCTTTTGCTTGTTGAGGTGCGTGAGCTCTTTGTATATTTTGGATGTCAACCCCCTTATCGGATATGTCATTTATGAATATATTCTCCAATAGTGTAGGATGACATTTTGTTCTACTGATGGTGTGCTTTGCTGTAAAGATGCTTTTTAGTTTAATGTAGCCCCACTTGTTCATTTTTGCTTTGGTTTCCCTTGCCTGGGGAGATATGTTCATGAAGAAGTTGCTCATGTGTATATTCAAGAGAGTTTTGCCTATGTTTTCTTTTAAGAGTTTTATGGTTTCATGACTTACATTCAGGTCTTTGATCCATTTTCAGTTTACTTTTGTGTATGGAGTTAGGCAGTAATCCTGTTTCATTCCCTTACATGTAGCTGTCCAGTTTTGCCAACACCAGCTGTTGAAGAGGCTGTCATTTTCCCATTGTATATACATGGCTCCTTTATAATATATTCATTGATCATATATGCTTGGGTTACTATCTGGACTCTCTGTTCTGTTCCACTGGTCTATGGGTCTGTTATTGTGCCAGTACCAAATTGTCTTGATTACTGTGGCTTTGTAGTAGAGCTTGACTTTGGGAAGCGAGAACCCCCTGCTTTATTCTTCCTTCTCAGGATTTCTTTGGCTATTCAAGGTCTTTTGTGATTCCATATGAATTTTAGAAATATTTGTTCCAGTTCATTGATGAATGCTGTTGGTATTTTGATAGGAATTGCATTGATTCTGTAGATTGCTTTAGGCAGGATGGCCATTTTGACAATATTAATTCTTCCTAGCCAAGAGCATGGTATGAATTTCCACTTATTAGAGTCCTCTTTAATTTCTCTTAGGAGTGTCTTGTAGTGTTCAGGGTATAGGTCTTTCACTTCCTTGGTTAGGTTTATTCCTAGGTATTTTATTCATTTTGATGCAATTGTGAATGGAATTGTTTTCCTGATTTCTCTTTCTGCTAGTTCATCATTAGTGTATAGGAATGCTACAGATTTCTGGCATTAAATTTGTATCCTGAAAGTTTGCTGAATTCAGATATTAGTTCTATTAGTTTTGGAGTGGATTTTTTAGGGTTTTTTATGTACAATATCATGTAATCTGCAAAGAGTGACAGTTTGACTTCTTCTTTACCAATCTGGATGCCTTTTATTTCTTTGTATTGTCTGATTGCCACGGTTCTATGTTGTATAAAAGCAGGGAGAGTGGGCATCCTTGTCTTGTTCCCGATCTTAGAGGAAAAGTTTCAGCTTCGCACTGTGAAGCATGATGTTGGCTGCAGGTTTGTCATATCTGACCTTTATTATGTTGAGGTACTTGCCCTCTATACCCATTTTGTTGAGAGTTTTTATCACGAATGGATGTTGAATTTTGTCGAATGGTTTTTCAGTATCTATGGAGATGATCATGTGGTTTTTGTTCTTCTTTTCGTTGATGTGGTGGATGATGTTGATGGATTTTCGAATGTTGTACCATCCTTGCATCCCTGGGATGAATCCTGCTTGATCATGATGGATGATCTTTTTGATGTATTTTTGAATTTGGTTTGCTAATATTTTGTTGAGTATTTTTGCATCTATGTTCATCAGGGATATTGGTCTGTAGTTTTCCTTTTTTATGGTGTCTTTGCCCGGTTTTGGTATTAGAGTGATGCTGGCTTCAAAGAATGGGTTTGGAAGTATTCCCTCCTGTTCTATTTGTTGCAAAACCTAAGGAGAACGGGTATTATGTCTTCTCTAAATGTCTGATAAAATTCAGCAGTGAATGCATCTGGTATGGGATTTTCTTCTTGGGTAGTTTTTTGATTACTGATTCAATTTCGTTGCGGGTAATTGGTCTGTTTAGATTTTCTGTTTCTTCCTTTGTCAGTCTTGGAAGGTTGTATTTTTCTAGAAAGTTGTCTGTTTCTTCTAGGTTATCCAGTTTGTTAGCATATAGATTTTCATAGTATTCTCTTATAATTCTTTGTATTTCTGTTGTGTCCATCATGATTTTTCATTTCTCATTTCTAATTCTGTTTATGTGTGTAGATTCTTTTTTTCTCTTAATAAGTCTAGCTAGGGGTTTATCTATTTTGTTTATTTTCTCAAAGAACCTGCTCTTGGTTTCATTAATATTTTTTATTGTTTTATTCTTCTCAATTTTATCTATTTCTTCTCTGATCTTTATTATGTCCCCCCTTCTGCTGAGTTTAGGCCTCATTTGTTCTTCTTTCTCCACTTTCAGTAATTGTGAATTTAGGCTACTCATTTGGGATTGTTCTTCCTCCTTTGAATAAGTGTGGATTCCATATACTTTCCTCTTAGAACTGCTGTCACTGTCCCACAGAAGTTGGGGTGCTGTGCTGTTGTTTTCATTTGTCGGCATATATTGCTTGATCTCTGTTTAATTTGGTACCACTCTGTTACTCTGTGTCTTTTGATTGGTGCATTCAGTCCGTTTACATTTAGGGTGATTATTGATAGATATGTACTTATTGCCATTGCTGGCTTTAGATTTGTGGTTACCAAAGGTTCAAGGGTTGCTTCTTTACTATCTAAGAATCTAACTTAACTTTCTTGTTAAGTTATTGTGAACGCCGTCTGATGTTTCTTTATCTCTCCCTTCCTATTCTTCCTCCTCCTTTCTTTATATATTAGGTGTTTTATTCTTTGACTTTAGTTAGTCTTTGGATGATTTGCTTTCTTTGCTATGATTTTATTTTCTCTGGTGACATCTTTTTAGCCTTAGGGGTGCTTCCCTCTAGAGCAGTCCGTTTAAGATATCCTGTAGTGGTGGTTTATGAGAGACAAACTCTCTCAACTTTCGTTTGTCTGGAAATTGTTTAATCCCTCCAGCATATTTAAGTGATAATCATGCTGGATACAATATTCTTGGTTCGAGGCCCTTCTGTTTCATTACATTAAATATATCATGCCATTCTCTTCTGGCCTGTAAGGTTTCTGTTGAGAAGTCTGATGATAGTCTGATGGGTTTTCCTTTGTAGGTGATCTTTTTTCTCTCTCTAGCTGCCTTTAATACTCTGTCTTTATCTTTGACCTTTGCCATCTTAATTATTATGTGTCTTGGTGTTGTTTTCCTTGGGTCCCTTGTGTTGGGAGATCTGTGGTCTTCCGTGGACTGTGAGACTATTTCCTTCCCCAGCGTGGAAAGTTTTCAGCAATTAGTTCTTCAAAGACATTTTCTATCCCTTTTTCTCTCTCTTCTTCTTCTGGTACTCCTATAATGCGAATATTGTTCCGTTTGGATTGGTCACACAGTTCTCTTAATATTCTTTCACTCCTAGAGATCGTTTTATCTCTCTCTACCTCAGCTTCTCTGTATTCCTGTTCTCTGATTTCTATTTCATTAACAGTCTCTTCCACCTCATCCAGTCTGCTCTTAAATCCTTCCATTGTTTGTTTCATTTGTGTTTTCTCCCTGCAGAATTCATCCCTTAACTCTTGCATATTTCTCTGTAGCTCCATCAGCACCCTTATGACTTTTATTTTGAATTTTGTTTTAAGAAGATTGGTTATTTCAGTCCCTCCGGCCCTTTCTCTGGTGTTTCAGGGATTTTGGACTGAAGAAGGTTCTTCTGCCTTTTCATGGTGATGGGAGTGGTCTCCAGAGAGTGGCACGTGTGTCATCTGGGAGAACAAAGTCCCTTCCTGCTTGTTGGTCGCCGTGCCTGTCTCTGCTGCCTGTGCAGGTCAGCCGCACACAGGGAGCAGCCTCTTGGTTAATCACCTGAGATGCCGTGGGTGGGTGGCCCTCGGAAAGGCCTAGGGCACTGACGGGGGTCACAGGTGAGCAGCACGTGTTCATGTGAGAACAGAGCCCCTTGGTGCTTCCTCGACTTTGCCCCTGTCTTCTCTGTCTGTGCTGATCAACTGTGCACAGTTGGCAGCCTCTGGGTTAATCCCCTGAGGTGCCATGCGCGGGGCAGCTCTTGGGATGGCCTAGGGCAAAGGCAGGGGTTGCAGGCAAGCAATGTGTGTTCACCATGAGAACAAAGCCCCATTGTCCCTTCTGGACTCTGTGCCAGTCTCCTCTGTCTGTGCCAGTCCCCCAGTCCAAGGAGGCAGCCTCTAGTTTGGGCCAGATCCCTGCATGCAGGGAAATGCCTCCATGTGGTTGCTGTGGGCATGGCTGCTCCCTGGCTGTTCCGCAGCAATGGTGGGTCAGCCGGTTTGTTTGCAGTGCTGGCAGCGGGAATGAACGGCAGGCTGCTTATCGCCATGAGAGACTTTGGAGCTGCATTGCCACCCAGGGGGTTAGGGCGCCTGAAGTTCTTAACGTTCCCTGCCTGCTGCACTGAGTGTGCCAGGACAATTTTGTCCACCTGTTAAACCCTTGTCCCTTTAAGACTTTTAAAGCGCCTGCTTTTCTTCTGTCCCAGGGAACCTGTTCTCAGTCTTCATCTCGGATTTTGCTTTTCCGTTCTTCTAATATCCAGTACACTGTGCAATGTGTGTCTGTGCTCCTGGTGCAGATCACCAGGGCTGGTTATTTAGCAGTCCTGCGCTTCCACTCCCTCCCCGCTCTGATTCTTTTCCTCTTGCCAGTGACCTGTGGTGGGGGGAGTGCTCGTGTCCCACCGGGTCTCAGCTTTGTATCTTACCCTTTTCGTGAGATGTTGAGTTCTCACAGATGTAGATGTAGCCTGGCTGGTGTACTGTATCTTCTGGTCACTCTTTTAGGAATAGTTGTATGTGTTGTATTTTCAAAGTATATATGGTTTTGGGAGGAGATTTCTGCCACCCTACTCATGCCGCCATCTTGAGAATCTCTCCTGGAAGGCAAATATTTTTGAAGGCTAAACATTGCTACTCTGACTTTATAGAGAATATGAAGATGGTTATGATATTCTGAAAAAAAAATTTTCTCTTAAATTTGACTGTGGGTCATGTAGAAATGTTGGCAGTCCTCTTAGGAGTTTGATCCTTGTATGTTCCTATAGTCAACTTTAGTTCTAGTGGCTTGGTTACAGAGAATTCCTTCTAGTTTGGTTCTCAAATGACCAACTCTCTCGCTCTGAATCGATCCAAGTATTCTGTCCCCATGAAATATCTTTTGAGTATTTCTAGAGCAATAAACAATTCCTCTCTTAAGTCATTCTCTATGTTTTTTCTTTTTTCTACTTAAAATTCTAACACAAAATACTTCACTATGCATATAGAATATTTTATTGATTCTTACAAGAAACCAAATGATTTCACATGGGAATGTGTGCTTTTCTTTATAACAAGAAGTTTGATTTCTCTTCACTTGCACAGCTCTGGTCTGCCTTATATGCATGGAAAGTTTTTTCTTTATTCCTCACTTCAGAAATCAATTCACTGAGTGGATGTGTATGAGACAAATCATGGCAGATCCTTAATAAAAAGCAAATATTTATTGAACCACTTTTTTTGGCTAACAAAGAGTTGATTAAGAAAAAATAAAGATAAATCTAGATATAGTGAATATAACCCTCACAAAAACCTGGGCCTGCCACATATTATCTTGAAAGGAAAAATTGTTTATTTCTCCATAGCAAACACTGTAGAACATATTTTACCTCCTGATTGCATCTGTGAATTTGCCATAGAAATTCTGGATGCCTGTCAGTGAGAGAATTACTTCTTGAACTTAATTGGATTAAATGGCTCTGTAGCATACTCCACATGAGTACTGCACCACTCTCTTGAATTATTTATTGGTGGCCTAACCCTTCATAATAAGAATAAAAGTGCTGCTGAAAGATCTCTTAGATTAATATATATTAATTACATTTTTATTTTTTAAGTAGAGGTCCCTTTTATTCTAAGGCCTCATAAACACAAAGGGTAAGAAATATTTTCAGGTACATGAGAAAGATTATGAGCTTAGAAAATTGTGTTTTCCTTTAAGATTACAAAAGTCTGAATGTAAATATTTTTTTATATTCTCTCCTGTTTGTGAACCAGGCTGCTGTGTCTGTGGACTCTGGACAACATGTCCTCAAATCTGAGGCAGAAGCCACAATTTCATGATAATTCAGTTCAAATTCTAGCTGAAAGAAGGAAAGTAGTAATAAAGTGCAGGCTAAAGGAAGAACCACATTCTGGGGATGGCTAGATAAGTTTCCAGGGAAAATATTTTAAGCAAATGGTACCCAAGGCAGGTTATATGTTTATTTATGGGACAAAATTCTACATTTTCCATTTTTCCATTATGCTCTGAAGTGCATGAATGCTGATCATGCTCCAATCCCTGGAACTATATGCATTTAAATTAAAAATATAGAAAGTATAGTATACACTGAGGTGGGATCTATTGACTGTGTCAGTAAAACCAGCATTTTCATTTTTCCTTTTATAATAGAAGTCATTGTGTGTGTTCAAGATGGATTCTTGGTCTTTATTAATCTCAGCAGTGAGGGAATTTGGGATTTTAAAAGCTATTGATTTTTTTATAAAAAGATCATACTCCTGTTCTATGGTATCCTCAACTTCTATTTCCAATCTGACATAAAAATGAGTATTTTGTGCAGAGTCTGACACTTGTTGGTGAACTTTAAGCATCTTCTTTAATGTGTCTTGAAAGATTTGGACACTTGTTTAATTTTAAGGTCTAAAAAAAATCTTGCTTTGATTGCTGATTTTTTCTTTATTTTTTCTCCCCACTTTCTTTTTACATTTTGATAAACAAGGGCTTCCGCAGTGACAACAAAGGTTGTAAAATGGGCATTTATAATGTGTCTTTTATTTGCATGTTCTCTTAAGGCCTCCTAATTTCCCCTCTAGTTAGCTTTTTCCTCATTTGCCCTGGATCTCACTGCCTTCTTCCTTGAAGTCTGAACCTTTGCTGGACTCTGGAATGAATTGTTTACTCTTCTTCAAATTAACCATTAACTTATGTTATTAATGTCAATACAAAATTAACCTTGAAACAAAATGGATTTTTTTCCATTACTCTTATGATTTTACTTTATTTTAAATCATGACATTATAGGGAAAAACACAAAACATAATGAATACTAATATAAATCATGTAACAAAACCTATTAAAACTTTGCTTTGCCCTGATCTGTGAATGGTACCACACTGAAGGAATACAAAACAAAACATGACAATAAAACAATCCTTCTGGAGATGGAGAACCTATTACCTTTCTTTCCCTGTTATGTAGCTTGGAATGAAAAGAAATTAAGAAATTTAGAAATACATCACCATAATTTTCATTTGTAATTACTCAAATGAAAAATACATCGGGCACCGGATCTTTACAACCATATGAAGAGTTTTATAAGAACATGGGAAAATATGAACATGCCAAAATTAATTTCACAGTGGCCACAGGTATAGCTGTGGCGTAGAACTTTATGTTACATTTAAAGGCTGGAATACACAGGCATAAAAAATCCCAGAGAATGAGTGTATGCAAAAGTCTAAAACTCATATTTGGGATTGGACTTTGAGAGTGGGAGAATGGGCATATTTGGTAGCTAAATCATTTAAATTTTGGCAACAGTATACCTTTTTTTTCTTTCAGGCTATCTTTGTGACTCAAGATAATAAAGGCATTTTATATCTTTAGCAGTTTATGTATGCATTGGCAGCTCTGTAATTTTACATTTAACTACTACAGAAAGGTTAGCAACTTGTTCTTACTATGCTAGATATTTAAAAATGGCTATAAGGAGATGAATACTTCAAATTCCAAGATGCTTGTTTAAGACAAAAAGGAACAGTTTATCTATGAAACGATAATAGTCTCCTTTCAGAAAAGATTTAATATTTTGGATGTCAAAAGTTTCTGAATTTTGTCTTTGGGGACATATAACATAAAAAAATTCAATTACAAAATATGAACTTAATTTCATAGAGATTCTGCTATGATTTTGTGATTTATAATAAAAAAATGGATTCCCATGTTATTTAAAGTTGCAGTTTTCAAATATTTATTTCAAGTAAACTAATAATTTGAATATTTTGAAAAGTTTGAGATTGTTTTGGGGAATGGTAGGGAAAACAATTCCACGAATTTTACCACAAACATACAGAAATCTTTTAAAATTTTTGAGTTTTCTTTTTTAGTCATTTTGAGTAAGTATATGATTTTTATAGTTGCTTATACTGAGGTATAAATTTATATGATTTTCAGAACTTAACTCATCCTATATTCACTTCTCTATATTTCTACTGAGGCTTTTTATCATATCATTTTAAAGGCTATAATGAATATTTTACACATATGACTTTCATTAAGAGTACATATTAAAGTTATTAATCATTGAATTAATATCTCAAGATCAGGGAAAAAAGCTAAGTCACTTGTGTAACAGTCACATGATAAATCGAAAATTGTTTATCTACATATACAACATATAAATAGACATGCTTCATCAAATATTTATGAAAGGAAAAATTATTTTGGTTGAAGTATAAGCTGTTGAGATATTTTGTGTATTTTGTCAGCATAGAGTAATTTTGTATTTGTATTTTTAAAAATCATGATGAATATTAATGATTTTATCCAAAATGTACTCATTTTATTAAATGTCAATTGACAGTCATTATTGTAATGAAAATTAGAAGACTGTTCTATTCAAATACTTCTCTTGATTTTGATAGGAACTCAAATAATGTATGTTAAAGATTATAGTATAAATAAATTCATTTTATAAAGTTGAGCTTAGATTCAGATACACTTTTAGGTCTGTTTGCTTATGGCAAACTGGGTATACTAGCTATTTCACTTTTCAGTAAGTGATTTAGCAACAGATAAAAATTAGAATTTTACTAATTAGATTTTTTATTCAAGGAATTTAAAAATGTTCTCTTTTCTCTCCTCCTCATGCTATCTTTTCCTCCTTTCCCACTCTGCAACCCTCTCCTGAGGAGGACAAAATACAGAAAATCTTTCCTCAAAAATGTTAAGCATCAAACACAAAGACCATAATACAAAGTAGAATATAGGATGCACCTTACAGGGGAAGAGCCACATGTTATGAAAATTCTTCTCCATCAGGGTTTGAGTGCCAGGGAAGAAGGAAATGTAAACAACACCCAATGGATAAGAGTGAATGTAGGGGTGCCTATATTGCTCAAGAAATGACTTTCGAGGGAAGAGGGGGAAGATGGCGGCATGAACGGAACGACAGAATTTTCCTCCCAACATTATATTTACCCAAGAAAACACAGCAAACGCAACTGTTCCTAAAAGAGAGACCAAAACAAACAGGAAAGCGCACACAGTGCAGAAACACCTGAGAGGACTCGGAAGCGGGCGAGGCGGGTAAGAAACGGAACCGCGAACCGCGACCGGGCAGAACCCGAGCACTCCCCCACCCCAACGCACCGGAGGGAGGAGAGGAGAGGGTTCAGAGCCAGAAGGGAGTGGAAGTGCAGGCCCAGGAGATAACCAGCCCCGGACCGGCCCGGGGAACGCAGGCGCACAAAGCACGGAGTGGCGGAGATTGGAGAGACGGAGGGCGCACGGTGGCAGCAGGAATATGCCTGCTTGCTCGCGGCTAGCTCAGGGAAGGAGAAGAGAGAAGAAAAAAAAAGGAGAAAAGCGCGCGCTTTGTTTTTCAGCGGTCTTAAAGAGACGGGAGTGCAGCAGAGAACCTCCATTCAGTCTCACCCTGGCCACAGCTTTAAAGGGCCATGCGGAGCGACGCGACCACGGCTCTGGAATAGTGGAGCAACAGCGCCACCTACAGCATTCACACAGAAACCACCCCCGGTGGGCGTTTTTTTTTTCTTTCTTCTTTTAGGTGTTGCTGCTTTTTCTTTTTATTTCCTTTCTTTTCCTTCTTCACTCTCTCTTTTTAATTTTTTTATTATTAGTAAAATTAAAAAAAAAATTTTTTTCTTTTCTCTCCTTTCTTCTCTTTCCTTTTTAAAGTCATAAAGAGCCCAGCTGACATACGTGACAACTACCAACAACCTATTCTATAGTCATGAGAAGACAGAAGAATATGATACAGACAAAGCTTCAGACAAACACCACCCCAGAGAGAGAATCTGAAGGAATGGATATTCACAGTCTTCCTGAAAAAGAATTCAGAATAAAAGTCATAGCCATGCTGACAGATCTACAGAAAAATGTGCAAGAGCTGAGGGAGGAAGTGAGCGAAGTGAGGAAAGACAATGCAGAAATGAGACAAGCCATCGACGGGTTCAACAGCAGATTGAATCAGGTTCAAGACACGATCAAGGAATTACAAGACAGGGACCAGGAATACAAAGAAGCTGAGGCAGAGAGAGATAAAAGGATCTCTAAGAATGAAAGAATATTAAGAGAACTGTGTGACCAATCCAAACGGAACAATATTCGCATTATAGGAATACCAGAGGAAGAAGAGAGAGAAAAAGGGATAGAAAGAGTCTTTGAAGAAATAATTGCTGAAAACTTTCCCACGCTGCGGAAGGAAATAGTCTCACAGTCCATGGAAGTCCACAGATCACCCAACACAAGGGACCCAAGGAAGACAACGCGAAGACACTTAATAATTAAGATGGCAAAGATCAAAGATAAAGACAGAGTGTTAAAGGCAGCTAGAGAGAGAAAAAAGATCACCTACAAAGGAAAACCCATCAGACTGTCATCAGACTTCTCAACAGACACCTTACAGGCCAGAAGAGAATGGCATGATATATTTAACGCAATGAAACAGAAGGGCCTTGAACCAAGAATATTGTATCCAGCACGATTATCATTTAAATATGACGGAGGGATTAAACAATTTCAAGACAAAAGAAAGTTGAGAGAGTTTGCCTCCCATAAAACACCATTACAGGATATCTTAAATGGACTGCTCTAGAGGGAAACACCCCTAAGGCTAAAAAGATGTCACCAGAGAAAATAAAATCATAACAAAGAAAGCAGACCATTCAAAGACTAACTAAAGGCAAAGAATAAAACACCTAATATATAAAGAAAGGAGGAGGAAGAATAGGAAGGGAGAGATAAAGAAACATCAGACGGCGTTCACAATAACTTAACAGGAAAGTTAAGTTGGATTCTTAGATTGTAAAGACGCAACCCTTGAACCTTTGGTAACCACAAATCTAAAGCCAGCAATGGCAATAAGTACATATCTATCAATAATCACCCTAAATGTAAATGGACTGAATGCACCAATCAAAAGACAGAGAGTAACAGAGTGGATAAAAAAGCAAGACCCATCTATATGCTACTTACAAGAGACTCACCTCAAACCCAAAGATATACACAGACTATAAGTGAAGGGATGGAAAAAGATATTTCATGCAAACAACAAAGAGAAAAAAGCAGGTGTTGCAGTACTTGTATTAGACAAAATAGACTTCAAAACGAAGAAAGTTGCAAGAGTTAAAGAAGGACATTACATAATGATAAAGGGGTCAGTCCAACAAGAAGATATAACCATTATAAATATATATGCACCGAACACAGGAGCATCAGCATATGTGAAACAAATACTAACAGAAGTGAAGGAGGAAATAGACAGCAATGCAATTATTTTAGGAGACTTTAACACACAACTCACACCAAAGGATAGATCAACCAGGCAGAGGATAAGTAAAGACACAGAGGCACTGAACAACACACTAGAACAGATAGACTTAACAGATATCTACAGAACTCTGCACCCAAAAGCAGCAGGATACACATTCTTCTCAAGTGCACATGGAACATTTTCCAGAATAGACCACATACTAGGCCACAAAAAGAACCTCAGTAAATTCAAAAATATTGAAATCCTACCAACCAACTTCTCAGAGCACAAAGGTATAAAACTAGAAATAAATTTCAGAAAGAAAACAAAAAGGTTCACAAATACATGGAGACTTAACAATATTCTCCTAATGAATCAATGGGTTAACGACCAAATCAAAACAGAAATCAAAGAATATATGGAGACTAATGACAACAACAACACAAAGCCACAACTTCTGTGGGACGCAGTGAAGGCAGTTCTAAGAGGAAAGTATATTGCAATCCAGGCCTATTTAAAGAAGGAAGAACATTCCCAAATGAACAGTCTAAAGACACAATTATTGAAATTGGAAAAAGAAGAACAAATGAGGCCCAAAGTCACCAGAAGGAGAGACATAATAAAGATCAGAAAATAAATAAATAAAATTGAGAAGAATAAAACAATAGAAAAAATCAATGAAACCAAAAGCTGGTTCTTTGAAAAAATAAACAAAAGAGATAAACCGCTAGCCAGATTCTTTAAGAGAAAGAGAGAATCCACACACATAAACAGAATCACAAATGAGAAAGGAAAAATAACGACAGACCGCACAGAAATACAAAGAATTATAAGAGAATACTACAAGCATCTATATGCTAACAAGGTCCAAAACTTAGAAGAAATGGACAATGTCTTAGAAAAATACAGCCTTCCAAGACTCACCAAGCAGGAAACAGAAAAACTAAACAGACCAATCACCAGCAACGAAATTGAATCGGTAATCAAAACACTACCCAAGAACAAAACTCCCGGACCCGATGGATTCACCTCTGAATTCTACCAAACATATAGAGAAGAAATAACACCCATTCTCCTTAAAGTTTTCCAAAAAATAGAAGAGGAGGGAATACTTCCAAACTCTTTCTATGAAGCCAGCACCACTCTAATACCAAAACCGGGCAAAGACCTCACTAAAAAAGAAAGTTACAGACCAATATCCCTGATGAATATAGATGCAAAAATATTCAACAAAATATTAGCAAACCGAATTCAAAAATACATCAAGAGGATCATACACCATGATCAAGTGGGATTCATCCCAGGGATGCAAGGATGGTACAACATTCGAAAATCCATTAACATCATCCACCACATCAATAAAAAGAAGAACAAAAACCACATGATCATCTCCATAGATGCTGAAAAAGCATTTGACAAAATTCAGCATCCATTCATGATTAAAACTCTCAACAGAATGGATATAGACGGCAAGTACCTCAACATCATAAAGGCTATATATGACAAACCCACAGCTAACATCATACTTAATAGCGAGAAGCTGAAAGCTTTTCATCTAAGATCGGGAACAAGACAGGGGTGCCCACTCTCTCCACTGTTATTCAACATAGTACTGGAGGTCCTAGCCATGGCAATCAGACAAAGCAAAGACATACAAGGCATCCAGATTGGTAAAGAAGAAGTCAAATTGTCACTATTTGCAGATGATATGATACTGTACATAAAAAACCCAAAAGACTCCACTCCAAAACTACTAGAACTAATATCTGAATTCAGCAAAGTTGCAGGATATAAAATTAACACACAGAAATCTGTTGCTTTCCTATACACTAATGATGAACTAACAGAAAGAGAAATCAGAAAAACAATTCCATTCACAACTGCACCTAAAAGAATAAAATACCTAGGAATAAACCTAACCAAGGAAGTGAAAGACCTGTACTCTGAAAACTACAAGACACTCCTAGGAGAAATTAAGGAAGACACTAACAAATGGAAATGCATCCCATGCTCTTGGCTAGGAAGAATAAATATTGTCAAAATGGTTTTACTACCTAAAGTAATCTACAGATTCAATGCAATCCCTATCAAACTACCAACAGCTTTCTTCAATGAACTGGAACAAATAATTCTAAAATTCATATGGAACCACAAAGGACCCCGAATAGCCAAAGGAATCCTGAGAAGGAGGAATCAAACAGGGGGAATTACGCTCCCTGACTTCAAGCTCTACTACAAGGCCACAGTAATCAAGACAATTTGGTACTGGCACAAAAACAGACCCACAGACCAGTGGAACACAATAGAAAATCCAAGCATTAACCCAAACACCTACAGCCAATTCATATTTGATAAAGGAGCCTTGGATATACAATAGGGAGATGACAGCCTCTTCAGCAGCTGGTGTTGGAAAAACTGGACAGCTACATGTAAGAGAATGAAACTGGACCACTGTCTAACCCCATACACAAAGGTAAACTCAAGGTGGATCAAAGACCTGAATGTAAGTCATGAAACCATAACATTCTTAGAAAAAAACATAGGCAAAAATCTTTTGGACATAAACATGAATAACTTCTTCATGATCATAGCCCCCCGGGCAAGGGAAACAAAAGCAAAAATGAACAAATGGGACTATATCAAGTTGAAAAGCTTCTGTACAGCAAAAGACACCATCAGTAGAACAAAAAGACATCCTACAGTATGTGAAAATATATTCATAAACGATGTTTCTGATAAGCGGTTGACATCCAAAGTATACAAAGAACTCTCGCACCTTAACAAACAAAAAGCAAATAATCCAATTAAGAAATGGGCAGAGGACATGAATAGACACTTCTCTAAAGAAGAAATTCAGATGGTCAACAGGCACATGAAAAGATGCTCCATATTGCTAATCATCAGAGAAATGCAGACTAAAACCACAATGAGATATCACCTCACACCAGTGAGGATGGTCAACATCCAAAACACAAACAACAACAAATGTTGGCAGGGATGTGGAGAAAAGGGAACCCTCCTACACTGCTGGTGGGAATGCAAATTAGTTCAACCATTGTGGAAAGCAGTATGGAGGTTCCTCAAAAAACTCAAAATAGAAATACCATTGACCCAGGAATCCCACTCCTAGGAATTTACCCTAAGAATGCAGCAGCCCAGTTTCAAAAAGACAGATGCACCCCTATGTTTATTGCAGTACTATTTACAATAGCCAAGAAATGGAAGCAACCTAAGTGTCCATCAGTAGATGAATGGATAAAGAAGAGGTGGTACATATACACAATGGAATATTACTCAGCCATAAGAAGAAAACAAATCCTACCATTTGCAATAACATGGATGAAATTAGAGGGTATTATGCTCAGTGAAATAAGCCAAGCTGAAAAAGACAAGTATCAAATGATTTCACTCATATGTGGAGTATAAGAACAAAGAAAAAAACTGAAGGAACAAAACAGCAGCAGACTCACAGAACCCAAGAACGGACTAATAGTTACCAAAGGGAAAGGGACTGAGGAAGAAGGGTGGGAAGGGAGGGATAAGAGGGTAAAAGGGGCATTACGATTAGCAGACGTAAGGTAGGGGGGGGCATGGGGAGGGCTGTACAACTCAGAGAAGACAAGTAGTGATTCTCATCTCAGTACGCTGATGAACAGTGACTGTAATGGTGTTGGTGGGGGGGACCTGATGAAGGGTGTAGTTTAATCACAATAATATTGCACATGTAATTGTAGGTTAAAGATACCAAAATAAATTGTAAAAAAAAAAAAGACTTTCAGTCACACTTGATTTATGAGGATACAACTTCATGAAAATATATTTATAAATGAGCAGTAATAGAAAAGTAATTAGTGAAGTAATTCAAAGCCCAATAAATGCTATTTTTCGTAAGATGAATCAGTTTTTAACTCCTTTCCAAGCATATTTTCCCCAGCTTTTTAGGTGAAAAATTTACAAATATACAGCAAAGTCAAAACAATACAGTAAGCATCCATATAACAATTACTACTAACATTTTATTACACTTGCTTTATCACATATGTATTTGTCTCTCTTTTCATAATGAGCAAATTTTAAGCAATAACTTTTTTTGCAATTATAACTTATATGAAATTAAATCACATTTAATGATCAACATATATGTCAAATACAATAGTGTTTTTCTTTGTAGGATTGTTTCTAACTTGGTGATGTTTCTTACAAAGATATTTTGCACTCTTCGTTTTGAAAAAAAAGATGAATTATGATTCGGTCTTCTATTAAGCTTTTAAAAAAGATTTCACATTGTTTAAATATTTGGAGTTAATGCTAGCAAGATATCAAGAGTGAAGTCCATCACTCTAGTATAAAAACATGAGTCATGATTGAATTACAGAACAGACTTTTATGGCATATAAAATAGAGCAACAAAAATTACAGGAAGAATCTGGAGCACTGAATGTCAGGAGCAACATTTTCTCAAGGAAGTTAGTAACAGGTTGACATCACTTTCTTTTTTTAGGCCAGACAATTCTTCTTCTTCATTTTTTTTTACTCTTGAATACTGATAAGCACAACTATAATCTCTCCCTTATTTTGGTCATCTGGATTCTTTTGTATTCTGGATTCTTAAAGAACAAAGAATATAAGAATATCATTTACATACTTAGTCTCTGTTGATCCCCTCACCCCACCCAATTTTCACTGTATACCACCTTTCTAAAGAGTTGAAAGGAGCATTTTTTTAAGTAAAAAATGGAGAAAAAGGCCTGTGAGAAGATATGTGGTTTTTTTATTGTAATCTACTCATTAATAAATCTTCCTTAAGAACCACTGTTAGTTAAATTAATTGACTGTAGCTATAATGTAAGTGCCTGTACAATCTTAGAAAAATATATGAGAAGCTCATAAGGAGAAAACCTAAAAAAACCTGCCGTTTGGAATCTCTGTATTAGTACTCAATTATTTGAAATTGTTAGGGAATCAACTATTTCAGGTAATTATTTCTTCCCACATCCCATCCCACACAAAAGTACTATATTAAAAAACACCAACCTTCTAAAATGTGTGAAAAAATGTTTCTGCTTTATGAAATACTGAATTCTAATTGTAACAATGATAATTTACTGAGGCATCAACTTGTTGTACTTATTGCACTGCAAAATACAAAATTACGTTTTTCTCCCAGAAGCTACTTGTCTCACCACAGAATGAATTGTTCTTGGGCTTTGTGTTGTTTTATTTTATTTTTTCATAATGGACAGTGGGTATGTCTCTGTCCTCACTATACCTGTAGGTTCTCTCTTTTCATTCCTGTTAGGGAGCCTGCTACTAACGGACACCATCTCTTCATCTGAGCCTTATTTGCTATGGTTATAAGGGAAAAAATTGTGACCAGAGTATTAGCCTCAGGTGCAAAATAAGAACAAATTCTCTGATGGCTTGAGAGTTTTTAAATAATAAACTACATAAGCATCAGTATATGAACTTACTGACATCTATTTTTTAAATATTCAAAGACTTAAAAATGCATATTTGTAACTATGTTCCAAATAGTTAAGGATTTTAGGTAAATGACCTCAAAATATGGGGTGTTACTGAATACTGTAATCTAATTCTAGATTTTAACTATGTGTTTTCAAAGACCACTGAATGTTAGGTTATCCTCAATTTGTCATGTGTTTTTAATTATATGTTTAATCACAATAGCTAATACATATTGACTATCTACTTTGTGCCAGCACTACTTTAGTTGATTGATATTAACACATCTGTTACAACAGACCTGAGTTAAAACTCTAAGTATACACCTTTTATAGATGAAAAAGTGGAGATAGAAAGAGTTGAGAAAACTTGCTGACAGGAAGTCAGTCATCACTTAAGCTCAGTCTAGATTCAGAATTTACATGCTTAACCACTGTCTGTACTATGCAAATTAATGTTAATATATGCTCACCTAATACACATGTTATTCTCTGTTAAGAACATAATCTATGTTCATTAAGGAAAACTACAAACAAATAGAAGAAATAGAACAAAATAGCCACTAATTCTACTACACCCATGAAAACAAATAATATTTTGGTGTATTTTCTTATTTAAAAAAATTTCATAGCATCTTAAAACAAAGCTCCCATCATATTTGCTATCCATTTTATATTGTTTTACTCAATGTACTATTATATCTTAAAATCATCTGTAATCTATTACGTAGTCCTTTTGATCATTACTTTTTAATGACTGAATAACATGCCACCAACTGCTTGCATTACTGGTCTTATTTTAGTTTTAGAAAATACATAAAGTTGTAGAAAACGGGATCACTAAAGCCAGTATCCATAAGGCTGATAAACCACCTACCATCCCTCTTTAAATTGCTGCTTTGTCTTCTTTTTTAAATGAATTTCTCATTGGCTCCATGATCTAAATGAGGTCTTAGAAGAATATTCATATATATATAAAGAAGCCAGCATGTGTAGTCACATCATGAAAGTATTGGGAAAATATGTATACATCTTATATGAATGTGTGCCTTGCCTCATGAGAAAATCACCAAACTGAAGGCTTTATTAATGTGGCTTGATATTTTCACTTTAAATAGAGAAGCAGGTACAAAAGCATAATTTGAATAATGAAATCCATTTCTGAGACCCTCATTTTAATGCATATCATCAGTCACATAATAATAATAATACTGTAGCCATCCTACATTTTTCAGTATCAGTCTTCCGGCCTAAGTAACTCATATGGAAGTCTCAATTGCTCTCTGTTATGAGCTAACCTGGAAAGTGGAAATGTCTTCTGGCCTAAGTAGCTCATATAGAAAGAAGTCTCAATTGCTCTGTTATGAGCTAACCTGGGAAGTGGAAATGTCCTTAAATTTGATTAAATGGTTCAAGGTAAGCTTCTGTAATCTAAGGATCCCTTTTTCCCCAAGTCGTACATAAATACTATGTGTGTCTTTCTCCCTCTGATGCACACCAACATGGAGCAATGCAGATTTTCTCCCATCCAGTTCACAACTAAGTTAAGTATGGAGCAGAAAGACGCAGCCTACCCACCAGTGAGTACGACCTTCAAACCCAGCAGCTCAACAAACACAGCAACCAGATTTCTGACACTTAACTTCTACCGGAACTATAGAAAAGGGTTAATTTATACTGTCTGTTATGATTGAGCACCCCTCTCCCATTGGCTATATTTTGGATGTAGACACTGGTGACATGCTTGTTTGGACAGAAATTACGACAGCAGAGTGGAAGAAATCAGACACAATATACGGAGAGCATGCACAGTCGTTAGCCAAATGCAGTAACATTGCAATCTGACACGAAGGAGAAGAAAAATATATTTACATTTACACATACACACACACTTACATCATGGTATTTTGTTTTACTAAAATAATAAAGAATATGTAATCTGTATTTACAAAAATCCAGCTAGTATTAAAAAAAAATGTTCATGTGATTTGTAAGTGGGAAAGGGGTATGAAAGATACTCCAAAAGCAGGAACTTGCGAAGCATGACTGAAATAAAGTTTGTCTTAAAACAACACGTCCGATGTAATTTTTAATGTAAACAAATTGCCAGACCTTTTCTTTTTCAGAGACTACAATGCAAAACAGGAAAGTAATTTCCAGCCTTAAGAAAATTCCCAACCTTATGAAAAAGAACCAGAGTGTCTTAAGACTGAATAATAACCCTGTTACATAGGTTGGAAGTGGCAGTCAGGATTTATGTTTTGGTCTTCTGACCCCAAAAGGTAAGCTCTTTCCATTAGGCCATTACCTTTTTGTTTGTTCTTTGAAATGTCCATACACATTTTTATGAGGAGTAATCGTATATATATACGAATAGGAAAACAAAATTAAGACAACACAGAACTTTAGAGTTGTAAGAGCCTTCAGAAACCATCTGCCCAGAACCCTTCAGATGGAGAATTGATCACTATTAATACTTTTAATAAATACTATTGAACTGCTTCCTCACTGAGCAAAACATGCCAGTTCAGGACACAACAAAATAGGGTGTCTTCAAACTTTTCTCCTAAGGGAAGGATTTTAAGGCATATGTTGGTCATCCTTCTGCAACAGTACATGTTATAAATCAATTACCAAAATGACCTGCCTTAAATCTGTTGGTCTCCTTGAAACCTTAATAAATAGTAGCTCTTTTTCTAAAACTACAATAAAGTTATCATATAAATTAGATTTTTGAAATATTCTATGTAAGTTTTTAGCAGTATTTTTTTTTCCTCTGCAGGCAGAATGCTATATAGCATATATAAATAAGTAAATGTTTAACTGTTTTTCGTGCCTCCATCCCCTACCCTAAATGGATCAATTTTAGGAAATAGCCATGTAATTTATTAGCCAGAACCACATATCTGTGAGATTTTTCTGGCTTTCATTCCCTCTAGAGACCAAATTTTTGATATTCTGAGTTATACAAAATGTGCCTTCATTGTCTGAATATTGTTAACCAAAAAATTGAGCAGTGAAAACAAAGGCCTGAATATACCAACTTCATGTTATCCGAATATTTTCTGAGCATTTGCTACTACCTATATAATTAGTTTTACATTACCTGTTCTACTATCCCAACTTTAGAAAGTAAACTGCTTCCCTTAAATAAGACAAGTTGCACGTAAGAACTAAGTTAGTGAAACCACTTCACTGATTTCAGTGTTCCACTAATGCATTAAACTCCTATAAAATTAGTCAGGGTGTCCAGGTTGATGCATTCCATTCTTAATGGGGTAACATTTTATAAGTAGTGCAATGCTTCATTTCCTCCCACAATGTATTCTACATAATCTCATTTTTAAAGTGAGAATAGGTATTTTTTTCTTGGGAAAAAAATTTTTTTTTTCTGTAACTCATCATTTGATGTGTCCACCAGAGTGCTGATTTAGCTGCAAAATATACAGACAAGATATAAAAAGCTAGCTCTCTCGGGAATCAGTTTCAAATGTCCAGTTGTTTGAATAAATTAGCTTTTATTTATAGTTGTAGAACATTCCGGAGGTTAATTGTTCATAAGCTGGCATACCCACAGATGCTTTAGACAGGAGAAATCTGAATTATCTAGGTACCACTGTCAGCGACTGCCAGGGTTCCAAAAATCTCATGGCCTCCTCAGCCGAGTGGCGGCGCTCTTTAAAAGCAGCGGGGGATACAGAGAGAATACATTAGCCTTCTCCTCTATCTAAAACGTACAGTCATCCAGACAGAAGAAATGTTATTAAACAAGAAATCTTCTTGACTCACATGTTTGATTATTTTGGTTTAAAATATTCTGTGCTCTCTGCCAGCTTTCTCCCTGCTATTTTCTCAGAGGGTAAGGTAAATATCTTATTCTAAGAAAGGTCGTTCTCATCAAAATGGAACTTAGTAGTCCTTCCTTGCTGGGTAAGTTCAGAGGCTGCCTGTGAGTAGAGCTGTTAACGATATACTAGCACCGAATTAAGACTCTTTCATGGCTACACTTAGAATTATGAACGAGATATAGGCAGAAACCATTTCCCAGAATTATTATTATTATTATTTTTTGCTGACAGGTTAAATAATCCTAGTGGCAGTTACATCATTTTTTGATTGCGTGTAATATATTAAATATTTTAAATGTTATTTCTAACATTCTTCCCCAAATCCTGTCAGGCAGATAGTATCTTATCTGCATTTCATGTAGATACAAGGGATCAAAAATTTTAAATTGATTAGTTATGATTATACCAGCTAATAAAGGCTTAGGTGTGGCACTTGAACCTTGAAATTTCATCTCCACGACTTCAACGTGTTTGTTTCTTCTCTACTACAAATGTCTTTCCTTTTGGCTCCCCAAAACTCCACCTTGCAAAAATCACACAAGAACAGAAAACAAGGATAAAATCAAAGAATTTTATGTTTCTAATGTGGGACTTCACCAAGAACCACGGAGACCCTACTGAGTGCGGTGAGGAGGGCAGGACAAATGCTAAGCTTACGCACCAGTTCAGTGACTTGCTCCTCTGCATATACTTTGTGGTTTTGAAAGAGGAAGTTTGGTGGGGCCTGAAGCTTATATTATTTGGGGTACATTATTTAAGAAAAATAATAAAATCCAAACACTAATTCAGGTACAAAATAAATATTTATGTAGAATAAGAAAATAAAAACAACAAATATTTAAATCTTAGGGGTTCAAATACCTTTCCTTGGAAATCTCTACCAGAAATACAAGCAAATGGTTCATGAACCCTTGCCCCTCTCAACCTAGGACGTCATATACCTTCCAATAACGCCCAGTACTCACAGGGACCTGTGCAAATAAGAGGTCTTGAATATGCTTCTTTACCATCATGTACATGGCTGTGAGTGTGGATGACTCAAATGTGCATCAGTAAAATTACAATTAATCCTGGCAGTAAGTCTTTGGGCTGCCCACCTTAAATCCACAACCATCAATATTTGCAGAAACACATATATACACACACACACGCATGTGACTGTGGACACACAAACCCTCACACATTTTATGGTCCCGGAGGAGGGAGGAACTAACACTTGAGTTTCACTGGCAGCTACAAGAAAAGTATCATAGAAGATATGGCAGTTTAATTGGATTGGGAAAGATGTATAGGAGTTTGTTGGCAAAGAGAACATACAGAAGCATTCCCACTTGAGGTGAAAGCTTCGGCAGAACACGGCAGAACATGGGCTGAGCCTTTTCTCCCCCACCCTGACTCCTTGTCCTCTGGTGTAGATCCAGACCCACTGTGAGTGCCCAGGAAATCTCAGTGAGGTTCCAATAGACTGATGGGAAGAAGGCTAAGGCTTTACCTCTCTGTGCTAAGCTAGCTAAACCAATAAAGGAAAACTGGCTCTAATGGTTAAAGACCAGATTTTAAATATTTTCTAAAATTTAGAATTAATTTCCTATATCACTTCTTAAAAGAACTAAATTCATTTGAAAATAAATTGTTTTTAAAATTACAAAACATTTTGCTTCAACATGTACTAGTCAAATTTTGGACATAAGATATCATATGTAGTAGACAAATATATATGTGTTATATATAACCTAACATAAATTCTACTTTTACTGGGTTTGCAATTACAAGTTAATTGAACGATACAGTATTGGCAAAAACGTAAAATAAAGTGCTGCTGTTTACTTTAATTACTATCTCAGATGTTGTTACACCCTCAGTGATTCTTCATACAAAAATGTAAAGTGTATATTCTTAGTATCAAATTAGCTATTTCCATGAATAATTTGATGCTGATAAAGTTAATTAAAGAAATGAAATTAAGATATCAATAACTTATTTTCAGATACATGGAGACATATCTAAATACAGATAGCCACAAGAATCACTAATTCATGCAAGTATCATTTTTATGTCCTCTTCATTTTTCTTTTTAGCTCCAATGTTAAAAAATAAAATATCTTGAAGTAAATTTTATTTTTCCCCTAAGGTATTTTTTAATGCATAAATGCTTACTTACTAAGCTTAGTTGTAAAAACTGGAGGAAGAGTCATATTAATTTGCAGAAATGTCTACTCCTATGTGGCTCCTTTCTGCCCTCAATTACAATTCCTGGGCTAGTTATACTGACAACATGAGTATCAGAAATAAATTTTGATTCATTTTGTGACATTTTCAATCATGTCTGGCATTTACTTTAAAGGACCACTTAATCAAAACTGTTTCTCACCTAGAGGCTCTGATCATCATTTAAATTGATTTGCTATTTATTGATTGATTAAGGAACACAATTACACAGTATTATGTGGTTTAAAATCATTATTTCATGTAATAACTTATCTTGACAGTATATGTCCTTAAAATAAGTTATTGAATATATCCTAAATTTTCCCAGGTCCTGGGACACAGAGACATAAATTTTTTTTGAAACATTCAGATATTAATGAAACATTTTTTTCAGGCAAGTTAAAAATTAGGTTATACTATCATAAGAACACCCTTTTAAATGCTTTTCAAATTTGAGATGAAAGTTTATGGTAGATTCTATACTCTTGTCGAGAGGCCCTATTGTTCATCCCAGAGCCTCTGTTAGCATCGCTCCAAGAGCTGTCTGGGTAACTAAACCATGCTCCAGTTCCATCATGTAAATTCAGGAATGTACTTAGTTCCAGTGGGATTATCTTGAGAAGGCCAAGGGTGATGTTCAGATTAAGTGAATAAGGCCAAGAAGTTGTTCAGATTAAGTGAATAAGGTACCTACTATATTCTAGCAACCAGGCTGTGCACTATACAAACCTGAGGTTGCTCAGAAGCCCCTGGCTCTGGTGTAGCGGTCACCAGCATGCATCTAGGCAAGGCCGTGTCCCAGGCCGCTAACCATGATGTTTTTAAGGCTTGGCTGAAGGGAAAGTCTGATGCGCCCCTTACTCACGGTAAATTATCCACAGGTGCTGGCCCAGTGATGTCTCACTGGGGAAGCCCAGAAGCTTACATCAAAGTTTGTCGTAGGACAATGTTGCCGATTGCTCTGCTGTCAGCGTTGACTATGCTGGCTTCACTTTCTACCCTTCAGGAAAGTAAACCTTGTATAATTTGCTGAAGTTAAATCCATGTTTAACCCTAAGTAGTATGACTTGTATCACAGATTTTTCAACATGTTTAAACAAGAAAGAAAGTGATACCCCAGAAGTTACACTCACTCTTTGCATCTTTCAATTAGAAAGAACTATGAGAAACAGCTTTGAATTAAGAGCTTTTTCATGTCTGTGTTTCTACTAAAATAAGCATTATTTAAATTAGTGTGAAATTATAATCATAAGCAACACCTAAATCTCAGGAGCTTAACCATAAATATTAACACATCATGATCTTGGCCAACAGGAAATGGGCATTCATTATGATTCCTAAGTTCTATTCCACGCTCTTTATTTCTTTAGGTATTTAAACAGAGCCAGGCTGTGGGGAACTACCTTTGAATCTCAGCCACACCACAAAAATGCCCGCTGAGAATCCTTTGAGTTTCAGCTGGGCTCACTCTGGTCCGCCTCTTACATCAGAGACAACTGCGCATGCGCACAACTCTGTGCATGATTGGAAATTTGAAAGTCGCCTTGTTAGCATAAGGTGTAACCAATCAGAAGAGACCACACCCTATATATTCTGTGTTCTGAGCTGCAATAAACGAGTTCCTGCTTCAACTGAGCTCCCTGTCGCGTCTGATTGTCTCTGGGGACGGTGGCGGCTGCCGAATGGGTGGACAGTCGGCTCTTACCTCCCTTGCTTTACCTTGTCGAGGCATGCCTCTCCCTCCTTTCCTTTCCCTCCGCTGGCTCGGAGGGTCACAAAAAGAGCTAGTCACAGAAAGAGCTGGTAATCCTAACGGTGAGCAGGACGGGGGGGGGGCGCGCCGAGAGGCCAGAAAAACACCGACACCAGGCATAGGCAGAAACATGTCAGAGCTGTCATTTCCAGCCTCAATTCTCATTCGGAATCAAGTCTTTCTTCTTCTTCTTCTTTGAGATGCTCCTTCTACACTGGACTCCAAAGAAGCTTGTATTACAAACATTCCCACAAGAGTCCTGTTCCTGACCTTTTTTTCCCTGCTTTCGATTTGACGGACACCTTTTCTGCATATCGCATCGGTCTCGGCTTTATATATATCTCTCTGCTAGTATACCTGATAAACTAACCTTTGCTTTTATGTTAGGTGAGAACCAACAGCTTACTTATTAATTTATTCCAGACAATGTTTACGTTTTAAGTCAGGATATTAGGAGTACTTTAAAAATAGTGGTTCTTATTTATTCATTTATTATTTTACTTTAAAGGATCACTTTACTCTTTCCCCTGTAGATTTTTTTTTGAAAGATTTTGACTATCACTTTGTATTTTTGTGGAAATAAGTGATCAAAATGGGCACTGGGATAACCAGACAAGTGGTTCAGGTAAGTGTGTCTACTGCATCAACCACATCCTGGAATGTGGTCCCAGGGACATTCGGTGATGTCAGCAGCAGTTAATGTGAGCTTCTGATCAGCATGAGATTAGGGCAGCTATAATTTCAACCAAATGTGAAGAACCAAATTAACATTTTCATGAGGATTTCCAAAAATATTGAAAATAATCTTTTAGGCTTCACGGCTACCTGCATGAGCTTCTAGAAGGAAAAGTACTGAAGCAGAGAATCAGTATCTTAATCCAAAAGAGTCATTTCAAGGTGTGGAATTTTCTACCAGCATAGGAAAAGATTTTGTGTAAATTTCCTCAGCTCTATGCTCGAAAGATATGCTTCTTAAACTGTCATCCTGACACTGTTCAGATATTAAAAGTGGCCTCCCCCTCTAAGAATTCTGAAATTCTATCTTAAGGTTATTGAAATTGAAATACATGCAGCATAAACTCTTAACTTTAATAAAATAAAATACTAAAATTTGTAGAAGTTGTGTGTACACTTCACGATTTATTATAATATTGGTTGGTATAATAGGAATGCCCTCTGTACCCCTAGTATAATTTCATTTTGTTTCTTCATTTGAAAACAACCAAAGGGTTGGATCAAATATTTTCTAGGTCCAGCTCTAACAATCTATGTTTCTTGAACTCATTAAATCTAAAATTTTATTTTTTATTGATTGATTTGCTATTTTCTTGAAAGTCTAATTAAATAGTTGACTTGTATATTCTATATTAATACCATATAAACATAGCTTAAGGAATTATTTAGGCAATGAAGTCATTTGATACTTAGATGAAATTCCACACGAGACAATATGATTTATATAGAGTCACTCACCTTATTAATAGGGGAATATGACACCCCTTACATTGGAGCAGCAATATATCTTAACATCTTCAATTTGAGTCATTTATGTTTCATATATACTTCACAGGTATGAGTACATAATACTTCTAATGATTCACTCATTTATTCCCCAATTACTCACATACCATTAGCTTCCTCAAAGCTTCTTTGGCCACGAAGTCGTTTTGGACTCTACGGCCAATTCCTTCTGAGGGGCTCTGGTGTGAGCAGTCCCACATGGAGTTGCTTATGTCAGGCTTGCCTGCTTTCATGCCAACTGCCTCTGTAAACATACCCCACCCTAAAAGGCATGTGGGTGAACACCCAAACCAGGTAACTCCGTGTGTCAGGTGGGCAGGTGAAAGTCCGAACTGGATAACACCACAGGTGGACTGTCCCCTCTTATCTCCAGCTCCCTGGTGGATGGACTGGACTATACAAGGGACTGGACACAGAGCCCTTGTGGCTAGCTCGTCCGAGAGATGCCTGACACCAGCCAACAGACATGTCCTCTGAGGCTTGGTCTGCTCACCTGCCGGTGCTGCGGCTCTCTCACGGCTCCGCCACTCCCCTGGAACTGTCTGCGCAGCAGTATCACCTTCCCCTTGGGACAGACGAGGGGCTGATTGGGACAGCCCAGACCCGAACCATCTGTGGTGACTGGTATGAGATGTACTGATCTGTGATATGTGTGATTTTCAGATATGCTTGATCCCCCCTTTGAGTGTTGTGTGAAATGAAATTGCAAAATAAACCGTGTGATTCATACAACCTTAAGGGTGTTAAGCTCATTACTCCATCTCCCTGTGGATCCATATTTCCTGACCTGCTCACGTCCGGCTCCCAAACTAATCCTTGACCCTTGACCTTAGTTAGCCACACCAACACCCTTCTCTCTGTCACCACAGTTTCAGCTTTGTCTGTTCCTGACCTGGGCTGCCAACATTATGGGAAGCTATTAGGCAGCTTTACCCACCTGGCTGGTCTCACATTCTATTGCCTAATTTCAACTCCGACTTCCCCATTGTGCCGCAATCCTCTATTTTGCCATCAACGCCCATGATGTACGCACGACTTTCAGTTTTATTATTACAAGTTGTCGACTTGTAACTCCTGAGTCTGTATTTCCCAGTATTCACTTGATCGTCCTATGGCATCTGTGTCATCACGACCTCAGAATAAACTACAGTTGTCACCGGATCTGTCTGATCCCCATATAACGACACCATCTTTCAGTTCATCCAAGATCAAAACCTCCTCCTCTTTGCCCCTTATCCTCAAGGACACAAACTCTCTCCTTGGGATCTGGAGTTCTCATATCATATTTTCTGGTTAAGTGATTTTAGACAAATCAGTGAATTTTATGGTTCTCAAATTTCTTATGTGTAGACTGAAGCAAGAGCAAGCAATGACCCATCGGTGGAAGTATGAGGATTAAAGACAATAATGTGAAAGTATTTTTCTTACCCTAGACTTACTTTCCAAACATTCTCCACTTTATTTGCCCTTTCTGCAGCCAAGTAGCGTAATTGTTTTTACTTCTCTGTTAGTAACTGTGCATCTGTTCCACCTTTTATTCATTTGGAGTCCTTCCACAGGGAACGCCTTCTAATCTCTGCCGGCCTCAAATTCCACGCAAGAAAACTACACTTTCAGAACCTCCTCCTTAACTGATTCTATTTCCCTACATAACTAAAGACCCCCAATATCCTACCAAAATTTCTCTGTCTTCCAGGTTCAAACACTCATTTATTTTTTTTTTAATTCTGATCAAGTGATACAGTAATAGAAAACTGAAAGCTGCCTGAATAAATCCCTATTATTCTTCTGTGTGGCCACAAAGAAATTCAAGTTTTCTTATTTAGACTTATTTTAAAAACTTTGTATCTCAGTCATTCCCCTTACTGTTAACAAGTATACCACTTCATAGTAATTTATCAATTTATATATTTAGCCATTCTTGGCATTCTAATAAAAATGGTTTTACATTAATGTTCTGATACTTAATATACAAACTTTTATGTTAAAATGTCAGGCATGTTATAAATTATCTGGCAAATAATAACTAACCACAATGCATAGTTATGGTGCTTTTGCCCTCAATTTAACAGCAAAATTTTAAGCAGTAATATTCTATCTAGGTTCTCCTGAATTCAGTCTTTCAGTCTTAGTTTTTTTTTTGGAGTTGCAGAAAATATCACATTCCCATATTGCTTCTAACCACCTACAAAACCACTATTCTATTCTCATTTGTCTATATTATAACAATATAATGAGAATGACAATATTTATGTATTGTTCAATCACACTAAGTACACCAAACTACACTAAGTATTGTATATTAGCTGTCTTATGTCATCCTCTCAGTCACCCTATAGAGATGTTCTATTGTTTACATGTTACAGATGAGGATACTGAGATTTAGTGACGTTTAAGTCACTCAATCCAGATCAGGTAAGTAGTAAATTTAGAGCTGGAACTCAAAACCTGGTCTTTCTGCCTCCACATCCTTTGTTAATAACTGTATTGTAAACTTTTTCAGAATTAACAAGATTCAGATTCAACTACTTTGCCATCACTTACCTGTCATGCTAGATGGTTTCTTAATCTTCTCTTGACCTCTAGTCCAAAAGCTATCTAGACAGCTGCACAATTAACAAGCCCCCTTCCTTGACCCCTGTGGTCATTTCAACCTCCATGAACTACTGTTGACTCAACTGGTGTATTCTTCCTCAAATCCAACTTTAAAGTATTTAGTAACTTCAGAAAATTTACATTTAGATAACATAGATTTTACTTTTGCCATATATACTAGGGAAGTACATGGTGCACATGCAGTTGGGCATTTTAGGGTTGTTATTACCTTCATGTGCTATAGCTATATAAACAAGTCTCATTAATTAATTCTTCAAAGGGTCTCCCAGGGCATTCCCG
>JAQQAC010008350.1:11165553-11199411 GCA_029783875.1 Phataginus tricuspis | reverse complement strand
AAAAAAAAGAGAATAAACTGCCTTTACAAATTTCTGTTAGTGAGACAGTGAATAAGCAGTCTAAGAAACATTTGTATAGTGGTGAAGTTGACATTATGCCTGTTGTAATAGCTCTTTTAAGATCTCAAAAATGCCATTAAATCATCTAGCTATCCATATTAGCTTTAAAAATATGCCCTTAGAAACCCAATTTTAAACTTTCCATCTTTTAAATTCAGAATATATTCTAGAAACAACTCTGTATCTTATATTGAGATATTTATCATTATTTTCCATGGTTTCATAGTACTCTACTGTGTGAAACTGTAGTTTATGGACACTGTGTTTCCTAGGAAATTATCCATGTTATTTAGTTTTCTAATCTATTTCCAGAGAGTTGTGTAAAGTAGTCTCATGATTTTTAGTTTCTTCTGTGTCAATATATATTAAGATATATAATCTCTATACCAATATATGATATATAAATAATATACATTATAATATGTTTTATATGTAATATATAATTGTGGGTAAAATTGCAATATTTCCAGAATCTTTTGCCTGGACTTAGTGCATCTCCATATCAATAGGTGTTTCCAAGGAGTGGAGAGAAGTAGTCCATCTCATAACAATAGGTAATTACAAGGGCGAGCAAGGGCTTATCTGGACCAGAGAGGTTGGGTGGGGTCTCTTCTTCTGCAGCTGGGTTGCCAGAGACACAGGAGAGAAGTGGACGACTGTTTGTAAGAAATAAATGGTTTCTCCCACTTTATTTCTCACTTTGACTGATTTCAGTTTTGAAGGTATTTTCCCCAAGGATTTTCCCCCTGGAGTTATAATACTATATTGTGATGTATAATATATGATATATAATGTAATAATAAGATATGTAATATCATTTCTTTTTTGTTTAATTCCCCCCTTTTTTCTTGATCAAGATAGTGGTTTCTTTAATTTATTGATCTTTCAAAATGGCAACCTTTTGATGTATTTCTTATTTCTACTGTTTTTCCCTTTTCTATTTAACTTCAGTGTTAACTTTAGTAATTTAACTTAAGTCTCTGTCTTCATTATTTACTTCTTTCTTTTTTCTTGTTTTTTTTTTTAGGTTGATTTATTGTTGTGTTTCTACCTCTCTGGGTTGATAAGTTAATTGATTTATATTATTCTTTCATATTTATTGATATAAATATTTAAGGTTATGAATTTTCCTCTGATCACTGCTTTATTTCTATGCCATAGTTTGAATATAAAGGGTTTTAATTTTTGTAAATTCTGAAATTAGGATTTATATTTCCTTTTTTTCTCAAGAATTGTTTAATAGAGAATTCTAATATTTCCAAGTATAAAAATCTTTTTAAATTAATTTCTAGGTTGTTATTTGTTGATAAGAAAATGTTGGTATTATTAAAACTTTATGTAGTATACTAATATTTTCTGTATAACCCAATAAATGGTCAATTTTTATGAATATTCCATGTGTACCTGAGAAAAATGTATATGCTTTTCTATTATCACGAGCTCTTATAAATATACAGCATATATTTATATATCTACCTGATTTTATTATTTACTTCTTCTATAGCTATTTAATTTTGTCCTTAGTGTGAGATTGATATATCTCCTTTTACTTTGTCATGCCATTTTAAGTCTTCAACATTATAAATTAAAATGGAAGATCTATGCCCTTCAGAAAAGTTTGTATGCTCATATGCTAAAGAATTTCATAGTATGATCTACCTTACCTATGTCTTAACTCATCTTGAAACATCTCCTTGAAATTCATACTCTAGTATTAGGCTACTTTGCCATATCTTCTTAGACTAGCTTACTGGTATATTTTTTATTTTCACTACTCAGATTTTCTGTGTCCAGCAAATTCTAGTTAATCTACACAAGCTGACACTTTTTCCTTCAGTTTCTCCCTTTTGTGAAGTCTTCCCAATCTACTTAGGAAGCTAATTAGTCCCTCCCCTTTGAGGCTGCCAAAAGTATCATTCATAGTCTTACTAAAGCATTCTTCATAACTGGATTATAATGGTGTTATTTCCTCTACTTTCCTATTGCCTCCTCTTTTTGGCAGTAAGTTCTTGTGAAGTCAAGAAGCTTGCCTTCTTTGTTTTACATCTTGAGAGTCTCATACAGAGAATGGCAAATAGAAGGGCCCCCATGAATATTTGGTAGATGGTGAACCAATTAATCCTAATAGCCCTGAGTGTTTTTTGAATACCATACTCTTAAATTATCTTACTTATTCCTCATAATCACATTGATTTCCTATATATATCTCAAATCATCCTTTTGATAACTATTTTACTTGCAATACATACACTTATACCTTTCCATTATATATTTCCCCATGTTGAATTGCAATTATTTTCCCATAGAGCTGGTTTCTCTGATAGATAATAGGCTCTTCTTTCAGAGGAAACTTTCTATAGCCTGGTATAGATCAATAACTAAGGAATTGTTTGCTGGATGAATCAGTGAATGAATAAGTGATTGAGAGAGCTGCCATTGCCAAGACAATGACTCTGGTTGCTATTGTCAGTATCTTATATAATGTCATGTTTGGGAAAGAACATAATAAATGTGGTATTTATTATACATAATTTTTATCATACGTAAATCATTGTTAAATTAATAGCCAGAGTACTTTAATAGAAAAGGTAGGTTTTAAAGAGATAAATAAATAGCATATTAATAAATTATTATGTTTATGTCATTACAAAGGCAGTGATTTCAATACTTACATTTTTGGACAAAAAAAATTTGGATAGATAGTTTTCCCTTCTGCACAAAAGTCTGTATGAATGAATGACACATATGACATAAGATCATGCTAATTCTAAAGTAGTATGATATAACATTCCAGTTCATACAATTATTGTTTTCCTTTCAAGGAATATCTTCAAGCCACTGAATTATACTGTCTTCTTCTCTGCTGTTTAGACAGTTGAATTTTTGGAAAACAAAAATTTAAGAAATGTTGGGATTGTTGCATATGAATATCAGTAAGAGATACTCAAACTCCACTTGGCCCAGGGAGATCACTTAACAGGTGTTGATAAAGAAAATCAATTTCTAACAGTGTGCCATCTACTGAAAATAGAACTATAGGGAATCCTTCTATGTTACATTATAGGCCTTGATACCTTAACACTTAACAGTTATAAAACAAACTTTTGAATACAATTATCAGTAATTTCCCATTGTACCTCACTCCTAAACTTCAAAAGCTTTCTGAAAAGTCATTTTTACATTTTTAAAAATTTTAATCACTCAATTTAGGTCAATGGATCTGAATCAAGTTGAAACTCCTGATAGCAGTCTTAATTTTATAAAACCTTTTATGACTCTTTATCCTTCTCTAGAAAAAACTTCCCTATCCTTTCTCCCTTGTGCACACACTTAAAAATCCATGTGTAAATTAAAGAAACACATTTGAACTAGTCTTGTGGAATATCTAGGCTTCCTGTTATTTCCAAGTAAAATTCAGAGAGCTGACTTAAGTCAACAGATGGTTGGGGGTTTGTTTAAAGAGGAAATTATCTTACTCTATATGTACACTTGTGAGATATGCAATCAACTGCTTCACTTTTGAGCATAATTTCTAGAATTCCATTTAGTGAAAATGCATCCAGAGAATACTCAAGGAGCACCAATAACGTTAGAGTTTCCTCCTCTTTTACAGTAGCCAAGACCTCACTGGCTTACCTTGCTGGTCCTTACTAAGTAAGGCTTGAAGCTGCTGCTACTTTGATGTTATTTTTGCCTCAAATCCATTTAATTAATTCTGTTGCTAGCTATTTTAAACATTTAAATTAGTTATACTCCCAGCTCTGGACCATTGAAGCTAAAAAAGAATTTTGAATATCCTTTTAAGAATTAAAGTAATCACTTATACAAAGTTCTTCTGAGACAGTTATTTCCTATGGATGGACAATGCTTCTCACATGGGCAACCAGGGAGGCTGATATGCTTTATTACCCTCCTTTTTTGGCTGGCCCATCTACAGTGCATTTACCAATTCTACTGGCTTTCCTCTGGTGTAATGACTTTCCTTGTACTCTGTTAAAAATATATCCCCACAAATCAAGAAGAAGCAGATTCAGACTAAGTGGCTGAGAAGATTTACATTCTATTGCTAACCCAGTTATTACTCTGCTGAAAACCCCATAGCATCAATATAATGAATCCCTCAAATTCTGCAGCAAGCACAATTTTTCTTCTCAACCTCATTGGTTCCCAACTTTCTGCTTGACCTTTTACAATCTGTGTGCGGCAGAACTTCATTACAACCTTTTAATGATGCACAAATGGCACGCAACACCAAGGTCACAGAAGATCCCAAGTGAAAACTTTTCAAACACCATTAGAATAGAAATTGAGACCTCATTTAAGGAGCAGAATAACCTTATGGAGAAATCATACCTTAGGATTCAGTATGTCTCCCAAGGGTTCATAATGCAAAATATTGACAATGAGGTACGTTGAAAACCCTCAACAAACATTTTTAAAAGAAAAAGAATCTGGTTTCTCAAGCTATAAATGACTAATGGATCTTAAATGGCTCTGTTGGTGTCCTATCGCAGTGCTGGAAGGATAATAGTTTCAGAATTCCAACCCAGGCAGGTTTCAACATATAATTCACAACATTAATGTGAGCTCAAGGAGTCAACACTCTAATATATTTTTTCTTATCAGCTTGAGCTAGCAAAAAGCATCTCAAAATCCCATTGTGAAGTAAGTTAAGAATGTGAAAAGCACAAAATTACAGCATGGCTCTTCATATGATTGATTGACTCAAAGTGGAGAAATCTTGAAGGCGTAGGAGTAAGCGAGTTGAACTGCAGGGCAGGATTGGATGTGGCAGAAAGAAGAAGGGAGAGTCTGATTCTGATCAGCAATCTCCTTCAAGAAAAATGAATATTTGCTTGGGGAGGGAGAAAGTAAAGAGAAAGGGCCTCAAGGAAAAGTTTAATCCCACTTGCTTTAAATCTTACTGTTCAAGGAGAGTAAAGGAGAACACATGTTCTGGTTCTTCTTTTTGAAATTTTAAATCAGCTCCATGGTTGGTTCCCATTTTCTCTTTTCCTGCCCTACACCTTTTTCTTCTTTCTTTATTTTTCGCCTCAACTCAAAAAATTCGAGCTATGCATGGTGATATGAGATGGAGGGACCTGTTCAGGTTCAGCTGGAGAGAGGGAAAACATTCGAATTCATTACTCCCTCTTCCATTTTGATCCCCCCAACTCAAATTTTTATTATAGAGTATATACTGAGTACCAAGTAAAAACCCAAATGAAAAATAAAAAAGGTCTTCTGAACGGAAGACCTCCAGCCTAACATTGGTGGTACCATGATGACTATTGCCAATTCCCTTAGAAAAGCCAAGCAATTTCTATGGCTGCCTTTCTTCCAGCTCAAACCTTCAGTAGCAGTTTAAGATGAGAATTCAGAAACTACTTAAATTGGTTCTTCATTCACAAAGGCCCTGAGCCTTTAGATACAGTGTGTATAATGGAATACGAATGTGGGTTATGCTGCATATACAGCCATGTTCAAATCTCCAGCTCAGGCATTTAAGTGTTAGCCGTATGTACTCAGCACAATTACTTAACTTTTCTGTGCCTCAAATCTTTCCTGTCAATTCATAATGGCATCTAACTTGTGGAGTTATTCAAAGAATTAGAAGTAACAATGCATATAGCACTTCTTGTATAGAACTTGCCACTTAATGTATCCTCATTAAATGGAAATGGACATTATAAGGCATATGACTTGATTCAAATATTGCAAGATGCCATGGATGTTCATTTTCTCCAATAAGAGTCTCTTAACTATGAAAAATGGCTATAAGTTTAAAGAGTAAGTATGGTTGTTCAAGTGTTTTTGCAGAAAAGGTGGTCTGCTTTAGTTAAACACACCATTGTTAGGGAGTAAAACTGGGAATAGAGGCTGGTTCATTTTATATTCTATCCACAAATTTGATTGCCAAAGTCCCCCTCTCATCCCTCAACCCCCACCCCACCCACCAAAGCATGTATAGTAGTTTCACTTTTAAGCCATTCCATCCCCATTGGCACTAAACATACTGTTAGGTGTAATTCTAATATACTATCTCTTCCATGCAAACTTGCCTTTGAGGCCATGATAACCCATGGCTTTGTTTCATAGGTTAAGTAAATGCTGGGGACAAAGTGATGCCTTTACTAGATTAAATAGCTAGGCTAGCTCAGCAAGAAATATGAGATTGCACCATTTACCCTCTCAGGCTATCTGCCATAGGCTCCAGGGCCCAAGCAGTATAATGGCTGGCAGCTTTGGTAGTGAGCACGGATGGAGAATAATTGAGGTGCCCAGTTAGCACCAGGCACACTGTGGAACCTCAGAAAAGGGAACTGTTCATATTCTCTTTACACACAGCTGTTATACACATTTGTGAATATATCTGTAATCAGATTATTCACATTTCATCCTCAAGCCTGCAGGGTTGAATGTGAAAGACCTTGCATTTGCTTAAGAGTTCTCCATATCTTGCCCAAGGAAAAGCTGACCCTTTGGCAATAGAAATTACCTATAGGCAAGCAGGTATTGACAAATTCACTGCTTTATTTCTGCATAGAACTTCGGGCTTTTAAAATCCTAGAAAAATGATATGGATTACTGTAAGGAATAATTTTTTCACAACAACCATACGAAGCACATGTCTACTAAACTATCTTTATATGTCCTGGCAGAGATAGGTCAGGTAAATTAATACTAAGAAATTAATATTGGCACCAATATTTAAAATATTATATGCAGTCGATTTATGATACAAATTCCTCAAGGAGTTTCTGATTAGTATTCACCTATTTACTTATAAATTCTTCAACAATTATATATGAGTATCTACCTGTTGTGTTTCAGGCAATTTGGTGGGCTCTGGGAAATGGCAAAAAGACACAAGCTGAAATACACGAATCTTTCTGTTAGTACTATAACATGGCCCTCCAGATGTTCTCTTCCAAAATCTGCAAAAGTGATGTTCATCCACAATGGGATAGAAAGTCTGTCCAATTCATGCACTTTGATGTAATTTAACTGAAACAGATACTCTCTAGTATAAATGCTTTTACTTTGCCATAAAATTTCATTATAGAATGTGTCAAAATGATGTACAAGCAAATCGAGTTAAAGAAGTTAAGTTTTCATAATTCTAAAAAGTCAACTGTGAAAATAAAAACTTCCTCTCTGGCTAATTCCACACGCACAGATTGCTTATAAATGAGTAATGATATAAAAGGCTCTGAATTCATTCACTTGATAAAGGAGGCACAAAAATACTGGGAAATATATTCTTACCTGCCTTGTTACCATTTGCCATCTGCACTGTTACTGGTTTCTACAGTCACTTCACTGCAAATGCAAAGAAATCATCTTAGCTACAACTCTCTCTTCCCTCAAAATCATCATTAAGGCCCTGAGATAATGCCAATTCAAATCTTTTACTCTTCCTGCTCTATCGGAAGCCCTTCACAAGGATTTCTCTTCAACATCTAACACTGTCTTCTTTCTACTGTAAAAGAAGTGGAAAGACTTAGCAAATTAAGGGAAATTATTTACCCCCCACAAGCACAGCTAGTTTTGCCATTATATCCAGGGAATTCAACAATGTCAATATCCTTGACTGGAAGATGATTTCTTCTCTATACGGGAAGGTCATCCTTTTTGACTGAGCTTTGGGACAGATGCAGATGGTATGTTGAAAGGGAAGAAAACGGACCCCATCTAGCAACTCAGTTGAACAGAACTGACTCTGGACAATCAGTGAGTGACAGATGTGGCAGCCAGATTATCCTCTCGTTGACATCTGCACTGAGATCATTGCAGGATCAATGTTACTTTCAGCCAGAGCTGGCTTCTGGTGGCAAAATAATATATATATAGAAGATGGGAACACTTTATGGAGAAGCATTCCTCAAATCAAGTTGGCAAGCAACTCATTTCTATGCCCTGTGCTTTGGTGGAAGATTTGTATATATACCAAATTATACTTTCACCTCTCTCCCTGGCTACCCACTAGCCTGGGACTCAATTGCTAGTATGGGATACCCAAGAGTCCCTGCTGCCAGATTGAGGACCATCAGCATTTCCACAAGTGCTGGCTTTTTCTACCAAGCATGGCTGAAATAACCCATGTCTAATTACCAGGAAGCTTCTCCCTCCCCAACCAAAACCAGTGCCCTGACAGATCAACACCTCTAACTTTTGTTATGATAAAAAACACCTCAGTTATGACTTACTTCTCTTCTCTTCTAATTACAATTTAAGGCCAATTTAAAACCAATTAAGTTCTTGAGTTCTTTTTCTTCAGTATGCCATTAATAGGCCCTAAATTACAAGAATATAAGATGTGGAACATCAATCTACAGTCACAATACTTTCAGTAGAGTTGTCATGAAATTACAGAAGGATAACGAAATGATTGTATGCAATTAAGGAGGAGGAAAATAGGACCAAACTCAAAATGTCAATCAGCAAGTAATTAATCTTAATGGAGAAAAATGAAAAAAATATATATACATAGGTAGCTTAAAAGTCACATTATAAAACTGCATTTCCCAAGGGAATGAAAGCATCCAAAGATGAATTAGAAGCCCTTTTCTATTAATTTGATCAAATTCATGTTTACCATAATAAACAAATCTTCTCAGTTTATTAAAATTGCCTGAAAGGAGAATGGTTTTCATAAGTCTGAAATATAGCACTTGAGCATATTTGCAAATGACATAAAGAAATTTAATGTTTTATTAAATGGTTCATTACAGGAAAATAAAAACAGAAATGGTCATTTATCTTTGAGAAGTGACTATAAAAATCCCTTACACGTACTGGTCTTAGAGAACCTCTATGGTGAGAACTTTGAATTCTCCTTTTCATTCTGCTCCAGTGAAAGATTTAAGGTTTACTTATATTTAAAGAAAATTATAACTCTGAGTTAGGAGGGGAAAAAATGTTTGTTTAAATGACATGTGAATGAAAATAATTTTCTATTGTATATAATTCAATAAAAAGAAAAAAATTATTATTTATTCCTGGAAGGAAAATACTAGAGAAGGATGTTTCAATCTATTTTCCTTCCCACCTATATGAACTTCTTTCGAACCCCCAGAGCCTGAATCTGAAAAAGAGAGAAAGAAAAACTATTTTGCTCTTAATAAGAAAACACATTTGAAAGAAAATGAAGTCAAGTATAGGGGGAAGGCAGATATGAGGAATCACCCAACACACTTATTATGTCACTGAAGAATATCTAAATGTATTTATAGGAAAAATAGCCTGTAATTTGTCATAGTTAAGAGCTTGATTTCTGGGGATAGACCTCTTCTCTCCAGGGCTGGTTCAAATACTGTTTCTTCAGTGAAATCTTCTCCAGTTCCTTCAAACAGAATGAGTATCTCACTACTCCATGTTGCCAGAGCCATTTACATGTCCTTGTTTCACTGGGTGATTCATTTATTCAGTAGCTTGATATGAAATGTCAATGATGACCACCAGGCATATTTAGGCAATAGAGAGAAAAGACAGGGTTTTCCTTGAATGAGTTCATACTCAAAAAAGTGGACCCAAATTCTCAAATGCAAGTAATGAGTGCTGTGATATATGCAGAATAAGCACAGTAGTAGGGTTTTGAATCACAGTCTGGGGAGGCTTTGTGTAGGGGGTAACTTGAGGTGCTGAGTTTTATTGGGCAAGTTGGGGGTTAGTAAGGAGAAGTCAGGGTCATTCCAGGAAGGAGAAACCTCAAATAGAATGGCAGAGGGTGCCGCACAGTTTGCAAACAGCAGGTAATTTAACAGTGTTACAACTGAGGAAGGAATAAAGATGGCGGCGTGAGAGGTGAGACATAAGCTTCCTCCTAAAACTGCACATAATACGAAAATATAATTAATACAACTAATCTTGAAAGAGAAACAGGAAACAGGACTGCGCCAGACTGCATAAACCTGGAGAAAAGAGCAGACCTCACAGAACAGGGTAACGTACCAAAGCTGTGGCCCGGTGGGACCCAAGCTCTTCCCCCATCCCAGCTCATTGGCCGGAGGAAGAGAAACTGAGCAGGGAGGAAGTAGAGGCCTGGGACTGCTGAATACCTAACTCTGGAGATCTGCTCTGGGAGCACAAACCTACATTTCATGGTGCCTGCATGACACTCTCATGATTACAGGGTTGGAAAGCTAAGACAGGCAGAATTCCTGGAGAGACTGAGATTCCAGCCATTTGCGGAAAGCAGGGATCCATATCTGGCTGCTCTGGGACAAAAGAAAGGCGGGCACTCTGAGAGACTTCCTAACAAGGAAGCCCTTAGCAAGAGGGCTGCTAAAGGGGCAGGGATTGCACGGAGCTTACTGCTCAGGAGAGAAGACAGGTAGACAAAAGTGTCCGGGTGCACTCTGCCCAGTAGGTTGGGAGCTTTGCCATATAGACTCTCATATTTAAGGAGGAAAAATAAATCTTCCTCCTTAGATGATCTTCAGGTGCTCCAGCTCCCTGGCTACACAGCTCCAAGGACCCCCTCCATGATATGCAGCCTACTGCGTCTTTCTCCAGGCCAATCCCACCTGGCTCACAAACCGCCTACCCTGGCGTTAGGCCAGCCAGAGGGAAGATCTGTCTACAGCAATTACAAACACAAAGCATAGAGGCTTATACCTGTGTGCTCGGCCTACTGGTTCAGTGGGTGGAGACAGGCATAGTAGCGGGGAAGTAGGAAATAGCACTTTCCTCCCTCAGGCACCAGTACCACTCCCCTGCGACCCCCAACATTGCTTCAGGGGCTGAGCAGCTCCAGGGAGTAGAGCTTCTAGGCACTAGAGGGCGCCATATACAAATAAGAAATGCCAAAGGAACCTGGTTCAGAGTAAAATTATTAATCCAACTCCTGAGAAAGATTTAAATGACATCAACCTCATGACTCTTTCTGAAAAGGAGTTCAAAATAAAAATCATTAACATGCTCATTGAGGTATGGAAAGATATTCAAGAACTCAGGAATGAATTCTGATTGGAGATCCAATCATTGAAGAGCACAATGGAGGGTGTTAAAAGCAGATTGGATATGATGAAGGAGATGATAAATGAAATAGAAATTAGAGAAGATGAATACAAAGAAGCTGAGGCACAGAGAGACAAAAGGATCTCTAAGAATGAAAGAATATTGAGAGAACTGTGTGAATAATCCAAATGGAACAATATTCGCATTATAGGGGTACCAGAAGAAGAAGAGAGAAAAAAAAGGATAGAAAGTGTTTTTAAGGAGGTAATTGCTGAAAACTTCCCCAATCTGGGGAAAGAGATGGTCTCTCAGGCCATGGAGATGCACAGATCTCCCAACACAAGGGACCCAAGGACAACAACACCAACACATACAGTAATTAAAATGGCAAAGATCAAGGATAAGGACAGACTATTAAAAGCAGCCAGAGAGAGAAATAAGATCACATACAAAGGAAAGCCCATCAGGCTATTATCAGACTTCTCAACAGAAACCTTACAGGCCAGAAGGGAGTGGCGTGATGTATTTAATGCAATGAAGCAGAAGGGTCTCAAACCAAAAATACCTTATCTGGCAAGATTATCATTTAAATTTGAAGGAGGGATTGAACAATTTCCAGATAAGCAAAATCTGAGAGAATTTACCTCCCACAAACCATCTCTACAGTGTATTTTGGAAGGACTGCTACAGATGGAAGTTTTCCTAAGGTTTAATACCTGTCACCAGAGGTAATAAAACCATAATAAAGAAACTAGAACAGCTAATTACTAAGCAAATGCAAAATTAAATTAACTATCCCCAAAGTCAATCAAGGGATAGATAAACAGTACAGAATATGATACCTAATATATAAAGAATGGAGGAGGAAGAAAAAGGACGAAGAAAAATTAAAAGAACGTTTAGACTATGTTTCTAATAGCATATTAAGTGAGTTAAGGTAGACTGTTAGATAGTAAGGAAGTTAACCTTGAATCTTTGGTAACCATGAATCTAAAGCCAGCAATGCCAATAAGTACATAACTATTGATAATCACCCTAAATGTAAATGGTCTGAATGCACCAATCAAAAGACATAGAGTCACTGAATGGATAAAAAAGCAAGAACCCATCTATATGCTGCCTACAAGAGACTCACTTTAAACCCAAAGATGCACACAGACTAAGAGTGAAGGGAAGGAAAAAGATATTTCATGCAACTAATGAGGAGAAAAAAGCAGGAGCTGCAGTACTTGTATCAGACAAAGTAGATTTCAAAACAAAGAAAGTCACAAGAGACAAAGAAACACATTACATAATGATAAAAGGGTCAATCCAACAAGAAGATATAAACATTATAAATATCTATGCACCCAACACAGGAGCACCTACATATGTGAAACAAATACTAACAGAATTAAAAGGAGAAATAGATCCAATGCATTCATTCTAGGAGACTTCAACACTCCACTCACTCTGAAGGACAGATCAACAAGAAAGAAAATAAGTAAGAAGACAGAGGCACTGAACAACACAAAAGAACAGATGGACCTAATGTACATCTACAGAACTCTACACCCAAAAGCAGCAGAATACACATTCTTCTCAAGCGCACATGGAACATTTTCAAGAATAGACTATATACTAGGCCACAAAAAGAGTGTTGGTAAATTAAAAAAATTGAAATTGTACCACCTACTTTCTCAGACCAAAAAGATATGAAACTAGAAATAAATTACGGAAAGAAAATGAGAAATCCCAAAAACACATGGAGGCCTCACAACATGCTCCTAAATAACCAATGGATCAATGACCATATAAAAACAGAGATCAAGCAATATAGAGAGAAAAATGAAAACATTAATTCAACACTGCAAAATCTATGGGATGCAGTGAAGGCCATGCTAAGAGGAAAGTATATTGCAATACAGGCCTACCACAGGAAAGAAGAACACTCCCATATGAGCAGTCTAAACTCTCAATTAATGAAATTAGATAAAGAAGAACAAATGAGGCCCAAAGTCAGCAGAAGGAGGGACATAAAGATGAGAGCAGAAATAAATAAAATTGATTCTTTCTATTGTTTTATTCTTCTCAATGAAAGCAGGAGCTGGTTCTTCGAGTAAATAAACAAAATAGATAAACCCCTAGCCAGACTTATCAAGAAAAAAAGAGAGTCTAACATAAATAGAATTAGAAATGAGAAAGGAAAAATCACAACGGACACCACAGAAATACAAAGAATTATGAGAGACTACTATGAAAAATTATATGCTAACAAACTGGACAACCTAGAAGAAATGGACAACTTTCTAGAAAAATACAACCTTCCAAGGCTGACACAGAAACAGAAAATCTGAACAGACCAATTACCAGCAACAAAATTGAACCTGTAATCAAAAACCTACTTAAGAACAAAATACCTGGTACAGATGGCTTCACCGCTGAATTTTATCAAACATTTAGTGAAGACCTAATACTCATCCTCCTTAAAGTTTTCCAAAGAGTAGAAGAAGAGGGAATACTTCCAACTCATTCTATGAGGCCAACATCACTCTACTACCAAAACCAGGCAAAGATACCACAAAAAAAGAAAATTACAGACCGATATCCCTGATGAAAATAGATGCAAAAATACTCAACAAAATATTAGCAAACCAAATTCAAAAATACATCAAAAAGATCATCCATCATGATCAAGTGGGATTTATCCAAGGGATGCAAGGATGGTACAACATTCGAAAATCCATCAACATCATCCACCACATCAACAAAAGGAAGGACAAAAACCACATGATCATCTCTATAGATGCGGAAAAAGCATTTGACAAAATTCAACATCCATTCATGATAAAAACTCTCAACAAAATGGGTATAAAGGGCAAGTACCTGAACATAATAAAGGCCATATATGACAAACCCACAGCCAACATTATACTTAACAGCGAGAAGCTGAAAGCTTTTCCTTTAAGATCAGGAACAAGACAAGGATGCCCACTCTCCCCACTTCTATTCAACATAGTACTGGAGGTCCTAGCCACGGCAATCAGAGAACACAAAGAAATAAAAAGTATCCAGATTGGCAAGGAAGAGGTTAAACTGTCCCTGTTTGCAGATGACATGATATTACATAAAAAACCCTGAAGAGCCAATTCAAAACTACTAGATATAATATCTGAATTCAGCAGAGTTGCAGGATACAAATTTAACACACAGAAATCTGTTGCATTCCTATACACTAACAATGAACTAGCAGAGAGGGAAACCAGAAAAACAATTCCATTCACAGTTGCATCCAAAAGAATAAAATACCTAGGAATAAACCTAATCTAGGAAGTGAAAGACCTATACTCTGAAAACTACAAGACACTCATGAGAGAAATTAAAGAAGATACCAATAAATGGAAACACATCCTGTGCTCATGGATAGGAAGAATTAATATTGTCAAAATGGCCATCCTGCCTAAAGCAATCTACAGATTCAATGCAATTCCTATCAAAATACCAAAAACACTCTTCTATGAACTAGAGAAAATCGTTCTAAAATTCATATGGAACCACAAAAGACCCCGAATAGCTAAAGCAATCCTGAGAAGGAAGAATAAAGCTGGGCAGATTATGCTCTCCAACTTCAAGCTCTACTACAAAGCCACAGTACTCAAGACAATTTGGTACTGGCACAAGAACAGACCCATAGACCAGTGGAACAGACTAGAGAGCCCTGATATAACCCAACCATATATGGTCAATTAATATATGATAAAGGAGCCATGGACATACAATGGGGAAATGACAGCCTCTTCAACAGCTGGTGTTGGCAAAACTGGACAGCTGCATGTAAGAGAATGAAACAGGATTATTGTTTAACCCCATACACAAAAGTAAACTCAAAATGGAAGAAGGACCTGAATGTAAGTCATGAAACCATTAAACTCTTAGAAGACAACATAGGTAAAAATATCCTGAATATAAGCATGAGCAACTTCTTCCTGAACGCATAGCCTCAAGCAAGGGAAACAAAAGCAAAAATGAACTCATGGGACTACATTAAACTAAAAACTTTCTGTACAGCAAAGGACACCATCAACAGAACAAAAAGGCACCCTACAGTATGGGAGAATATATTTGTAAATTATATATCCGACAAGGGATTAACATCCAAAATATATAAAGAACTTACACACCTCAACACCCAAAAAGAAAATAACCCGTTTAAAAAATAGGCAGAAGATAGGAAGAGACAGTTCTCCAAAGAAGAAATTCAGATGACCAACAGACATATGAAAAGATGCTCCGTATCGCTAATCATCAGAGAAATGCAAATTAAAACCACAATGAGATATCACCTCACACCAGTAAGGATGTCCAATATCCAAAAGACTAAGAACAACAAATGCTGGTGAGGATGCGGAGAAAGGGGAACCTCCTACACAGCTGGTGGGAATGTAAGCTAGTTCAACCATTGTGGAAAGTAATATGGACGTTCCTCAAAAAACTAAAAATACAAATACCATTTGACGCTGGAATCCCACTCCTTGGAATTTACACAAAGAATACAACTTCTCAGATTCAAAAAGACATATGCACCCCTATGTTTAGTACAGCACTTTTTACAATAGCCATGATATGGAAGCAACCTAAGTGTCCATCAGTGGATGAATGGATAAAGAAAAGGTGGTACATATACACAATGGAAAACTATTCAGCCATAAGAAAGAAACAAATCCTACCATTTGCAACAACATGGATGGAGCTGGAGGATATTATGCTCAGTGAAATAAGCCAGGCAGAGAAAGACAAGTGCCAAATGATTTCCCTCATTTGTGGAGTATAACAATGAAGCAAAACTAAAGGAACAAAATAGCAGCACACTCAGAGACTCTAAGAAGGAACTAATGGTTACCAAAGGGGAAGGGTGTGGGAGGGCGGATGGGGAGGGTGGGAGAAGGGGATTGTGGGGTATTATGTTTAGTGCACATGGTGTGGGGAATCACTGGGAATACAGTGTAGCACAGAGAAGGCAAACAGTGAATCTGTGGCATTTTACTACACTGATGGACAGTGACTGAATTGGGGTATGAGTGGGGACTTGATAATATGAGTAAATGTAGTAACCACATTGTTTCTTCATGTAAAAACTTCATAAGAGTGTATATCAATAATACCGTAATAAAAAAATAATATAGTAATAAAAGAAAAAAACAACGTTACAACTGATCCACCACCTGTCTGGCAGACTGCCTGAAAGAGATAACTTCAGACTGGGAGGGAGCATGTAGAAACTTTTACGGAAAGTCCACCTGCTGTAATATCAAAGTATTAGCTGACTCATCATTGCCTTGAACATGGTGTAGACCAGTTCTTATGACGTCGAACGGGCATAGTGAACCACATGTAGCGTGAGCAGTGTCCTAGTCACGTGTAATAGGACCATGTAAATATCCACTGTGGATTAGAAATGAAACACACAAAAATAACTGGTCCTTCCATTCAGTTTGAAAACCACCAGGTTAGAACACCTGAAGCTAGGAAGAGGGGATGGCAAGAAACAGAGAAGAAAGGGAGGGTCAGATCATGAACGGTTATGTGGACCAATTTAGCAAGTTTTATTATGGAACTTATTTAATTTGACCCCTGAAGATTATAACCTCTTTGGCAATGACTGATTTTATATTAGACATCTTTGCATTCTTACTGACGGCCCAGGTCTGTATTGCTAAGTAATTTTTGAATAAAATTATTTCTCTGTGTGTGTGATTTGTTGCATACTAAGAGTCCAGTGGGCCATCATGTAACAATAGAGACTTTCCAGATGCATTAGTGCTATATCGTTGCTGTTGTGAAGCAGGGGCATAGGTTTACACCAAATCTGTCCATTTTCCATTTTGTTTAGCTACTCAATGCTTCCAGCTAGATATAGCCATGAACGATATCCAGTACCTGCTGGCTAGTTGCTCATAACTCAGTGCAAACTCATGAAGGAAACATACCTGGTCATTGACAACAAAGCTATCTTTTGAACAAATTAGCTTTTTTACAAAAGTCTGGCAAAGTGTTGTTATGTTCTTAAAAGTTCCAGTGATCCTTTCAAGACTACTTAAATTTTAGGAATCTGGATTTGTATTGGATATGGAAAAATATTCAAGATTTTTGGCATGAATAGATTCCTTATATTGAAAATTTCAGAATTTTCAATTATACTGGAGGAAGGCAAAAATTTTAATGGTACCAGTTGTAGGCAATGTTTGAATTTTCTTCTCTAATAACCAGACATCCAAGGAGAAGATAGCAAAATGAAACAAACGAGGGATTGAAGAGTAAAAGTTGGGTAAGAAGGGCTGGGATTAGGGAATAGGAGAAAAGAATAAAGATGGCTCCAGGGAGGAAGAAAGAAAGGAAAGCAAGGGTCAAAGCCACAAGGAAAACAATTGATGAATGTTAGCTCCTGGGGCTCCGTGATCACTTAGCTTCACCTGCTTCCCATTGGTCATTGTCCATACCCTAATCCATCCGAACAATGACTTCAAACGTAAACAAAGATTTACTTGGAATAGTTTCAAACTAGTAAAAGTCAAGTAAAGCCAAATTAAAAATGCACAATTAAATATGATTGTCTTACAAATGAGTTTCAGCTCCAGGCAAGTTCGCTATAGATTCACTCTGACCAAAGAAATTTACAGCAAAGGGTTCTTGGGGTGCAAAGGTTATACCCAACTTTATTTCCAGGTGGCAGGTCAGTCAGTAAAATCCCGTTCACTCAGAGCGAGTCTGTGTTATCACTGCTGCTTCGGATGCAGCAAGCCGGTCTCTACCTCTGGGCCTCTCTGCACAGTCGTCCCACACAGCCGTCCTCTGGGCCTCTGTCCTCGGGCTGCCACCACTCCAGCCTCTGCTCTGCTCACCTACAGCCTTGCAGCCCCTGCTACCCAGTCTCCCGCCCAGCACTGGGCGGAACTCTTTATATTAACACAATAATGGCTTATTGCCTAAAGGTGTGGAAGCGGTAGCATAGCAACTGGCCAGTTACATTTAAGTTCAGTGAGCATCCTGGCCATAGGAACCCCCACTTTATCCACGATGATGTTGAAACTACAGAGAGAACCAATTTCTAAAGGTGCATTTATAGTTAATAAAACTGTTTTTAAGACAACCAAAATCATAGATTTTTAAAATATAGTCATTTGTCTCTTGCTTCACACTTTACAAAATACTTTCACTTTCATCATCATATCTAATTATCATAACCACACTGAGACCTGAATAGAACAAGAATTTTACTGTTTTGTTGTTGATGAGCACACTGAGGTTCAGGGCTATTGAGGAATTGGCCCCTAATTACATGATATTAAGTCTTAAAAGCAAGAAATTCATCCAACTGTTTTTATGTCAACTTGGGGGCACTTTTTTCAACACTCCACTATCATCTGAAAGACAATATTGCTCTGACAAAATGCAATAACTCTAAAAAGTTCCATACAGATGCTTTGGGAATAGTAGAACAGGTATGGCGTAGAGATAAGCCCTGTGGGTAAAATTGCAATCTAGAACCTCTTGCCTGGCTTTAGTGCATCTCCATATCAGGAGATGTTTCCCAGGGGTGGAGAGTAGTCCGTCTCCATATCAATAGGTAATTACAAGGGCAAGCAGGGCATATCCGGACCAGAGAGGTTGGGTGGGGGTCTCTTCTGCAGCCAGGTCGTGAGAGACACGGGAGTGCAAAAGGGGACTGCTTGTAAGATGTAAACGGGTTTCTCCCATTTTATTTCTCCCTTTGACTGATTTTGGTTTCACCCTACCTCCCCCAACCCACAGAGTTACAACCGCATCCCATAAATAGTCCACCCTGGATAAGGTAGCAATTAGTAGGCCATAAAACATTACTGCCACGTCTACTTTGTTAGAATCTATTTTTTGATAGAGTATTGCTGCTACTTGCAGTAAGTAGTTGGCACTGTAATATAATGATCTCTACTGATTAAGCCAAACTGGGAATCCTCTTAGATGTCTATTGACTGTGACTTTTGTTGTCAAATTTTCAGTACTGAATATCTCACAGATCTCTAACGTCAGTGACACAGATGCTAAAACAGCACACAGTGTAATAGAAACATCCAATTACCTCACCTTTGTCCTACTGAAGACTAATACGGTGAGAGTTTAATAAATGATACAGTAATACATTAGCCTCAAGGTTCCCCATCACATAAATTTGGTTAGTTCCATTTGATTTTTATTGTCATATTAAAATACACCTGTGTATCATCCTATTTAATGCATTGAAATATATGTTATAGTAATATGACTAGTCACTGAAATGTTTTCAAGCTGGAAAAATGAGCAGGTCCCATTGAACTGTGCTTCATGGCTTTTTTAAATGTGGATGCTTAGTTACTGCAAATTATGCATTCTAAGTATATCCCTTGCTTAATTTTAAAAAATCTCATCAGTTCTTTTGTCAATTCTTCAATAAAAGTTACCAGAGTAAAAAAAAATTCATAATCTTAGGAGAAAAAGGAAAAGTAGAACATGCAGAACATGCTTTCAAAAGAGACCAGAATCATGTCAGAGTAAGTCTTACACACACATTACAGACAGATGCACTGAAGAATTGTGCCCCTACCCAATACGTGCCCACACTTCACCCCAGATTGACAAGATGATCTCATTTTACATACCCCATCTGGCACATTCATAAACTGGTTCATAGGGGAAAGAGCCCAGTGATGTACTGATATGAGTGTGAGGCTGCACGTAAAGAAGAAATTAACATCCTACTGAAGAATTGCTTGGAGTTTGTGAGCCTTGAGCTAAAACAAATTATTCTACATGAATAACTAAATTTCTCCACAGAGAGGAAGAGGGTCTTTATAGGCACTGGAAAGGCAGAGAACCTGAGTGACTAGAGCTATTACTGTCAAGCATATAAATCTGCATCTCTTTTCAATAGCATTGCATTGCATTTTCATTCAGACAAACCAAAAATTAAATAAAGCTAAGCATATGAGGTTCGTCTGTCTGCCAGGGATATAGTTTTCACTTCTGGGTGGGTAGGAAAAAGATTTCAATGACACAAAGCATAATTCCACAGTCTGTTTGAGGGTCTCGCACAAGCCAATGTCACTTGCTCTCAGAAAACATCTCCTTTTATTAGTTTGATCCCATTAGTTCTCTCCATAGCCCCAAGTACCATATTACCCCCTTCCCTCAGTTTTTGCGACATGTCCTGGTTTATAAGCTTTTTGGTCCCCTTCACATCCTCCAATCCCTGAGGCATCCTCCAGGCATCCATGTAGAGCTGATTGTCACACATAAAGGTAAGAGAAAGTAAGAGCTATTCCAAATTGATTGTAAGAAATCTGCCTTGCAGCCAGTTAGTTCTGCTACTGCAAAGGCCAGTTCACACAAAGCCAATGCGAGCTCTCCTTGATGTACGTGGCTGCTGACGAGCACACAAAGGTGAGAATGACATGGTCTCCTCAGTGAAACCCCAGTCTTGGCAACCCTTCCATAGTGACATGTCAAATCTTCATTTAGTCTGTCTCTTAAACTGGGGCTATGAACCTGAGCTCCCTTGGGACTCTTCTCAAATCAGTATAACATTGTGGGTAGTACCCTGGAATGGGAGACTAACTTAGGTGAGCCATTTTGACTCCTTGAATCCCAGTTATTTATCTGAGAAAACAATTTTTAAGAGAAGAATCTTACTTCCTAATGTAATAATACCTGGGACCCTATGCCACAAAACAAGTAGAAACAGAGCTGGTGTGGAGGATCAGAAACGGAACTAGGGAAGCTCCTGTTCGTCTCTTGCCTCCTGTGTTTGGCCATGAGGGAAGTCTGAGAAACAGGAGAATCTCACAGAACTCTGAAACCCTGGCCTTGGGGATTTCCCACACCCACCACTCCTAACCCCCTGTGAAGGCCTCTGCAGTTTCTAGTAATTACACTGACAACATCCTTAGAAGTCCTGCTGAGGACCTGCTGAGGATGCTTCCCTGCTTGTGGAATTCCAGGGCTAGCCAAGCCTTTTCCCCGTGTCTGCTTTCAGACCTCAGCACTCTTTTCTCTGTTTGGAGTCATCAGGGTCCTGGCCAGACAAATAGAAGTGACACTTCCAGCCCTCAGTGCACTAGCTCTAGTTCCCATTTCACCATTTTCCTCCTGTCATTCCAGATGTCCTTCCGTATTCATGAGTTCACTCTGAATATATTATTAGCTGAGAGAAAACCAAGCTTTAACAGAACTTTGGCTAAGAATGATGCCAGGCAGTTGGGGTGACAGGGTTCCAACAGAGGTAGAGGGAAGGCCTGAGAAGCCAACTTTGTCTTTCAGTCCAACGCTGAGCCTCGTTTCTGCACCAAGCCACAACATTAGCTGTTAAACTGTGACATAGCTTGTTTTATATTAAATGATGAACTATTTTTAATAGTTTATCATAGACTTCTAAGCTACGATAAATAGCAGGTCAATTGGACCCATAGCCATGCTAAGAAAAAGCAAAAAAAAAAGTTTCAGAGTTCAAATTTCATTGAGTTAGAATTTTTTCTTTCCATGGCTATCAAGACAGGTATCAGCTATAATCCTGACTCTAAAATGATTTTTCTAGGCACTCTAGTTGTATACCTCCCTAATACCAGGACCGCAGCAGCCTGTTACAATGCCCATTCTTTTGACTCCTAATCACATCGTCTTTGAAATGAAGGGCAGCATCTGAAGTGCAGATGTTGACCATCTCTGGTATAAAATTCAGAATGTATACCTATATGCAAAAGTGTTCTCATCCCTTTCATAAGTGTTTCAAAAGACCTCCAGTTTTTATTTTAAACTTTCTCTTATTACTTCTTAACATTGAGAAGTAATAGAAGAGCCTCATATACTCACTTTTTCTCTTGAAATCATTTAGTGTAACATAGCCCTCTTTCATCAGTCTTAACTCCCAAATGCATTACCCTCTTCTATTTCCCTTTCACTTGGTATCCTTCTATCAATGTCTTTAGCCCTCCACATTAAACACCATATTGATTAGCTAGCTTCCTTCTCTCTCAATATTCTTAAACAGTTCTCTCATGTTGGCTTGGCACATCCATCATTCTGTATTCCTCTTTTATACATAATGAATAATCATATTTACATAGTGTCCAGTTCCAAAGAATTAAAGCACTTTCGATTACTTTGGGGAAATATGCATAATCAATTTCAACAGCATCTCTGAGACAGGTAGGAGCAAAAGACCGTAATCCATTTTTACTAAATAAGAAAGATGGCACTGGAGATAGGGAATTGGCCTGAGGTCACACTGTCATTTTCAGTAGTTCCAACCTGACATTCAGTTGCTGGCGGGTTTGCGAGCCCTCTCAGTCTTCTTTCCATACCCACTGTGACTTCTCTAACTCAGGTCATTATACTACTGCCACAACTGAACTTGCTACTGAGACCTCCCATACCAGACTCCCCCTGCTTGAATCCTGCTCCACTACGTCGTATTAACCTCTGACAGCTGCACCTTCCTGAAGAGATGCTCTGATCATACCACTTAAATGTTCAATAGCTTCCTATCATTCAACTAATTAAACATAATTTTCTTTTACCAGCATTTGAGGAACTCATCTTAACTTTTTCAAATACATCAGTAACTTCTGCCTCATATACGTGCTAATGCTCTACATGACCAACATGGTTACTAGCTCTTCCCTGAAAGTCTCAAACTTCCTCATTTTCAAATCTTTGCCCATGTTATTTCTGATGCTCAAAAACACTTGCCTGCCCTTCTCTGCTATAATCCTGTCACTTTGTTCTTTGGGTTCCATTTGGAATTTTTCTAATTCCCACTCTGAAACAGCTAGCCAGATATAAGCTTTTTCAAAGGTGCAGAAATTTTTGCTTGTCTGTTGGCATTTATGATAGTATAACTGTTTTTTACTTATTTCATCACTTTTCATGGAATATAAAATAATTTTAGAGCAATAAGGTTTTTCTTTATATATTTTAAAAAACTTTCTGTGTTCCCTAGTAGCTATAATTACTTACCTAATAAAAATTCTTTACATATTTGACTTGAATTTGTATTTCATCATATTCATTAATGTATCTGATCCCCAAATATTATTTTTCATAACAATTCATAAAATCGTCATTTGTCATTATGTCTTTTTCATATTCTTGAACTCTGTTTTTCTCTATGACTTTTGTTGGCTTCTTCTTCATCTTTTAATTTTGGCATTCCTATGAAGTGGCATATAATCCTTATGGACTGACTCTTGTCTCTTACCAATACATTCCCTCCAACAGAAATTCTTTTTCTCGTAGCTCTAATTTGTGACACATTGTGGGTAAAATTGTAATATTTCCAGAATCTCTTGCCCTGTCTTAGTGCATCTCCATATCAGTAGTTGTTTCCAAGGGGTGGAGAGATGTAGTCCATCTCCATATCAATATGTGATTACAAGGTGGGTGGAGAGAAAACCTATAACTGGACAAGAGAGGTTTGGTGGGTTCCTTTGCAGCCAAGTCATGAAAGACAAGGATGAACAGAAGTAGAAGACTGCTTGTAAGCAATAAATGGGTTTCTCCCACTGTATTTCTCCCCTTTGACTGATTTAGGCTTCAAAGGTTATTTGCCCTGGGCTGGGAACATATTTGCCACCCTGCCCCCAGAGTTATACCTATGATACTAACCTACACATTTTGTTTTCAGACCTGATCACTTTGTTGGCTTGTTCCCAGTTGTCTCCTTACAGTTTATGTATGTCGACTTATATGAGACTGAACTCAGTACCTCTTCCTCCAAGAGTCCTTTGACAACATTGACACAAACGACTTCACCTCTCTGGCACATTAAGCTGATTTTCTTCTTTAATCATCCAGTCAATTTAATTCTTTCAGTGTGCACATGAGAAATCTAAAGTTTAGGAAGGGCAGGTGACTGGTCTAAATTGTACAACATAACTGATGTCCAGATCAAATTAATGTTAAGTCAGCAGCCCATAGGAAGGGATGTCTTTAAAACAATCCTATGAAATCTGTTGTGTTTATAGAAATGAGGTTGTACACTTTCTCATCATGTTCCCTTCTTGAGGATGTATAGATAACACTCCTCTCCTTGTTGAGTTCTGCAAGTAGATCTGCAAAGTGTTGTAACAGCTTTATTTAGACCTTATAAATGACAAATTTGATCACATCTCCTTTTCATTGCCTTATAAAACTCCATACTCCAGTTTTTGCTCACACATAGCAAATATTAAGACCTCACTGTATCCATTTTGAACTCTAGTTTCTCTTTTGGTTAAAAAAAATTTTTTTTTTTTTACCAAAACTTTCCCTTCACATAAATATCCTCAATTACCTTTGTTTTAAAGAAATAATTTGTAAACTATATCTATTTTTTTGGACTATCTTGAATATTTTTGGGAAATAAAACAGAATAAATATATTTAACTATGTAAATAAAACAGTGATAGAGAGAGAAATAGGTATAAGGTCTCTAGACTTCCCATAGCACACCATGTCTTTTCTGGCTATTCTTTATATTTATTTGATACATATTGTTATGTGTACATGTGTGTGGGTATCTATGTACAATTTACTCACTTTTCTTATCCCTCCTATCAGATTGTAAAATCCCCAAGGACAAGAATTGTCTTTAAAATTTTTTTTAATTTCTCAAGCAAATGTAATACTATGTACATCTCAATAAATGGATTTGGATGATTCTCAATCTATCATTAAATCCTAAATCATATCTCAATTCTCAGTCATCATCTCACTTATATAGAATTGTCTATCTGACCTTGGGTAAAACTGTAATCCTTTACTTGATAGAATAGATATGTAACCTTAGGGTTTACTATAAAATGAATTTCTGTTAATAGAATCTTGGCTTCTCACTAACTTGAGGGAAATGGAAAAATGTGCACTTCATAAAAATATACTTATAATGCAGCCAGTATTTAAAACTAGAGCAACATGATAATGTTTAAATGTATATTAATATTCAGAATATTAGAAATATTGTTTTGTGTTTAAGATAAATTAAATACAAAAAAAATAGTAAGTAAAGGTAGGGAAATATCTATGATTTGATGACATCTATTTCATTCTTTCTTAAGTAATTCATTCAATGTGAAGATAGCAGTAGTTAAAAATTTAGACATCCTACCTATTCATTATTAACATCGATTAACAATTTTAATATTACACTCAAAGTAGATTTGTTTTTAGCTCTCCAAAACCTTTTAAAACATTTTTTCAAATATACTGTGCAAATATACTATTCTATAAAATATATTTTCACAGATAATCACTATTAATTACTGTAAAATTTATTAGATTGATGATAAAGCACTGAGTAAATTAAGGAATGAGAAACCAATTCCTTGTTTAGCAATGGAACCCACCACTGATAGTTCATAAATATATAATTACTCAGCAATTCTTTTCTGATCCTCACCTCATTTTATAAAGTAGGCAGCATGTGTGTAGGAAGCTCCCTCATGAAACAGAGCTATAAATTTGTATTTTCTAAGAATACAATCCTTAGAAAACAGATACTTAAAGCTGTACTGAGATTGTTTTCTTTATTCCATATAGGCACAGAAAAGAATGTTTTTGTTAGCAGTGTCTACTAGGAACATGGGCTCAACCACGGAAATAGTAGGTAACTGGAATCCAAATATACTGGGGGTGTTGTCTGTGAGATCATGAACAGATCCCAGAAATTTTGCATAGCCACATTTCCCATGCACTAACGTGGAGCTACAGGAGACATAAACAACAAATAAACAGGGCGGGAAGGGAGGGATAAGAGGGTAAAAGGGGCATTACGATTGGCAGACATAGGGTGGGGGGGCACGGGGGGGACTGTACAGCTCAGAGAAGACAAGTAGTGATTCTCATCTCACTACGCTGATGGACAGTGACTGTAATAGGGTTGGTGGGGGGGACCTGATGAAGGGGGTAGTTTAATCATCACAATATTGCTCATGTAATTGTAGGTTAATGATACTAAAATAAAATAAATTGTAAAAAAAAAATCTGTTCGAGTCTATTAAAGGCAATAGTGCCTTCTTTTAATAAAGCAGGGAGAAATATGTTATCACACCAATGTTCAATTTTCCATTATTTTTTAAAGAAGAAAATTCCTGTATTAGAGTCCTCTATATATATAAGCAATTTCAAGTCACTGCTAAATTATATTTAAGAAAATATAGTGTAGAACCTCAATTTTTCATATGCTTTTGCAAAAATAGTAGGTACAGTTCATACTAATATGCTTGCAGTAAATCTCATATATATTGAGATAGCACCTTTTTCATTAGGTCATTTTTAAAACACTAGGAGTTGTAATGACCAAATATTCTCCAAACAAATAGGCATGCCATTTTTACTCCAGTAGTATTCTAAATCATAATGCCTCTTTTCAGACACCCTGAACCTAGGAAAATCTAATTTGAGATCAGAACTCTTATTATAAAAATTATTTCAGAGGATTGAAAAGCCTGCTTTGTTTCAACTGATAAGAAAAAAGAATTTTAAAAGCTCACCTTTCCACACTTAATCTCTGCTACACTATTTTTAATCACATTTGCAAGTAGATTTATTCAAACACTGTCAGTAAAATATAGAATAAAAGGATAAAAACAAAGTCATTAAAGATATCAAGATATCATTTAAAGGAATAGTGGCTTGAAATTAGATTTTTCTCAAGGTAGTTTGTAGGTTCAAATATGTTTATTTGCTAAGTAGTAGAAACAATCTTTACTAATGCTGTCACTTTACACCATGTAAAATGCATGGTTGGCACACTGATCTTCATTATGGGGCAATACAGCAATGTGGTTAGGAAAGCAGTTTGGAGATTCAGACAGACCTGCGGCCAAGTTTTGGTTTTATCGTTTTTGAGATGTATGACTGTGACAAATTATTTTACCACTCTGCTTCTTATCTCTAAGTGGGTATCTTAAAAAATGTTTACTTAATTAAGTCGATTTGAAAATTAAATGAAATAACCTATGCTAATAAATTTAGCACAGTGACTCTTAATTTTGGACTATTTTTATTAGCCTTATTTTTCATTCACCACACACTTTTTGCGAAAGAGCATACATGGCCTTTGAGTTTGGACTATTATTCATTGGACTACTAACTGTGAAATTTTGGATAAGTTATTTAAAAATCTCCAAAAAGAATAAAAGTAAGACAATAAAGAAAAGTACTATAAAACTAAATATCCACATGGAAAAAGTTAACTTCAACACCTCCCTCACACCATACACAAAAATTAATTTGAACATTGACCCAAGTACATCTAAAACACTAAAGCTTTCAGAGAAAAATACAGGAGGGTGTATGACTTGGAGCAAGACAAAGGTTTCCTAAATCATAGAAAACAATATAAGTGACAAAATCTTGAAAGATTAAAATATATCAAAATTTAAAACTTCTCCTCATCAAAAGATACCATTAAGAAAATGAATAGGCAAGTCACAGAGTAGGAGAAAATGTATGTGAAGCAGAGATATCCAGGATATACATAATTCTATACTTTAATAATAAAAAGTCCAATAACCCAATTTTAAAAATGGATAAAATATTTGAACAGACCTTTCATAAGGAAAGATATATGGATGGCTAATAAGCACATGAAAAAGTGCTTGAAATCATCAATCATCAGGAAATGGAAATTAAAACCATGATGAGATGCTTCGATGCCCAACTAGAGTGACTGATAGTAAAAGGCCAAACGCCAATTTTGGTACAGATGTGCAGCAACTGCAACTCACATATATTGTTTATAGGAATATAAAATGGTATAATCACTTTGGAGAAATATCAGAAAGCAATTTCATTCCTAGGTAGTTACACAGGAAAGATAAGAATAGACATATTAAAAAGATGTATATAATAATGTTCATAGAAGCTGTATTCATAATAGCCTCAAAGTGTAAACAGCCCAGGTGTCCATTAATGGGAGAATGAATAAACAGACCATAGTAAAATAGAATGGAATACTAAACAATAAAATGAATAAATAAATACTTATATACCAACAGCATGGATAGATCTCAAAATAACTATGCTGAGTAGAAGAAGCCTTACAGGAAAAGTATACTCTCTGATTCCATGAACAAATAAGCAAAATGAAACTATTGTTAAAAAATATCAGCACCTATAAGATTAATACACAGAAATCTGTTGTGTTCCTTTATATTAACAATGAACTAGCAGAAAGAGAAATCAGGAAAACAATCCCATTTACAATTGCATCAAAAAGAACAAAACACCTAGGACTAAACCTAACCAAGGAAGTGAAAGATCTATACTCTGAAAACTATAAGGTACTCTAACTATACACTTAAAATTACAAAAGAGAAATTAAAGGAGACACAATTAAGTGGAAATCTATCCTGTGCTCATGGATATGAAGAATTAATATTGTCAAAATGACCATCCTGCCCAAAGCAATTTGCAAATTCATTGGAATCCCTATCAAAATTCCAATAGCATTTTTCAATGAACTAGAACAAATAGTTCTAAAATTCATATGGAACCACAAAGGACCCTGAATACACAAAACAATCCTACAAAAGAAAAACAAAGCTGTGGGTATTTTACTCCCTGACTTCAAGTTATACTACAAAGCTATAGTAACCAAGACAATTTGGTACTGGCACAAGAACAGACCCATAGATTAATGGAACAGAATTGAGAGCCCTGATCTAAACCCATGCATATATGGGCAATTAATATATAAAAAAGGAGCAAGAGTATACAATGGGGAAAAACTGGACAGCTACATGTAAGAGAATGAAACTGGATTATTGTCTAACTCCATATACAAAAGTAAACTCAAAATGGATCAAAGACCTGAATGCAAGACTTGACACCATAAAATTCTTAGAAGAAAACATAGGCAAAGATCTATTGAACATAAATATAAGCAACTTTTTCCTGGACACATCTCCTTGGGCAAGGGAAACAAAATAAAAAATGAACAAGTGGGACTGCATCAAACAAAAAGCTTCTGTACAACAAAGGACACCATCAGCAGAGCAAAAGGCATCCTACAGTTTGGGAGAATATATCCATAAATGACTTATACAATAAGGGGTTAACATCCAAAATATATAAAGAGCTCATATGCCTCAACACCAAAAAACCAAATAACACAATTTAAAAATGGGTGGAGGACCTGAACAGACACTTCTCCAAAGAAGAAATACAGGTGGCCAACAGGCCCATGAAAAAGATGCTACACATTGCTAATTATCAGGGAAATGGAAATCAAAACCACAATGAGATATTACCTCACTCCAGTTAGGATGGCCACTATCCAAAAGACAAGAAATAACAAGTGTTGGAAAAGATGTGGAGAAAAGGGAACCCTCCTGTACTGTTGGTGGGAATATAAATTGGTGCAACTGCTGTGGAAAGCAGTATGGAGGTTCCTCAAAAAACTAAAAATAGAAATACAGTATGACCCAGTAATTCCACTCCTAGGAATTTACCTGAAGAAAACAAAATCCCTGATCTGAAAAGACATATGCATCCCTATATTTTGTGCTACATTATTTACAATAGGCAAGATATGGAAGCAACCTAAGTGTCCATCAATAGATGAATGGATAAAGATGTGGTGCATACACACAATAGAATATTATTCAGCCATAAAAAGAAAATAAATTCTGCCACTTGCAACCACATGGGTGGAGCTAGAGCTGCTTAGTGAAATAAGTCAGGTGGAGAAAGACAAATGCCATATGATCTCACTTGTTTGTGGAATATAAATACAAAGCAAAACAGAATAAACAAAACAGCTGTAGATTCATAGACTCTGAGAAGGTGGTTATCATGGGGGAGGGATTGGGATGGGTGAGGGGGATAAAGAGGCATAAAAATTCTCAGTCATAATGTAGGTTGGTCACAGGGATGGTAGTACAGCATGAAGAATAAAGCCAATGATTCTGTAACACATATGTTGGTGGATAGTAGCTATACTCATGGGGATGAGGATTTAATGAGTAACTGTTGAACAGCTGTGTTGTATACTTGAAACTAATATAGGACTGTATATTAATTTATATATATATATACACAATATATACATATATATGAGAACAGTGGTTGGCTTTGGAGGACAAGTCAGGAATCCCTGGGGAGGATCATGATGGCTTTGATGCCATGTTCTTCACCTGCTTACAGTTTGGTTACATGGGTATGTCTGCACTTGTCAAAACTCAGCAAACAAACACGTAAGATAGTTTGTGCATTTTATTTCACTGTGTGTATGTGTGTGTGTTTTATATCAAAATAAAGAGAACTATAAGCAAGTACAGAATACTGAGGTGTTCGTGGAGAATTTTATTTGCAGTTTTCTTTGAACTACATCAAAAAGTAAGATGGATTGATGGATAGATAGAGGAATGAATAGGTGGACAAATATGCAGTATAATAAACTTTAGGTGATAAATATACTAATGTAAAATTCTTTCAACTTGATTGATGTTTTAAATTTTTCATAAAAATTGTCAATAAATTAACACTATGATCTTCTGGAAAGAGGAAATTATAATTCTTACCTAAAGAATTTTCCAGACACAAAATAAGACATTCAGGTATATTTTGCAAATATTTTTTCCCATTCTGTAGTTGCTTATTCATTTTCTCAGTGGTGTCATTTGATGAGCAGAGATTTTAAATTTTGATGTAGGTTATCAATATTTCCATTTTATAATGAATAAATGAGGTAGCCAGCACAAAGCTGATCTTCAATGAGTGTTAGGTTCCCTTACCTGTTACTTCACCTACATTCCCCTTTAGAGTCCCAGGAAGCTCTTTTCAGAGTCTAGGCTCCACTCAGATTTCCCTACCTCTCTGTCACTCCTCTGACCTCCTCTACATAGTTGACAGCCAGTTGCTCAGAGTTTCTTCTGAAGGGTGTCCTTGACCTCTCTTAGTAACAGCCTTCCTTTCCCCTCACTCCCCATACAACACACAAAGCTAATCATAAGTAGATTCGTGATGGACATTTAGTCTTTTTATCCCCAGCCACTTTACTCTGAAAAGAGAGCAGGAGTGGGCAACAAGAAAGAGAACAGAAGAATGCAGTAGCCCGGATGTCAAATTAGAGGCTATCATGCACAGTGGGGAGCCAGTGCCAGAGGCTAGGGATTGTCAAGGAGAATTAGGATAAAGGAAAATGCCTTTGAACTGTGAGCAATATGGGTATTGACCTCGGAAAGATCATTTTTAGGAAAATGGTTGGAACATCAGAGGACTGGCCTTATTTCTATTCTGGGCTTATCAGTGGCTTAACTTCAACAAACTTTCCAGCTACCACTGCTGCAACATGCAGGTCCTACCTATTTTACTTTAGTTTCTCACATTCTTAAGCAGAAAATTGTCACCTCTCAATGTTCCTTATCTTCCCAAGCACAGGCAGTCACAGACTACAAAGGCACTGTGAACACAAACGATTCCAAACATACCTCCCCTCACTGTCAGAAACTCTGTTGTGTTTCTTGGTCCTGGAAATCACTCTATTGCTGTTTTCACCTTTCAGGTGTATATATTTTGTCCTTTGCAAAAGTGAGCTCCAGTAGCTTCACCAACTGGCTGAGTCTTATCTTTCTTACCTCATGTATTTTAATATTTCATTCTCAAGGGATAAAAAAGTCACTTGGAGCCAATGCAAAGGCTTTGGAAATACCAGTTAACCTAGGGATCTTGGATAATCCTTCCCATAAGGTCATCTTTGCTGAGATAAAAAACTATATGCTGGATCTGAAGGTAAAAAGTAGGAAACAGGAACTGGGTGTCTCCTTCCCAAATGACTGGCTCCTAAGGACGCCTCTGTTGCTTTCTAATGCCTGGAGTCTCAGCCATGTGAAACAGCTTTGACTGAAATTAGAACTAGCTAAATGTATTATGTTACATTCAATGAGCAGTTTTTGGTGCTCAAGAGAATGATGAGCAGAAAGAAGGAAAATGCCATGTGTTCTTTTGTGTACATGAAGCAATTAAAGTACCATTCAAAACACAAAATAATCAAGCATGACTGGGTACTGTGGGTATGGGAGGAAAGAGATGATGGAGCTGGAGTATATTTCCTTAGTTCTTCTTTAAGCTTTCCAGAAAAGAAGAAGGAAAACAACTTGAAGAATGCATAGGGTTTATGAAAGGTCACGAAGACATTCATGAAATGAAACATAAAGAGATTTAAGACTGCTCTAGACCCAGAACATATTATTTTTTTCCAAAGCAAAAGACTTTAACTCTTGGTAATAGCTATTTTTAGTTTATTGAAAGGAAGGGTTTCCTTAAATTAACCAGTGATGGACTGAACAGGTAACCTTAGAGGTAATATTTCATAAGATAAAGCACATACAGGAACATTTTGAATACTACTTGGAGAAGAAAGATGGAAGAAAATTGGCATTAATTTTTGTATGCACTTACAAAATGCAAAGACCATGGTTAGGATAAGTTATAAGTTGGCTTCCTGCTGAGAATCTTTTTCTGGAAAGGTGTTTCAGGTAGAGTCCATGTTTCATATCACAAGAAGGGCAAAGGATATAGTTAAATTCCTTGTCAATATGGAGAGTAAGTTGAGAATCGAGTGAGAGATGGAATGGTTGACACCTCAGTAACTCAGCTTGGCACACTGAGTAAAAAAGGCTGTCCGCTAGCCATAGAACAATTTGACATTGCATAAAAAGATTTCTGTTTTTGCTAAAACCTAATAATATAGTGGGACAGTGAAGTTCCAGGACTTGTTCATAGAAGCCAGAAGAGATTTACAGAATTAAGACCTGATGAGAATTATATTGTCTGGATGCACACTGCCACGTTCTCTCTTTATTACCTTATTTTAGTTAATATTCTTCAGGAGGCTTCATGCCTTATAACATTCTTTGAATAAGAAAAATAATTTTCTGTATTTGCAAGTGTATTTGTGCATAAAATTCATTCAATATATTTTTATCATTACCAGAGGCATTAATATCAGGCATCATCTCTGCCCTTACTTTTTGCATCAACAATTTCTTCTTTAGTCTATTAAAACCACAGTCCTCATAACAACTTTTTTTAATAATGTTTCACCACACTGTCAATAGTACTTTGTTACTGCTGAAATTACCACCCAATTAATATGCTCAAAACCACTGCCTTAGCCTTCATCTATGGCTATTAATTATTCTTTTCATGTGTTTACTTCAGAGGAAACAAACAACAGTGCTGAAACACATAAAATAGCATTAGCTGCATGTTTATCCTTTAAAAAAGTTAATTGTCCCAAATTAACACACTACAAAATTAAGTTCATACTTAACTATCAACCTTAGGTAAAGTCTAAACAGTTTTGCTTCCTATTTCCTCACCTGTGCATATTAGTAAATAGCATTCTGTGCAATGGCACTGTTTAAATGCATTTGTTTCATGGAGCTCTAGGTTATTAAGCCTCTTGCTCTGAGGGACATCACATTACTAACGCTTTAATCAACATTGTGGTCTCTAATATCAAGAAATAGTTTTCTCGAGCTTATTCATGATGATGGAGATCAGTATGTGGTTTCACATAAAGGTGGCACACTTGTTTTCAAATAGGGCATGCAGAGACGATATCACTAACAATACTGTTCTGAAATGCAAACAGGTGAATGAAAGTATCTGCTCTACATGAGTTATTACTTAAAACCTCTTCTCACAAATACAAATAGAATTTGCCTTCTAATTTTTCTTCCAAAGAATTCTTGGCTTCTAGACTCATATATATATATATTTTTTACAATTTATTTTATTTTAGTATCATTAACCTACAATTACATGAGCAATATTGTGATGATTAAACTACCCCCTTCATCA
>JAQQAC010008350.1:11041334-11165153 GCA_029783875.1 Phataginus tricuspis | reverse complement strand
TTTACCCTCTTATCCCTCCCTTCCCGCCCTTCTTCCCCAGTCCCTTTCCCTTTGGTAATTGTTAGTCCGTTCTTGGGTTCTGTGAGTCTGCTGCTGTTTTTTTCTTTCAGTTTTTTTCTTTGCTCTTATGCTCTACATATGAGTGAGATCATTTGATACTTGTCTTCTTCGGCTTGGCTTATTTCACTGAGCATAATACCCTCCAGCTCCATCCATGTTGTTGCAAATGGTAGGATTTGTTTTTTTCTTATGGCTGAGTAATATTCCATTGTGTATATGTACCACATCTTAGACTCATACTTTTATTCAAACTTCCTCCTGCTTAATAAGGTTTGAGATTATACTATTAGTCTTTATTTGCCTGGAAAGAATATATTTGAAGAACCATCTGAAAAGAGGGATAAGATTCACATAAAAGGGAGAGTCCACGAGCTTTGCTTTTCCCTCTTTGCCAGCGGGTTAGCCTGCATCAGGATAACTTGTTAAGTCATATTTCTATATCGCATTCCTAGGGCTTCTGATTCAGTGAGTCTGGTGTGGATCCTGAAAAGTGGCATTTCTAAGTAGTTCCCTGGTGATGCTGAGGCTGCAAAGACCACAGGTTTAGGATAATTGCTAAGCTCATCCTTCCCAATGAATAACCTGCCACCTTCCACTTCATAGGACTACCTCCTCCATGAATCCTCCTCCCCACAGGTGCTCTGCTCTCACTGGTTCTCCCACAGGCCACGTATCTTCAGACCCGATTCATTTCCCCACTGGGCCATTCAGTTCTTTCATTCTCAAGTCCAGTTGAAACATCATCTCTGTGAAGCTTTCTCTGTGAGACTCCAAAAAATTTGACCTGGATCTACATCGGTATACTTAAACATCTGTCTTTCTCACTAAACTGAGCTTTTTGAAGACAGGAACCTAGTCTCTGTCACTTTGTATTCGCCAGACATAACCCAGACCTAGTTTCACAGCTAGTACCTGGTCTATAGGTATTCATAATTTCATTGACTGGCAGCATAAAGAAATACACTTAAGTAAGGTCTGCTTCATCCAGCCAGATGCTGTCAGGCAATAACAAGAATGTAGAAAACATGCTTGCTCTGAAGGAGTGGACAGTGGGGAGCTAGGCACCCACCCCTCACAGACGCACAGGGAAGAAATGGGAGGCTGATCTGGAGACTGGTCTGCGTGACTCCTGAAACGACAGGGTTATATCCGAGGCCCCAGGTGACACAGTTGTTCCAGGACACAAGAAAGGCTAGAACTTCACCCCTGTGATCCCCAGCCTGCTGTGTTTTGCCTATACCAGGCTGTCTCCCTCGTTTGACACTGTTACTGTTGCTTTGTGCTTATCTAAGGGGCCTAGTCAGTGTGACTCAGGGCAATGTGATTCTCATCAGATTTTTCTTTTAATACTGTAACTCTCCCTTGGCTTCTGTGAGCAGGTCACTAAACTTCATGGCCCCACTCAATGGTCAGTTTTGGGTCAACACAGAACTCCTTGAATATCTAGTTCCTATGCAATCAGTAAAAGTGTAGGGTTCTCTTATTGTGGTTTGTTAGAGAGAGTAATGAAAAATGTTTCCATTGAAGCTGGCTTGAAGTAATATCGAAATTTAACACTGGGGATACACTATTGTGCGCCAGGTGATACAACAGAAATGGTTATAATCTCAGATTTTGGGGCGACTCTGCCTGATTGGACTCTCAGCTCCACCGCCTTCTAACTCTGTGAACTTTGGCATGTTACTTAAGCTTCTTGTGTTTCAGTCTCATAATCAATAAAGTGGGCATAATAATAGCACCTAATTCACACAGTTATTATCAATATTAAATGAGTTCATACTTGTAAAGTGCTTAAAAGAGTACCTGGCATAAAATAACCACTATCTAAGAGGTTGATAAATAAAATTAAGATGTATAAAATAAGCCCCCAAAGCCAGAAAGTTTGAGAGAGTCCCATGGCATAAATATTCAGGTTAAACTATTTGCTTGTTTTGTTTCCTTATTTATTTATTAATATGATCTGGGTATTACTTGCTAAGGTCCTCTAGGTGATTGCCATTTTTTTTTAAAGAATAAGATTGAAACACACCACTAATGTTTCAGTTTCCTGCGTAAGTTAATGAATTGCTATGTACACTTACTAATGAAAAGACACCAATTATCTCATTATAGCAAGATACCAAAAACCGTGCTATTTCCCACATCAGACCAAATAACATATCATCTATTTTATAAATGGAGAGTATACAATGTTGGTGTCCAGAGGGTCATGTAACAACGAATGAGGTCAGTGGCCTGCAATACTGATGGACAGGGCAGTGGTAATGGCATACAGACTGGCCAGCATGTGGATTTCTCCGACAGTGTCACTAGGAACACCATCAGCGCTTTTTATTATTAAGTGGATTTATAGATCACTGGCAACAAGACCTGGATTCCAGCCAGCCCAGCAACAATGAAGCCACACTCTGCTCTGCGGGATGAGATGTTTATAGGTGATAAGGCAGGAGATGCATTAACTGTAACAAACTTAAACTTGGCAAGCCCATGAAATATTCTAAACATATACCAAACACAACATTAAGCCAGGTAGCAAAGCTGTGAGACACTGGGAAACAGTAGAACCTGCCACCAGGATTAAGTGTGAGTGAGACTGCATGGCATATGTGGCCAGTGAGACAAGACCATAGACCGTGCATGGCAAAAGGCTGGGGAGAAAGATTCTGCTGACCACATATGTTGCAGGTCTACTGCCCACCTGGGAGCAGTAACAGTGTGGGAGCTTTTGAGTAGCTCATACGACAATGATCAATGTAACACAGGATTAGCAAACATAATGGTGTGTTGAGTCCCTGTTGGCAGTTTTCAAAATTGTGATTTTCGGTTTGCTGTTTCAATTTAATTTATTTAATAAAAGGAAACCAATGCAGTGTCATTTTCCACATTTTACCTATTTCCTTATATTGGAATATAGAGTAAATGCCACTCAACAATTAGAACTTCCTGAGGAATACATGAGATAATGTAAATAAAAAAGCCGTCATGATGTGAGACCCACAGCAGGTGCTTCATAATACCCATCTTAATCCCTGGTAAACTCCCTTGTTCTGAAATCTATTACCTCTGAAATTAACATTGCTACTCAAGCATTCTTTTGATTAGGTTAGCATGGCATATCTATCTCGACCCCTTAACTTTTGACCTGAGCCTTCATTTATTTATTTTGGTATCATTAATCTACAATTACATGTGCAATATTATTGTTATTAAACTACCCACTTCATCAGGTCCTCCCCACCAACCCCATTACAGTCACTGTCCATAAGCATAGTGAGATGCTATAGAATCACTACTTGTCTTCTCTGAGTTGTACAGCCCTCCCTGCGCCCCCCCAACATTACGTCTGCTAATTGTAATATCCCTTTTTCCCCCTTGTCCCTCCTTTTCCACGCATCTTCCCCAGTCCCTCTCCCTTTGGTAACTGTTAGTCCATTCTTGGGTTCTGTGAGTCTGCTGCTGTTTTTCCTTTCACTTTTTTTCTTTGCTCTTAAGCTCCGCATATGAGTGAAATCATTCGATACTTGTCTTTTTTGCTTGGCTTATTTCACTGAACATAAAACTTGCTAGCTCGGTCCAGGTTGTTACAAATGGTAGGATTTGTTTTCTTCCTATGCCTGAAAAATACTCCATTGTGTATATGTACCACATCTTCTTTATACATTCATCTACTGATGGACACTTAGGTTGCTTCCATTTCTTGGCTATTGTAAACACTGCTGCAATAAACATAGGGGTGCAGCTGTCTTTTTGAAAACTGGGCTGCTGCATTCTTACGGTAAATTCATAGGAGTGGGATTCCTGGGTCAAAGGGTATTTCTATTTTGAGTTTTTTGAGGAACCTCCATACTGCTTTCCACAATGGTTGAACTAATTTGCATTCCCACCAGCAGTGTAGGAGAGTTCCCTTTTCTCCACATCCTCGCCAACATTTGTTGTTTGTGTTTTGTATCTTGGCCATCCTTACTGGTGTGAGGTGATTTCTCATTGTGGTTTTAATTTGCATTTCTCTGATGATTAGCGATGTGGAGCATCTTTTCATGTGCCTGTTGGCCATCTGAATTTCTTCTTTAGAGAAGTGTCTATTCATGTCCTCTGCCCATTTCTTAATTGGATAATTTGCTTTTTGTTTGTTGAGGTGCGTGAGTTCTTATATATTTTGGATGTCAACCCTTTATCAGATATATCATTTATGAATATATTCTCCCATACTGTAGGATGTCTTTTTGTTCTACTGATGGTGTCCTTTGCTGTACAGAAGCTTTTCAGCTTGATATAGTCCCACTTGTTCATTTTCGCTTTTGTTTCCCGTGCCTGGGGAGATATGTTCATGAAGAAGTCGCTCATGTTTATGTCCAAGAGATTTTTGCTTATATTTTTTTCTAAGAGTTTTATGGTTTCATGACTTACATTCAAGTCTTTGATCCATTTTGAGTTTACTTTTGTGTGTGGGGTTAGACAGTAGTCCAGTTTCATTCTCTTACATGTAGCTGTCCAGTTTTTCCAACACCAGCTGCTGAAGAGGCTGTCATCTCCCCATTGTATATCCAAGGCTCCTTTATCAAATATTAATTGGCTGTAAGTGTTTGGGTTAATGCTTGGATTTTCTATTCTGTTCCACTGATCTGTGGATCTGTTCTTGTGCCAATACCAAATTGTCTTGATTAATGAAGCTTTGTAGTAGAGCTTGAAGTCTGGGAGTAAAATTCCCCATGTTATAATCTTCCTTTTCAGGATTGCTTTGGCTATTTGGGGTCTTTGTGGTTCCATATGAATTTTAGAACTATTTGTTCCAGTTCATTGAAGAATGCTGTTGGTATTTTGATAGGGTTTGCATCGAATCTGTAGATTGATTTAGGTAGTATAACCATTTTGACAATATTTATTCTTCCTAGCCAAGAGCATGGGGTATATTTCCATTTGTTAGTGTCCTCCTTAATTTCTCTTAGGAGTGTCTTATAGTTTTCAGGGTATGGGTCTTTCACTTCCTTTGTTAGGTTTATTCCTAGGTGTTTTATTCTTTTTGATGCAATTGTGAATGGAATTGTTTTCCTGATTTCCCTTTCTGTTAGCTCATCATTAGTATACAGGAAAGCAACAGACTTCTGTGTGTTAATTTTGTATCCTGCAACTTTGCTGAATTCAGATATTAGTTCTAGTAGTTTTGGGTTGGAGTCTTTAGGGTATTTTATGAACGATATAATGTCATCTGGAAATAATGACAATTTGACTTCTTCTTTACCAATCTGGATGCCTTGTATTTCTTTGCTTGTCTGATGGCCGTGGCTAGGACCTCCAGTACTATGTTATATAACAGAGGAGAGAGTTGGCATCCCTGTCTTGTTCCTAATCTTAGATGAAAAGCTTTCAGCTTCTCACTGTTAAGTATGATGTTAGCTGTGGGTTTGTCATATATGGCCTTTATGATGTTGAGGCACTTGCCGTCTATACCCATTTTCTTGAGAATTTTAATCAGGAATGGATGCTGAATTTTGTCAAATGCTTTTTCAGCATCTATGGAGATGATCATGTGGTTTTTGTTCTTCTTTTTGTTGATGTGGTAGATGATGTTGATGGATTTTCGAATGTTGTACCATCCTTGCATCCCTGAGATGAATCCCACTTGATCATGGTGTATGAGCCTCTTGATGTATTTTTGAATTTGTTTTCTAATATTTTGTTGAGTATTTTTTCATCTATGTTTATTAGGGATATTGGTCTGTAATTTTTTTTTTTTTGGTGAGGTCTTTGCTAGGTTTTGGTATGAGAGTGATGCTGTCTTAATAGAATGAGTTTGGAGGTATTCCCTCCTCTTCTATTTTTTGGAAAACTTTAAGGAGAATGGGTATTATTTCTCCTCTATATGTCTGGCAGAATTCAGAGGTGAATCCATGTGGCCCAGGGATTTTGTTCTTGGGTAGTTTTTTGATTACCGATTCAATTTCGTTGCTGGTGATTGGTCTGTTTAGTTTTTCTGTTTCTTGCTTGGTCAGTCTTGGAAGGTTCTATTTTTCTAAGAAGTTCTCCATTCTTCTAGGTTTTCCAGCTTGTTAGAATATAGATTATCGTAGTATTCTCTTATAATTCTTTGTATTTCTGTGAGGTCCATCGTTATTTTTCCTTTCTCATTTCTGATTCTGTTTATTTGTGTAGATTCTCTTTTTCCCTTAATAAGTCTGGCTAGGGGTTTATCTATTTTGTTTATTTTTTCATAGAACCAACTCTTGGTTTCTTTGATTTTTTCTATTGTTTTGTTCATCTCAGTTTTATTTATTTCTTCTCTAATTTTTATTATGTCCCTCCTTCTGGTGACTTTGGGCCTCATTTGTTCTTCTTTTTCCAATTTCAGTAATTGTGTCTTTAGACTATTCATTTGGGATTGTTCTCCCTTCTTTAAATAGGCCTAGATTGCAATACTTTCCTCTTAGAACTGTCTTTGCTGTGTCCCACAGAAGTTGTGGCTGTGTGTTATTGTTGTCATTAGTGTCTATATATTGTTTGATGTCTGTTTTTATTTGGTTATTTATCCATTGATTATTTAGGAGCATGTTATTAAGTCTCCATGTATTTGTGTTTATCCTTTTTGTTTTCTTTGTACAATTTATTTCTAGTTTTATACCTTTGTGATCTGAGAAGTTGGTTGGTAGAATTTCAATGTTTTTGACTTTACTGAGGTTCTTTTTGTGGCCTAGCATGTGGTCTATTCTGGAAAATGTTCCATGTGCACTTGAGAAGAATGTGTATTCTGCTACTTTTGGGTATAGAGTTCTGTAGATGTCTGTTAGGTCCATTTGTTCTAGTGTGTTGTTCAGTGCCTCTGTGTCTCTACTTATTTTCTGTCTGGTTGATCTGTCCTTCGGAGTGAGTGGTGTGTTGAAGTCTCCTAAAATGAATGCATTGCTTTCCATTTCCTCCTTTAATTCTGTTAGTATTTGTTTCACATATGCCGGCACTCTTGTGTTGCGTGCACATATATTTAAAATGGTTATATCCTCTTGTTGGACCGACCCCTTTATCATTATGTAATGTCCTTCTTTATCTCTTGCTACTTTCTTCGTTTTGAAGTCTATTGTGTCTGGTACAAGTCCTGCAACACCTGCTTTTTTTTTCCTTGTTGTTTGCATGAAATATCTTTTTCCATCCCTTCATCTTTAGTCTGTGTATATCTTTGGTTTGAGGTGAGTCTCTTGTAAGCAGCATATAGATGGGTCTTGCTTTTTTATGCATTCTGTTACTCTGTGTCTTTTGATTGGTGCATTCAGTCCATTTACACTTAGGGTGATTATTGATAGATATGTACTTATTGCCATTTCTGGCTTTAGGTTTGTGGTTACCAAAGTTTCAAGGCCAGCTTCTTTACTACCTAGCAGTCTACCTTAATATATTGTTAAGTTATTGTAAGCACCGTCTGATGATTCTTTATTTCTCTCCCTTCTTATTCTTCCTTCTCCATTCTTTATATACTACGTGTTTTATTCTTTGCCTTTAGTTAGTATTTGGATGTTCTGCTTTCTTTGCTATGATTTTATTTTCTCTGGTCACATCTTTTTAGCCTTAGGAGTGCTTCCATCTAGAGCAGTCCCTTTAAGATGTTCTGTAGAGGTGGTTTATAGGAGGCAAACTCCCTCAGCTTTCGCTTGTCTGGGAATTGCTTAAGCCCTCCCTCAAATTTAAAGGATAATCATGCTGGATACAATATTCTTGGTTCGGGCCCTTCTGTTTCATTATGTTAAATATATCATGGCATTCTCTTCTGGCCTGTAAGGTTTCTGTTGAGAAGTCTGATGATAGTCTGGTGGGTTTTCCTTTGTAGGTGATCTTTTTTCTCTCTCTAGCTGCCTTTAATACTCTGTCTTTATCTTTGACCTTTGCCATCTTAATTATTATGTGTCTTGGTGTTGTCTTCCTTGGGTTCCTTGTGTTGGGAGATCTGTGGGCTTCCATGGTCTGCGAAACTATTTCCTTTCCCAGCTTGGGGACATTTTCAGTAATTATGTCTTCAAATACACTTTCTATCCCTTTTTCTTTCTCTTCTTCTTCTGGTATTCCGTTTGAATTGGTCACAGAGTTCTCTTAATATTTTTTCATTCTTAGAGATCCTTTTATCTCTCTCTGACTCAGTTTCTCTGTATATCTGTTCTCTGACTTCTATTCCATTAACAGTGTCTTGCATCTCATCCAGTCTTCTGCTAAGCCCATCGATTGCTTGTATCATTTCTGCATTGTCTTTCCTCACTTCCCTCACTTCCTCCCTTAGCTCTTGCATATTTCTCTGTAGATCCATCAGCATGGTTATGACTTTTATTCTGAATTCTTTTTCAGGAATATTGTGCATGTCCATACCATCAGGCCCCTCTCAGGGGTTGTCTGACTGATCTTAGTCTGGACCATATTCCTCTGTCTTTTCATAGCGATAGAAGTTGTCGCTGGTAGGTGCCATGTGTGTCAGCTGGGAGAACAAAGTCCCTTCCTGCTTGTTGTTCTCCTTGCCCTTCTCCTGGGCCTGAGCTGTTTTCCTGCACACCATGAGGCAGTCTCTGAGTTAATCCCCTGAACTGCCTGTGTGCGGGGTCACCCTCAGCCTAGACCTGGTTCTGGGGCTCTTCCCACTTAGCTGCACATCCGCTGGGAGCCTGAGGCACCGGCCAGGGAGGGAACGAATGGCGGGCTCTGATCTCCCTGGGAAGCCTTGGCGCAGCTGCTTTGCCTGGCTGCTGGCCAAGGGGTCTGGAATTCCCTAAAACTCCCAGCCCGCTGGGCTGAGTGCGTTGGGACGATTTTTTTCTGCTGTTGGGCCTTTGTCTCTTTAAGACTTTTAGAAAAGCGCCTGCTTTTCTTTTGTCCTGGGGAGCCGGCTTGGAGGACCCACTTGCATTCGCCATCTCAGATCCTGCCCTTCTATTTCTCGAATCTCCAATACACCACACGATGTGTGTCAGTGCTCCTGGTGCAGATCACCAGGGTTGGTTCTTTGGCAGGCCTGTGCTTCCACTCCCTCTCCGCTCTGATTCTTTTCCTCCCACCAGTGTGCTGGGGTGGGGAAGTGCTTGGATCCCACCGGGTTGCAGCTTTGTATCTTACCCACTTCGGGAGGTGCTGAGTTCTCGCAGGTGTAGCTGTAGCCTGGCTGTTGTCCTGTATCTTCTGGTCTCTCTTTTAGGAATAGTTGTATTTGTTGTATTTTCATAAATATATATGGTTTTGGGAGGAGATTTCTGCCCTGCTCATGCCGCCATCTTCCCAGACTGCCTATACGTTTCTTATATGCACATATACTAGAGTCTTTTTTTTTTATCCATTCTCAGAATCTGCCTTTTAACTGGTAAGTTTAGATTATTCACAATTGAGGTAATTATTATCAATGCTTTAATATCTACCTAGCTTGCAGCTCTTGTCTATTTGTTATGTTTGCTTTTTGTATCTCTACCCTCTTCCCTCCATGCTGTCTCTGATTTTAATGGTTGAATTTTATCTCCTCTTTTAGTGTATCAATCACACTTCCTCTAAGTATTTTTTAGTGGTTGCATTTGAATTTACAATACATATTATAAACTAATATAAATCCACCTTCAAGTAGCTTTACATGTGGTACAGGTGACTTATAACTAAAGATTATCAGTTACTTCTAATTTCTTTTGACACTGATGCTATTCATTCACTTTATTTATCTATGTGCTGTAATGACCCAAGACATTGTTACTATTATTGCTTTCAACAATTATCCTTCAGCTCAGTTTAGAATGGGTAACAACTAAAGATTCTATTTGCCTTTTTTATTCTTTCTGATGCTTTTTCTCTTTACGTGGATCCATGTTTCTGCCATAATGGCATTTTCTTCCTGCCTGAAAAACTTTTTAAAATTTCTTGTAAAGTAAATCTATTGAAAATTAATTCTCTAAGCTTTTATTTTTCTAAGAAAGTTAATTCTCTTTCATCTTTGAAGAATAATTTTGCTGGTTATATAATTCTAAATTGTTGGTGGTGTTTTTTTAAGCACTTTATTCTACTATATTCTCTTCCTACTTGCATGGTTTCTGATGAGAAGTCCCATGAAATTTTTATCCTTGTTCTTCTGTAGGTAAATTGTTTTGCACTGGCTTCTTTCAAATTTTCCCTTTGTCTTTGATTTTTTGCAGTTGAATATTATGTGACTAGTTGTACTTGTATTTTTGTTTGAGTTTTTGTTTGTTTTTTCTTTAGTATTTATCCTGCTTATTATTCTATGAATTTCTAGGATATGTAGTTTGGTGTCTGTCACTAATTTTATAAAGTTGCTGACCCTTATTATTCCAAGGATTCCTCTGCTCTATTCTCTCATTCTCTTCTTTTATTCCAATTAAATGTATGTCTCATGTTTTGAAATTGTCCCAAAGTTCTTAGATATTCCATTCTGCCTTTCAATTCTTTTATTCAAGAGAATTGGCCTTCCAGTTGGGAAGTTTCTATTCACTTTCCTTCAAGCTCATGCATTCTTTCTTCATCCATGTCAAGTCTATTAGTGAACCATAGATAAGATTTATTTATTTTACAGAGTTTTTGATTTCTAGCATTACCTTTTTTTTTCTTAGAGGTTCCATTTTTCTGCTTTTATTTTGTTTTGACAAATATTCCCTTTTTTAATCCCAATTTTATCTTCACCTCTAGAGATACCTAATTTGGTAATTTCCTGATCTTTTTGAGGATTCCATAATATAAATCAGATTGCTTCTTGTTTGAGTATTTTGTTTCCTTGGTTCTAGTTATCATTTACAATTGGTGCATCTGCTTTCTAGATTCCAAAGTTTGTTATTTTGCCAGTACCAGACGTCCATGATCATGACATATTTTAAAGCCATTTATTTGTTTTTTATATATTTATTTATTTACCTCCTCTTTTTATTTCTGACCACATCTTCATTTAACCTCCCCCCATCTAATGCGTTATTATGCCTGACATATGTCCTGAGTTATGTTTGTAAAATATGTAGTAGTGTTGTATGTTTATCTGTTCTTTATTTATATGAGCAGTGTTTGTGACATAGTCTATATTTCAGTTGTGATTTTTCTTTTTCTTTTTTTTTAAATAAGATTAGCCATGTAGCAATATGGTACATGCTGGGTATTAGGATTTAAAAAAATCACCTACATGAGCTCTTTATTCATTATTCATTCATAATTATTTTTTAGTATTAAATACCTTCCAGGCACAATAATAGACACAGTTTTTGGCCTCTGGGAATACAGGTCTGAATAATTAACTATATCTGAATTTTCAATTTTTTAATTTTTTTACTAATTTCAATTTCTAGTACAGAGTTTAAAGCTAAGGATAAAATGGCCTATTCTCCCTCTTACAAGAAAATTTTTCCTACAAAACACAAGTTGCTGTCTCTCTGTGACTTTTAAATAGGAGTCTTGCATAGCTAAGTTCTGCTGTGTGGCCAATGTCACATTGTCAAATGCCACAAAATGCCATCTTATTGTTTTAATTTGCATTTTCCCTAGTTACTAGTGAATTTAAACATCTTTATAATATGTTTATTACTCATGAGAGATTCTCTTTCTGCATCTTTCCTTTCCTAAATACTTTGCCTATTTTCTCTTGGAGTCCCTGAGACTCCACTGCTTTGATGTGAACTTATCCTTCGTATATTCTAGATAACTATCACCTTTATCAGTTTTAGATGCTGAAAATACCTTCCATTCAACTGCCATGTTTCTTTTAGCTTTGTGTATAGTATCCTCACTGAACAGACTATCTTAAGTATCTTATTTATGCTATTTTTGGTTTGTGTTTTCTGAGTCACATTAAGGTCTACTTTTGAAACCCAAAGTAAAAAAGATTAAAGTCTACTTACTTAATGATCTGAGTATTGGTGCTCCCATTTGGAAAATCTAAGTTTGGCCTACATGTTTGCTAATGTTTTCCAAAGCTAGATTTCTAGGAAAAAAATTACACAATTTTATGATTAATCAGAACTGGGAATGTAATTAAATGAAATAGTGTGGGTAAAGCATCTCTAATTCCTGACCCACAGGAGGCATATAGCAGCTATTATTATTACTATTAGAAGAGGTATTATTAGCCAGAAGAAAGAACAGTGTGGGCTCATGTAAAACGATTGTGATTTAGAGGTGGGCGTTTAATTTTTATTTGCTTATCTTGTGTAATTAAATGCTGATAAAATGGAGTGTGTTTATTTTCTCTTTTAAAGTCTTCTAAGTGAAAGATGCCACAACATCCAAACGACATCACTGCAGAGCTATTTAACGACACCTAGATTAACAGTGCAGTGATGATTTTATATTGTCAATAAGCAGATGAAAGGATTTGAGAAGGACTGGTGTTTATGAAAGACTTGATTCACAGTGTTCCTTTGGTGGACAATCTTTTACCAGCTTTTTCAGTGCTTCTGATAGAAGACTTCAGAGTCTTCCATGACTGAATGATGACTATTTAAAAAATATATATTTTACACTTGCCAGAAATGCCCTAGGAGGTCTACTGAAGGCCACATACAAATGACTGTCTTGTGTACAAGGAGAAAACTTTTCTCAGTAGGATGCAGAAAGTGTGACTCTGTGAGTTGTTATATATGAGCCATAAACCTAAAGTAGTCCAATCCCAGTCTCTTTCTGATTCCTTAAAATATAATTGATTCTACTCAGCAGACAGCCTATTTTCCCAAAGAGAGACATGGTATACCCCCACAGTTCTCACTGCTTGCATTACTCATTTAACAGGCTAACATTTTCTGGCAGGAATCAGGGGATCTCTCTCCTTCTGTTCCCCAAAATACCTAACACTACAAGCCTTAAACATAATAGATACTCAAAAAATATTTGCCTACGTATAGATGATCTATGCTCTACTGCAGCAGTTTAACTATGGTAAAGTGTTAATGTTAAAAGGATACTAGGAACACCAGGGAGCTGTGAAATTCCAGATGTAGTGGATGAAGCCCTCGTGTCCTGTTTGGATTCTTGCAGCGAAACTAGTTTTCTTTTCTCTCTACACTAGATTCCATGTGCAGTTACCTGTACCTTGTGATGTTACATGTGCGTATTTTTTCCTAAGCTTCTACATGGGATGGGTGGTATACAAGGAGTGGGTAGAAGCATTGAACAAAACCCCACAGAGTGTTACTGGCAGTCGTCTCTTCCCATTTTCCAGATCAGTCTGCCCTCACATAAAATCTGCAGCTGCTGACTGCAGGGCCTGTCACCGTTACCGGTTCTGCCTCTTCATCACACAGTCGGCATGACTTTTTGCTCCATCAAACCTACCCCGATTTGGATTGTTCCATCCGAGTGTTCTGGCTGCTGCTCCCGCTATTTCCCAGCTATTCACATGGACATTACAGCGCTCCAGCCACTCAAAGACTGCAGCAACACAGTCATCCTGGACGGCAGCCACTTCAGGGAGATCTCAGACAGATGGCTGTTTGCAGAGGGCAGAGAATTTAACAGCAGTGCCTCTCCACACTGTGATGATGGATTTCCACCTCAAAGGAAGAAATGGGCATTAATCCCCTTGAGATTTCACAATACTCATTCTATGCCTTTCTACCCATATCCCATTCCTCACCCTTGCAAACAGCAAGCAGATGCCAGCATCTGGGAGGCCTGCAAAGAGGGAGCTGCTATCATTCCTGAAAAGCACTGGGAGAAGGAGCCTGTCTGCAAGCAGACCCCCAGCTTCTACAGATACCAGGTTGTGATCCTAGAATCATGTCCTTTAGCTGACTTTCTTAGTTTTTTAATCTGTAAAATTGAGATAATAATATTTAACTCACCAACTTTTGGGGAGAACTAAGTGAGGTGCTATATGTAGACTGCCGAGCATATCCCGGCATTCACTAGGTCCTGAGTAACTATGAGCTGCAGCAGGGAGCCGCACTGTGGCAATGGCATATTGCCTCTCACCTCTTCTTTTTTTTGCCTCTTTCTTTTTCTCTTTCCATGACTCCCTTTTCCAGTAATTTATGGGTATACTTTTTCCAGTAATATTTTTATATCAGATAGAGCTTCCTTTTAGATGAACAAACCTGTGTAATGAACACCCAGATCTAAAAGACCCCAAACCAGTACCCTTTTCTTTCCCCTTTCAGGTCCTGTAAGGATTTGGACAACAGCAAGGCAGAATGTCCTCAGCAGATTGAAAGAATCTGAAGAAACTTTGTACCAGGGACAAATGATTGTACATCAAGTGCATGTGTTTCCAGAAGAGAAAATCTAGAGCTGGCTGTGACTTCCCCAAGCTGCATCTAGTTCTGCCGTGGTATTCGGGGGCAACAGAGTTTCGGCAATCGACCCCAGGACTTCCACTCCAGAGATCTCTTTCTTGTCTTTCCAGAAGCCATATACTTGCTGGTGTTTAAAATATGACTCTCTCTATTACCACTTCCTACAAGCTAGCCCCTCAATGGTGCCTTGGTAATGGGAAATTCATCTTCTGAGGGGCAGGATAACCCACGACTGAGCAAACTGTTAGCTTCCTGGCATTCATTAGACATGGATTCCCATGTGACACTTTTAAATAATTCAGAAAAAAGAAAGAAAGTCTCAAACCATCAGGATTTATTTGTGAAGACAACTCTAAGATTTTTATGTTGTGTAAACTACTGATGCAACCCTAATTATTCACTTCAGTTGGAGGTATAGTCAGTGAGAGTGACTGAAAGTTTGAATTTTAATGATCACTACAGTGCATACATAATAATTACCAGCCTGTTGTCAAGTGAAGGTACTTCAGAGGGAAAAGTTGCAATGTTTTAAAATTATCATATCAATTGTTTGCATGTACATGCAAATTTAATGTGCTTCAAAAATTAGATATTACCTTAATAACAATGCTTATATTGCTGACATTTTTCTGCAAAAAATTTCCCTTTATGAAGATAAAGATACATAAATTTACAATAAATTCCCTACCTGACTTATTGTAAATTATATGTTGCTTGAATATGAATTAAGGAGGATATATTATTTATTTAATTGACCTTAAAGTAGTAGAAATATGGGAACTATATGTCATTAGAAGAGAAAAAAGGGAACATAGAAAAATGGAAATAAATTCCATATTGTAATAATGAAAATCATATAAGGCTCCACTCTCATATTTGTACTTAACAGCTTTTGAAAAACTAAATTCTCATGTATACCTTCCCACCTTGCAATTCTGAGACTTTCTAGATTGCTTTTTATCACAGTAACAAACATATATTAAATTTTAACTCAGTCCCAGAGCAAAATGTTGTGTAAAGCAAGCAGAATAAACAAAGGGAGCTGCTTTATTTGGGTTGAGCAAAGACCCTAGGGTTGCCCACCTGACTGCCAAAGAATGCTCGACATGAAAAGGAGATTTCTTCTAAGTGGAAATCAACCAAGCATGCGTCAAGAAACCTACTGCAATAATGTAATGTCAGAAATTGCCACAGTTAGGAGACGTCCCCACCACCAACTGGCCGTTTGCATACCAAGCAACAGAGCCTAGAGGAGGAGGGAGCCTGGAGGCCACCCCTCAAACATGTGCCACCTGACTCAGGTCAGGAGTCTCATTCTGATATCTGACTGAGGCATCTCCCTTGAAGGAAAATACTCAAGGACACCTCACGGGGAGCTGGACATCATCACCCTTTGAAGAAATTCCTTCACCTGGACACTCTTGTTTACAGGTGACTGAAATCCTACTCGACTATCTCACGCAAAAAGGAATGCATTATTTCATGTAGCCATAGCCAAGAGAAGAGACAGACTCAAAGATAACAAACCAGAAACGTGATGACTCTGGACTTCTCTCTTTCTCTCTCTGTCTTCCTCCCTCTTTTCACTTTTCTGTGATTCTCTGCATACAGATTTATTCTCTCAGATCTGCTTTATCCACAAGGCCAGAACCATCATAGCTGGCAGTTTCCAGGTGTGTATGAGAGCTGAGAGGAACTGCCTTTCTTCTCTTAGTTCCTATTACATTGCTTCCAAGATTATCACGTTTTGTAGAATAGGAAAATTAGAATTAAAAATATATATTTGGGAAACCAAAACAGAATTTCCATCTTATTGATTTCCCCAGAAGTGATGTAAAGACTTAACCAGAGCAACCTTTCTTCTACTAACAGCATCATCCATTAAACAAAGTGGTATTTTTAACTCAAAAAGGGGGAGTTTTATCATCTCAAAGGACACTTCCATAATCTCAAATAAAAGACATTTCTTTAAGTTGAATATTTTTAGCTATATGAAAACTTTATTACATTGCCCTTATTTTTCCATTTCACCCATGAATGCCGCATCACTGACCAGCACCAGACCTTGCAAATCATTGTTTTACAAAGATACTGAAAGATACAACTGTCATAGGGACCTGTGGTAGAATATATTTCTGTCTCCGTACAATTTTGTTTTTGAAGAGCCTTAACCACCGCCATGACAGGCTTCAAATCCCTTTAAAACTTAAGTAGGCCAAAGTTTCAGTTTCCCAGTAAAACCCAGCCCAGTCCCAGCCAGCACACCAGCCGCAAGACATGGGCAGCCAATCACCAGCCAGCACGCCACCTGGCGAGACTAAGGTGGTTGCACGATCAATGGCGAGGAGGGTACCCCTAGATGATGTGCCAATCACCTATGTCCACATACTCCTAAGAATGAACCCAGCCAACCAGGTTGTAGGTCACCCAGGAAAGCCTCAATCGTCCTTAAAAGGCCTGCGCGCCAACTCTAGGGGGTCACCATTACTCTGCATGGTCGACCCCAGCATGCTGGTTTCTGCTCCAAAGTAAAGGTGCTCCTTGATTTTACATCCGTGGTGTGTCGGTCATTGCACCCCAATTCACGGACCCTTCAGTTTTAAGCTTCTCGTACTTACCACTGCCTACTCTTCTCAACTCATTAGTTTACCAGAGCCCAGAGCCAAGACAGGTTCATCAAAACGAAGAAATCAAGGGGAAAAAAGTGAGAGACAGATGAAAATTGGGTAAAGGGATAGATTCAGCCATAACATTTATGGAAAAAGTGTGAAGCCTGAAGGGGTCAGAGTATGACACCCCAAAATAAGCCACTTTGACATCAGATTTATTTTGAGCTGAAAACATTTGAGTTTCTAAAACCCCTTACCTGCCTAAAGCAGAACATGCCAAAAGAACTCAATTATCATAACTCCCCTGCCCTGAAGCAGGTCATAGGAATATACCGGAAGGACTCTCCGACCTCCCCTTACTCCCCTGGAGTAGGTCAGAAGACCTCCGTGGGAGCCAAGCCCTCCCTATATCTAGGGAACCCGCTATTTCCCTAGATGGAAGGACATCCAGTAGGCCTGCAGTTTCCCCTACTTACTACCCTCGGCTCACACCCTTTGTCCTATCACAGTTGTTCATGACTTTCCACGCTTCATCAAGTCAAGAATGAACATGTTCAGGTTTAACTGTTTCTTTGGGCCTTAATTTCCTCATGAAGGCTCCCATGTCACATAAAAGATTAAATAAATTTGTATTCTTTTCCCTGTTAATCTGTCTTTCTCAGTTTAATTTTCAGACCCAGCCAACGACCAATCAAAGGAAAAGGTTTTTCTCTCCTACAGACACCTCACTGGATTACCTACTTTTAAATCCTTTCCAGTTTGAATCTGCTACACAATATAGAAACACAGACTACATCCTTAAATCTTTGCTTTTAGCACCAACTAAAGGATGCAAAATTACTTCTGAATTCCAAATATTCATGTAAGAATAGTAATGCTAATTAGCTAGTATTGTTTTCTAATTGCATTTTACCCGTTCTTCTATATATTCATGAGCATAATGAAGTCTTTAAACTGAGTTTTTTCCCATCGCTGAAGAGCAGAACTGCTACACTGAAATATATTCAGTCATTCAACAAGCCAAGCTTTCAAATTAGCATTTGCATTAGTGAATGACTAAGATACAATACCAAATTAATGCTTTACAAATTTATACAGGCTTCCTCAAACCGTTGTGTAATAGATTTCCTTATGAAAACACATTTAATTACATCTTTTAGGGAGAGTAGTACATCAAGACCTACCTACACAGCAATGTTTAAAAAATTGGGTGAAATTATATTTCTAATGAGAAGACAAATTTAAAAGTAAAAAATAAAAGAATACTAAATTGGTCTACACAATTTCCAGTCTTTAAAAAGAGCTGATACAAATTCCTATCAATCATTCAGAGTCATTTTTGGCAAGAAAAAAAAAGTTGTCCTTCCAAGGCAATGCAGCTTTTACTAAAATCTTGAATTAAAATTTTTCTCTTTGACAAAAAACCACATCATATTCATTTCACTTCCTCGAGCATATATTACAGAGAGAATCAATTAACAGTAAAGTTAATTACAAACTATAAAACTGCTAATTGAGACAAATTACACATGATGGCTTTGCAATTTGGGTAAATGGCAGATTCAGATGGGTGTGTGACCTACAAACTTATGTTATCTGAGATATTTGTCTTTTGATCAAAAATTTCAAAAGATACGTGCTTTAAAATACCAGAGGAGCGCAAACTACCCTAACACAATATATCACTGCACAAAATTCAGTAACAGTCTCCAACCTAGAGGCTTTATTACTTTAAGTTTTAAAAGCAGGTCATTGAACATTGTTAAACTCATCATACAATCTTGTGACATAGGCCCTGAGGGCTGAGTTACAGTGAAACTCAAAGTATATTGTTCAAAGGTGTTCTATCATGCCTGTTATTTACCTAATATTATTATAGTAACAGTCAATCTTTTGTCCTGGTGCTTACCTACATGAACAGTTTAAACCACATACTAAAAGAAAATAAGGCTCTTTAGAGGTTTTTTCTTTGTGAAAACTGACTTCTCCCATTCTCCTAGTACGAAGTGATACATATTCATAGTAGAAACCGAAATGAGTAAGAAGAAAAACAAAAATCATTGATAATTCTACTATCCAGAGATGCTCACTGTGAAGATATTGGTGCCTTTCTATCTCTATTTGAAAGTGTTCACTTCTAACAAAATAGTATCATATTGTACATATAATTTTATAAACTACTTGCATAACATATAGGTGCATTGGGAACATATTTTCTTATCTAAATTCAACAATTTTTTTTACTACTGCTTGTATTTGAATATATGATTTCATTAATACTCATTTTCATGACGCTTGGAAGTTGCCATTTTTGATACTATAAACAGTGCTGTGGTCATCACATTTTCAGTTAACGTTTATGTTTGGGGCTATTTTCCAGTTTTTCTTTCTTGTATTCAAAAATAAATTCATATGCATCTTTATTGGATTGGTCCTATCTTTAAAAAAATATGACATTAAAGTTAAAACACACACACACAATCCACATTGTATGGGATCTAAATAATACACAGGAGTATTTGGCTACTTTAATCAAAGGTAATACTTAAGCCTTTGCTTTCTAGTCTGAAAATGAGATTGCAGAGGAAAAAGTGGGAAACCAATCAACATCACCGTTTCATAAATAGAAAGGAGAACCTTGTATATCATTCCTCTAAAGACTTGTTATTTTGTTTTAAGAATGTTTCTAAATGTTTCTATGGAACCTCATTGCTTGAGAAGTCATGTAGAATGCTCTCAATGCATCCATTCTAAAATAACCATAAACTGTACCAATCGCTACAATTCTGTTAGAGAAAAATTATATGAATAGATTTCAACTAACTATAATATTTTGGCAAGTTGTCAAAGAAATGATTTATTATACACATCCTAAAGATTAAGATATACAGACCTGCATCATAAACCTGACTTTGAATAAAATGTTCCTTAAACAACCACAAAGGTCTGCTAAAAGTCATAGGCAGGAATAAAGAAAAACTCAGCTCCTTAAAAAAAAGAATAAAGAGCTCTAGAATAAACATTAGCCAAAAAAGGAGTGGAAAAACAAGTTAAATATTGTATTAACAATATGAACCCATGATCTAGGGTATTCATCTATTCAACTATATTCATCCTTCAAATAAAGAATACCTGCAGTTTGAAAAACCTCTAAGAATGGAGTAGCAGATGACAAGGTGCAGGACATGCTACCCCCAAATATGGCAACTTGGCTAACTGAATATTTTAAGCTGAAGAAATTAGAAAAATGGCATGTGCAACAGGGACTTTCTAATCTTCCCCTGCAACAGGTCATAAAACCATCCCATGAGAGGTGCCCTGCCTAGACCAGAAGAAGAGGAGCATCCTTATATCCAAGACACCAAAGGAATCAACAAAAGCCTTGCTGTTTCCCCCAGTCTATTGCTTAGCTATATCCTTTTTCATCCTATCACATTTATCCACATTTTCATCCGGCCTGGCATAAAAAAGCACAAATTTAACCACTTCTGGTCTTCATTGCCCTGTGAAAGCTCGTGTGTACATAAAATGAATGTGTATTGCTCCACTCTTGTCAATCTGCCTTTTGTTAGAGGCCCCAGCCAAGAACTTAGAAAAGTGGAGGAAAATGATGGTTTTCCTTCCCAATATAGTCTTGTAAGAGTTGATTGCTTGACTTATTTTGTTTTGTATATATAGTCTTCTTTCTCTGATGTCAGTATACTTTTTACAAAAGCCACATCTCTCGTTCCCCAGATCATATCAGCTATTTCCCTGTCCCTCATACTAAAATAATTCATGCAGTAAGATTTTTCTGGTTCCACCCTCCTTTATCTTTCTCATCTTTGCTCTCTTTCCAACCCTATTCAATACCCCTGACAAAATATGGAGCCAGTGATATTCGTCCTGATAGGATGGGGAATTTCTGCTGTTCTCTGTGAGGAAGTCTTGGCTAAGTGGCTTCAGATATTTCCTCCTCTCTTGCTGATGCCTGTAATGGGGGATATTCAGTGTAGTTTCCAGTGCCAAATCCAGCAGCTCAGTTATAGGTATCCACAGAGAGTGTTGCCATTTCTTCTGACATCTCCCAGGTCTGCTTATGCCCAGGATTGAGGATGCCACTATCTATGCCAGCAAAATCAGCTCCAGTCATGGTTGCCGACCCCAGAGCTGCTGATGTCTGTACTCTCAATGTCCCCTGGTCATTTTAATGAAACAGCTCTTTCTGGGACTTACTCTTTCATTACAGTACTATGTGAATAAGGGATGAATCCATAGGGAACTGGTTATAGTACAGTCCAGGCTGTATTTGGACTTTTACTGACCCATATACTTCCAAGCTCTTTTAGTTTAGAATAGGTTATAATCTAGAAGTTTTGCACTCTAAAAGTCCCCCTTCATGCCTAGGTTTCCAACTACATCTCCATCTTAGGGTAAACACTGTCGAGGCTCACACTCGAGTGTCTGCTACCTATAGAGTTGTTGGCCATTATTCTTGCAGCCCAATGCTATAGACTCTAATTCCTGGGGTATTAGGTGTGCTCCTGCTTTGTATAGAATTCTGTCTCCTAGTCACATTTGCTACTCCTTTGGGGCTCAATCAGACTTCCAGACATTATTCTCTCTTGTTTTCCAATCTCCTGCCACCTCTTTGATGCTCATTCTCAGCCATTTTTTTTGTTCCTCTTCCAAAAATTCCTGTTCTCTTTTCTTTTCTCACTCTGCATGTGTTTTCTTAGTGGTTTGTGCACGTGTGTCCCTTTATGTACTACTTATAAGGTGAAAACACTAGATGAAGGTTCAGACAACCTGAGTTTTCGTTCCTTTTTACGTGTTACTTGGTATGATGATCTTGGGCAAGCCACCTAACCTCTTCTAAGTCTTCTATCTTCTCACTAGTACAATGAGGGACTTTAGATAAATGAAAACTAAGTCACTTTGAAATCTATACTTATACTAAGTCTATGATTAAGTATTCAAGTATTTGTATACATAGCATTCATTTTGATAATAGATTCTACAGGAATGTAATGTGCTGATTTTAACCTGATGGCCATAAAGTTAAAAGAATGGATTAGCATATTTTTATCTTAAAAACTGAAGAACAGAGCAAAAATACAGTTTATAAAGATAAAACCACAGAAGAGATAAGACTATGCTTTTGTCCATGCGGGAATCACTCAGATATGTGAGGTTGTGGAGATTTTCCCCAGCTACTCGGTTTGTTTGCCAGCCCCGCCCCTGTTCACTTTCACTGTTGCTCAGGTAGACTTGGAGATGATCTCTCTTCTACACCCCTGCCCTCAAGAACAGTGATCACTATTTATTAAACCTTTATTAAAGGGTTAGACACTGTGTAAGTGCTTTAAATGGTATCCCACTTTATTTCCATAACAAGCTTGAGAGGGACGTTATTACCCTCATTTATAGATGAGCAAACAGCGTCAGAGAGATGAGAGACTTGCTCTGGACTAGGTTTCAAAAATCCTACCTTGTTTGTCTGGCTCCAGAACCCCTATCTTTATGACATGCTGCTGAAGATTAAGCAGAGTGGTGGAGCACGGGCTCATTCTTCTGGAAACTAACAATTTAATAAGTGAGATGCAGGTAGAGACTGACATGCCACCCTATGAGGAAGCAGTAACCAGTGCTTAACGGAAGTCTGCACCACGTGTACCAGGTCGGGGGACGTGCTTAGTTTTTTCTAAAGGAATAATATTTAGATCGGGCCTTCAAGAGTCAGTTGAATGTTGATAGATGGTGAAAAAGGAGAAAACAATACATATAGGTTCAAGGACAAGCAATTGCTAGATGTGGTTTAAATTTAAGCAAAATATAGGTGAATCTGAAAAGGTAGGTTGGGATGATATTGGAAAAGTTTAAAATGATATGTTAATAAGTGTGGTGTTTATCATGCAGGACAAAAAGGGATAACAGAAGTTCACTCACTCACATAGAACAAAGTGGCTTACCTCAGCTATTTGGCAGCTAGGGGACTGTTTTGTCTTACTTATTTTTTTTTACATTTTCCAAGTGTTACTGGCGATGAGTGAGTGGTCTCATTGTGAGAAAGAATTCAAGAACAGACCCAAAAAGCAGTTGCACATTTAGAGTTTAGGTGGAGAATAAGAGTTTGGAGGAAGATGAAAATACACGTCTGAGAGTTGGGTGTGAACAGACCCAGAGGTCCTGGTGCCAAGGAAACAATAGGGAGCCTTTTTTTTTTATGTAAAGAAAGATGAGTATTCATGAAGCGGGATTAGATTTCAAAGGGAACAGGTGTGATTTTGTAGGAGTTCGGGCTCGCTCCATCCTCAGGTTGGGTGGGGAGGCGGGGTTTTAGCTGTATTTAATTTTCACGGGAACTGTCCTGTCAAGCGGAGGCCTGAGCGTAGAATGCATTTTGCGGTGAAGTTTGGGTCAACTTCTCCCATGTTGCAACCAGCTGGTTTCGGCTGCTCTGTTATCTTTATTCTCACTCCCCTCATCCCGAGAGAACAGCTTAAACGACGTGAGTAGAATGTAAGCAAACATTTGGCCGAATTTCCTTTCCCCCTCGCTGCTCATGACCAGCTATCTGCCTACTCTAACGTATGGGGCTTGGGTTATTTTCAATTTTGAGAACCTGTGTTAACTATCCTGTTAACTTTAAACAGTTCTAAGATACTCATTAATGTGTCAATTCACTTAAAACAGGTAACAATACCAACCATACTTTTAGAAAACACCAGTTCATGGTGAGAATAGAAAAATGGAAATTACTTTGATGTTTTCTCTGGCTTAAAGAATATACTTGAAGCATGGCAGCTGCTTAGATTCTGTTATTAGTCTGGATTTTTAAGGTCTTTTCAATTACCAATAATTCTAAACACAATTGCTAGATGACCTTGTATCAATTAGAAGTTGATACACTTTGTATTGAATTTGATCTTGAAGATAAAATCTCTCTCATTGACATAAGTGCAACTGTGTTACTAAAATACTATTATTTTAACATTTTTAAAAAACAATTTCAGCCAATTAGGAGCAAATTGGTCTTAAATTCAAGTGTGTTGTTATTTCAAGGTAAAAGTCATTTACAAATAATATATTAGAACCTTTCAACTTTTTTTGTAATAAAATATTAACAGTGCAAGGACTGCTGGAAATGAAGACTTCATTCAAGAACACTCAAAATTCCAAATGTTTGTCACCATTCCAAGAAAATACCCTTAACCAAAAATGAGACTCATTCAAGGTGCACTGCTTTGTGCAAAATCTGGAGGAGCTACTTGAAAGACTCCACCTGTCATGTGCATCACAGTTTAAAGTTATTCTCATTTTTGAATTTACTATCCCCTCACATTTTTGCAGAAACTACTTTTTATATTTGTTTGATGTATTTATTGCCCATGTATAAATATCAATACAGCACCTGCCTCCCTCCTCACTTATCTGGTTCACTTATAGCTCTAACTTTGTGCTCTGCTTTGGTAACTTAATGTTGAAGGGTAGCAGATTGTGCCATTCAAAATAGCACATTTTGGCATACCAATTATTTTGTATTGAAAGCAATTGAGAAAAAACATACAAAAAATTTCTCTGGTCTCCCCTATTTGCCTAAAAAGCAGGACATACATTTACAAAGGTATCTCTCCTCCTTTTTCTACCAAAAGGGGCAAAGTTTAATTTCCAGAGACCACTTTAGACCTTATCAGCCTGGAGAAGGACTCAGAGCAGTATACCCAACAAATTATACTAAACAACCTTTATCTTAACCCTTAAAAGCCTAAAAGTGTTTTTCTCTGTCCTGTCATTTCTCCACAAATTTATTTCCTTTGTTGGAGATGCTATATAAACTGGAATTCTAAAGCACCTCAGGGAGTTACTTGCATTTCCCTGGGTGTCTCCTGTGTATACGTGTGTACTTGTTAATTGACTTGCTTGTTTTTCCTTTTGTTAATCTTTTATTATTTGGGTCTCAGCTAAGAACTCTGAAGGGTAGAGAGGAAATTCATTTCCACCCCTACAACATCATATCAAAAATCTTCAAAGGAATGAAAAAGAGCTTTTGGTTAATTTTTATATCCAAATCTAGCCTCTCTACTACATCCCATGAAACTGGTATCTACAATCTCAGCCTCATAATAAAAAAAATATTATTGAACATGACAAAGAGAATGCAGTCTTCCCTGGAGCTGGATCTATAAAAGGGAGCAACCATCTGCTACCACCATCTTAGGGCTGAGCTATGACCAAAATTTGACCCCAGTTTCTTTCAGATATGATGGTAAGGATAGAATTGCAAATCTGCAAATAGTTGGCTTCAAAACTAAGAAGCTGAAGCAAACTGACATAGCTCCTCCAGTGGAGGAGAAATGAGGAGGAGGATGTGAACTGGACAATAGGTAATGGTGCTGTTAGTCAAGAATGAGTGCAGAGAATGCATTGCTACATTCTGCTAATTGTTCTCCTAGAAGCTGAGGGTAAGTAAGGGCATGTGTCTTTGAGCAGGAAATTGTATTGTCTCTGAAGCCAGTGAGATTTCCCAGTCATTCATACTGGAAAAAATATAAAACTAAGGAATAAAAAATAACAACTAGAGAAATTGGCCTCAAGACTGAGTTGGTGCAAATAATTTTTCTGTCTACCTGGTGATGTGGAAATGTAGGCTTGGCATTCCCTGGGGGGGTGAGGGTAGCTATGGTAGGGAGGTGGTCAGGGGCACCTCTGGGGCACAGGCCTACACCAGGCACAAGCTCGCAGTAGACTAATTGTCAGAGTAGCCTGAGGAGAGAGGGAGAGGGAGAGAACTTGGGCCCGTTTTCTGAGCTTACACTAGATAGTTCCTTGTGGGGCTCTGAGAAACACTGAATGAGGTATGTGGAAAAGCTCTGGTCCATACATCAAAACTGGTTATTTAAAAGAAATGTCATTTCATTTTTAAAGTCAGAGCCTGGAAAAGTCTGGAAATTATGGCACATACTCAATACCATAAAATTGCAGTTTGTTTTCTTACATGATAAAAGGGAAGTTTCAGGGGAAAAGAGATTTTTCTCAGCTTTGTTCACTGATGCAGTTTGTACTTAGACCAGCGTCTGGCACAGATGAGCTTCAATGAATATTGTTGAATATACGTTATTTTATTTCACCCTTACAATAACTCTGAAAGTTGATATTAGAATCCTCATTTTACAGATGAGTCAGTAAGACTTGGAGAACTTAACAGAACCGCCAGGGCCCCACGGTGGCATAGAGAAAAGAGTCTAGATTTGAATCTGGGTCTCTTCATTACAATTACACAGCTACAACCATTTCAGTATAGTTATGGATCAAAGAAACATAAACTAAAACTTTCATGATAAATACAAGCTTTAAACTCCAAAGCTAGTTTGCGTTTTGTGTTTATAGCCACTGCTCTGAATTGAAACTCTGAATATAGACCCGTTTTTTTTCCTCTTTGGGGTACCAAGGAAATTAAAATAAATGGGCCACATTCACTAATGTGAAATTGGAACCATTTTCTCTCCAGTCAGTTAAAAAAGGAAGGCACGTTATAATACAGCAAAGCATGATGGCCAAAAGGAGGGGAAAAGCCAACTAACACTAAAGCCAATTTACTACTCCAATAAATGTCAGGGTAGTAATTGTGTGGGATGTGGATTAATACAGGAAAGCATGGATTTGTGTCATTCTTAAAATATAAATATGAATGCCTTGACCACAGACTTAATAAAGTCTATTGTCCACAGTCACTGGTAATTGATGTGAAACAGTTACCTTTACTTTATCCTGTAAATGGCAGAAGCAAAGCTCCCACCGAGGGGGCTATTCACACATAAATCGTGTTTAATGGTTTCCTGTTAATGTGTTCTATTTTTATAATGAAAGTCTAGCCAAATTATAGGAGATGCTCTTAACTCCTTTATTGCTATCAAATTGAGCAGTAATTGAATCAGGCAAGAAATCCCTTTTTGACCTTGAGGGCTGAGATTTAGATTTTCTCATACTATCACTGAATTTGAAAGAGACATGGTATTAATTTTTCCAGCCGTTTATACTTTATATAGCAACCTAATGGCACTAAATAAAACACTTCCAAATGGAAAATGCAATGAATCATCAACAAACTCGTCAATTTTCACAGAGAAACAAGAAATTTTGATGAAGTGCAATTTTACTTCACCAATTCAACTTTTTCATTCATCATTTTACCTGCTGTAAAACATGTTACTAAAAGGCAGTTCAGGTGTTATGTAAAACATGTTGTAAGAATTGTGACCATATGTAGAACAATCATATGAGAAAGAAATGTAGTGTAAGGAATAGACAACACTGCCTTAACAGAATTATTCCTGAAGCATTTAAATAATATGTAATGTAATTGAAAAGAGTTTTATGCCTTTGTGTTATTATGCTGTAATTTTGAAAAACAAATAATATTTTGAGAAACAGTGTCAGCATTTGGATTTAATATGTTGAAAGGAATGTCCCTTTATATAGCTTCAGTGGTTTTCAGAACATGATTTACATACAATTGGCAAATTACAAGCTATATTAGATAGATCAGTCCTCTTTTTAAGGGAGTAAATGGCTCATTGTATTAATGCTCATTTGAACTTGAGACTGGATTGGCCTAAAACATCACAGAGTTTGTCTTCAGAGGTAATGTGTTTAGAGGAAAATATTTTTTAAGTCCTATTTTTAAGCTACCCTTAAAGCTGTCATTTTATATTCCCTAGAATTCCCATAAAAAGTTGATACTGACTTGGTAGGGAAGTAGTTCCCTATGAATTTTCATAAAAGCATCCAAATTCCACTAGTATAGTCACTAAGTCCCTTGTGACCTCAACCTTCTCTCATCTCACTAGGTATCCTCTTCTGCGGCATCACCAGGATCTGTGCCCTGTCCTCTCTCTTGACCGCATCTCTCTGATCTTGTTGGAGCCATAAATGCCCTCTGCCTGTGGAACTCCTGCTCATGTTTCATGCTCCGCTGAGCTATTTCCCTCTTGATGAAGGACTTCCATGCCCCACTTCTTTTGCCTGTTAGAATTAATTACAGCTAGTTTTCTCATGGAACTCAGTTTACGAATGCTATATTTTGCTTTCTACTTTTTTACTTAACCTAGATATTTAGAAATCCTTATTTCCACTCATTACCAACTAGATAATAAGGTTCCTGAGGAAGCAAACTGTACACTTGCTGTGAAGAGTGTGGGCTCGGAAATCAAAGAGAACATGATTCATGACCCAATTCCACCAATTTCTTACTAAGCAAACGTGACAAAATCATGTAATCTTTTTAAGCCCTTTTTCTTCTACCATAAAATTATAGTATCTACCTCTTAGGACTTTGCAATGATTTAAAGAAATAGTACATCTTGTAATAGATTTATCATGGTGACTGACATATAATAAACTTCCAATAGCTGCGGGGTACTTTAATAATTATTTCATATCTTCCATAGTGGAACACAGAATGTAATACAGGGCACATGCTTAGTCAGTACTGTTAGATGGATGGCTGAATACATGAATGGAAATAAGTAAATAAAAAAGAAAACATTGTAATTTGAAAAGGGTTTTTCAGTCCTCCCTAAGAAATACTGTCCATACATTTCAGACCACGAAAGGACCCTAAGTTTCATTAAGAAATTTACTTCCTCAGTGGGTAGGTGATCATATAGGGAAGCTGTGTCTCTGGTCCCCTTGTCTTATATTAACTTGTTTCTCCCTAACTCTATACAACACTGTCTGTACTGCAGTATTTTTAATACATTCAGGATCAATTGTTTAACACATTCAGGACATTCCCTCCTCTTCTAGTGATGGGCATGCCTGGACAAGCAAACCTGAGTGCGTCTCTGAAGAGTCAAGAGTGAATTCCTTTTGCCATGGGGTTAGGAGAAAGCACAGGCATGGAGCAAACGGAACATGGAGAGGAAAATACTGGGGTTAGGAAACAATGAGAATTTAGGATTTTTTCTATCTGCTTTAATTTCCACATATTTCAAAATTAAGCATTCAGGTAGCCTGTTGATAAAGGGCCTCTCTGTGTGGAAGGAATATAATTCCCATCCCACTGACATCAGGCTTGACCATGTGATCTGCTTTGGCCAATGGGATGTGTTCAGTAGAGACAGGCCTTATCTGAGCAGAAGCTTTGGGAGACAATGTGTAGTCCTTTCATTGATCTTTTCCTTCCACCTGACATCTGCCTGGAAGAAATGAAGAGGAAATGGGATAGAGACGTAGAGAAATCGAAATGTTTGTTGTTGCAAGAACAGAGATTTGAAGGGTTATTAACACAGCAGAATCCAGCAAAACCTGACGGATACAAGCCCTTCCGGGGCTCATTTTTTAAGGCAACTAAGTCTTCCTGCAAAACACCTCAGCAGCGTCTCTGGCACTTACACACACACACACACATACACGCACACCAAAATTAGCCAAGACTAGTAGTCTGGGCCAGCAAAATCAATTTACTCACTCTGTTTACTCTAGAGATCTCAGTAGTTAACAACTGCCGCTCTTCTATCCAGCGTCATTTTGTTTGTGCCTGTTCACATTAACAAGTATGTATGTGTGTGTAAGTATGCACATTGATACATATGTACTCTGTTATATATATATATATATATATGTATGTATATTCGAACCACATCTTTTCATCTTTTCAGATACGTACTCCTGCTTTCTAGGGCTGACAATGTTAATGGGATTACACAAACGTAATCCTGCAAACACAAAAAAATTGTTCTTATGTCGTTACATTGAGCACTGCTTTGTCCCATATAGCGTGCTAAGTAGAGGATGGTCATACACGTCTCCTTAGATGTGGTTTCTGTTGTGAAGGCGATGCCCTTCTAGCTGAGGATATAAATATGCACATGAGCAGCTGTAACCTGTGAAGTAATACATGCCATAAGGAAGGGAGAAACCACGTGCTCTGGGAGGTCACAGAAAAGATTCAGGAAATGTTTCACCAAGAAATGGTTTTTGAGAAGAATGCTGATTGCTGGGAGAAGCGTCACAACATTTGAGAATGGAAGAACAGCATGATCAAAAGCACAGAATGGGAAATACTAACTTATTTTGGTTAAAGCATGGGACTGTGCGGCACATAAAAGATGTCTATTAGTTTGCTAAGGCTACCATAACGAAATATCTCAGACTGGGTGGTTTAAAAAACAACAATTTATTTTCTCAAAGGTCTTGGATCTAGAAGTTCAAGATAAAGATATCATCAGGAATGGTTCCCCCTGAGACCTTTCTCCTTGATTTTCCCGAGGACACCTTTTCACTGTCCTCACAAGGTCTTTCTTCTGTGCAGGTACCATGGTGTCTGTTGGTGTATGTATCCTGATCTCCTTTTCCCATAAGCCTACCGGTTCTATCATATTAGGGCCCCACCCTAATGGCCTCACTTTAACTTAATTACCTCTTTAAAAGCCCTATCTTCAAGTATAATCACATTCTGAGATACTGGGAGTTAGGGATTCAACGTTTAAATTCGTGGGGGGACACAATCCAGTCCATGGCAAGTGAACAGATGCTGGTTGGAAAGCAGACAGAACCGAAAATTTATAATCCAGAGAGGGACACACAATTAGAACTTGATTTAGATAGATCATGTGTATGCATAAGGTATACAAGACTAGATGAGAGATGAGACAGATCTTCTCAAACACAGGCAACCAATGACCTGATTAAAGGTAATGTCACTGGGGATGGAGGGTAGGGAATTCATATGGGAGAAAATGTGAGACAGCATGAATAATGAAAATGAAACTATAACTGATTTTATTTTTGTGAGTGGATGACTATATACTGATAGCCACGAAAAGGCAAAATTTGAAGAAAAGAAGTCTTGCAAATAGAAATGCAGCCTAGGGAGGTAAAAAGAGATCGTGGAGAGAGCTATGAAGTTAGAAGAGGGAGCTTCACAAAGCTTTACAAAGAGCCCAAGTCAGTGGGACCTTCACAACTTTTAGAGGGCAGACAAGAACAAATTCCGGGAAAGGGCATTAGAAATATTGATAATCCTACTGAACAGTTCAAGGGAGAACAGGGTAGATTACGGAGGCTGGAGAAGCTTAATTGCACAGCACAGGGGAGTATAAGAACAACGTCTTAAATGTAGTAGAAAATATGATAAGGATAACTGTTAATATCTGGTCATCAAGTTTTATAACACCCTATGAGGTAGAAAATGAGACAGAGATAGGTAAAGCATCAGGTTTAGTGCTGTGTAGCTAGTAAAGCAAAGAAAAAAAATTGACCTCAGGGATCTAATTCCAGAATACACAATATTTAAGTTTTGGTTGTTTTTTTTCCTATGTATAAATTTAGTTTGATAGGAAAAAGAAATTCATTTAAGGTGGCAAGAAATGCATGAACAATTTCATATGGGCAAGGCTGAGCAAAGCATGTGTTATTGTGTGAGGTGTAGGGGCGCTGAGATCCATGCAAATGCAGCAGTGTTCACCATAAGAGATAAAACAGGAGCAAGTTGACGGGGTGAGTAATGTTCATGTGTTTGGGCTTTACCTAAGTGAATGAGTCATATAGATTACACTTCATTTATACATTCACTGAGGAAATATTTATTAAACACCTACTACATTCCAGGCATTCATGCTTGAATGTAAGATCTGATGGGAAAAAATATAGATATCATCCCAGAACTTACAGATTTTCCAGCTAGTAACACTTAAAGAGACCATTAGCAATTTGATAAAGAATGGAGCTAGCTATTTCATATGAGAGGCTCATAGATTAATAAAACTACCTTCATCATTAATAGGATATACAATTCAAGGAAATCATTTCACCTCTGATATCCCAGTCTGTCCATCAATGAAACAGAGATCAAATTATAACAGACTATAATATCATTGAATAAAAAAGAGGTGAAGCAATGTTAATAAATGAAGATAGCATAGAATACTATTTAATAAGAAACCTTCATTTTTATTTTCATTAGGGAAATATAAATTATTGGATTTGACCCAGGCAGACTTGTTATTTTAAATACATTGAATAATCTTTAGAGGCCTTTATCATTTTCTCCAGAAGTAATAAAGCTATAATTTGTGAAATCAGAAGTTAATTAAATAAAAATATCTTACAGTAAAATGATGTCACGATTGAGATTTAATATGAACATAATTCAAGACATTGTTATGACTCCTACAGTAACCACACCTGGCCATATTTCACCCTATCTCTATATAGCTTTCATTCAGTGTGAACAATACATGCTAATAGTTGGACTGAGTTGTCGTCTGACCAAATACATTAAATTATTTATGCATTTGAAATCTGGATAACTATTATTCCATTTTAAAGGTAAAGTATGTATTTTGTTTCGATTGCTATGAATTTAATCTTTGCCTTCAGAAAATCACAAACTGAGCAGAAGGGGCCAACATAGATTCACATAAAACCTTCTTCCAAACTCATTTAATTCTAATATAATTACTACATTAGTAAGCCAGAGACCAAGAATATCTTGATTTTACCAGAGCATTCCTTTAGGTTTGAGCATTTTGGCCAATTACTTAAATAAGGATGTGAAAAGGGGCATAAAATTTGCAGATCACAAAAAGCATGGAGGGAGAGCTGATATGAGAAGTAACATAATCAAAATTCAAATTTATCTTGACAAATACTAACAAACTAGTCCTAAATCCCAACAAGTGACAAAGCAGCAGTTATGTTTTTGCTTTAAAAAAAAAAATCAATTGTACAAGCGCAGCTTGTGGAGAAACTTTTCGGCAAGAAGTCATAGGGAAAGGGTTTTGATAGTTTTGATTACCATAACTGTAAACAAGTGGCTCTAAATAATATTAATAGAGACGTAGTAATAACACAGGTTTTAGGCAACACAAATCAAAGTATAGGTTCCAGATCATGAGAAGTGATCATTATTTGTGGATCTGGTGCTTGATTCAATTGAGAAACATATTTTAAGGGACACTGATAACCACAACCTTATCCAGAGACACAGAATAAGGAATTGCAGAATTGTATGTGAATTATTTTCGGTCATTTATAAATTCCATACTAGCATTAAAATTCTATGATTCCATGCAACAAATGAACTATTACATAGTATGCTTATATTAGATAAATCCCATTAAATACTGTCCATAAAATCTTTGATTATATCTATGAATACTTATAAAATCTGAATTTGTATAAATACTATTATTATCTAGATAACTTCAATTGTGAAACTATGCTAGCTTTTATCATGTTAACTCAGGGGAAGGCATCTCATCATTTAGGCTTTACATATAAGAGAGACAAATGTGTTTTTTTCTTCAAGAGTCTTATTTTCCATCTAGTTTCCGTTTAACAAATCCTATTTTTACATTGAAATTTACATAAAGAGATATGTTAGAGTTTAAGTATTCTTTTTATATTCTTGTAGGAAAAAAGTATCTATTAGATAAAAAATCTTTTAAGATGGTTTTCAGGCTAAGCAATATTTAGAATATGAAATGAAGGGTTTCCAAAAATTATTTTAATACATGTCTACTCAGCAAAACCTCAACTCCATAATTTAGAGCAGAGCTTCTTAAATTTTCACGTGCATATAATATACCTGCATATATGGGGACCTCAAATTATGCATTTCTAGCAAGCTCTAGCAATGCTCCTGGCCCATGGACCACTCATTGACTAGCAAGGATTTGAAGAACTCTGCATCACTAGTGCTATTAGATATTCTAAAACCAGTCCCACTACGTGTATCATGTAAAATGAGTTATTTTGTTTTAAAGGAACTTTTGCAATTTTCTCTTCCTTGCAAATCCTTAGCACTTCAGATGCTATTCCTCTGAATAATATTACTATTTTTCTTTTGAAACATTAAGGCCTTCTTCCCACCTCCCGCATCTCCAAAGGGAAAGCTCTTTCTCCGCCCAAGGGCTCACAGACTTCTCTCTCATTCAGTTGCTACCACCCCAGCCTTCCCCTTCCTCATTTGCCTGCTCGGTCCTTTTGGTTTCATGCTGCACTTTTTCACAGGCCTTGGAGGTTGCTGTGGACCGAATGTTTTGTCTTCTCAAATTCCTATTCTGAAACTTGACTGCCCACTTAGATGGTATTGGGAAGTGGGCCTTTGGGATGTGACAGGGCTGGAGCCCCCGTGAATGGGGTCAGCGCCCTCATGAGAGTCATTTGAGAGAGTTTCTTCCTCTGCTCTATTCTCCGCCACGTGAGTCGATGACCTGGAAGAGGGCCTTCACCAGATCCTCACCTTGCTGGCACCCTGAGCTTGGAGTTTCAGTTTTCAAAAAATAAATATCTGTTTTTTATATGCCACCTAGGTTATGGTATTTTATGACAACCTGAGCTAAGACAGAGGTCCTCTATATACTTCTCTAGTTTCCTTTTACTAAAGTTGACATTTTATAGATAAATACATCACTCAGACTTTATCCCAACCTACCTTAAAATCTTATACTATACAAGAATTTATACTTGCGGTGAATAGTCATGGTTCCGACCCTAACAAAACCATGAATGAGAAAAACTGGGCAGCACCTTTTCGCACCTCCACTTTACATGCTTCCACTATTCCTCCAAACTTCTGTCCAGTAAATGATGTAGAATGATTTCTCACTGGGCAGAAAATTTTACTAGAAATTCACTGTGGTCTTTAACATTTGTCTGCTTCTGGGGAACAAAAACTCAAGGTCTAATTTCATACAATCTTTTACCTACTAGTGGTTTTTATCGAGGTCAGCAGTACTCCACTTCTCATGCCTTTGGAATCATTCAGGAAATATTAAAAAAACTGATTCCTGAGCCCACCTCTACCCCCGAGTCCCATTCTATTGGGTGAGCCTAAGTGCTGGTATTTTTAAAAATATGTTCGGATGATTCTATTATCTTAACCCACTTTCATTTCAAACTCCCTCATTTTAATTTTTACTCTTGTTAAAGCATTTCTTCTATATCAACGTCTCTTAATAATAGCAGTAGTATGGACATTTGGGACTGGGTAATTCTTTATGGTGGAGTATGTTGCGGAGTTTCCTCAAAATATTAAAAATAGAGCTACCATATGTTCCAGCAATTCTACTTCTGGGTATTTATACAAAGAAAATTAAAACATTAATTTAAAAAGATATCTGCATCCTCATATTCACTCCAACATCGCTTCCGATAGCCAGAATTTGGAGACAATGTGTGTCCATCTGTGGATGAGTGGATAAAGAAACTGTGGTATACATATACAATGGAATATTATTCAGTCATAGGACAAGGATAAAATTTTGTCATTTGTGACAACATGGATGGCCCCCAGGGGATATGCTAAGTCAAATAAGTCAGACAGAGAGAGACACATATCAGATGATCTCTCTTATATGTGGAATCAAACAACAGCAAAACCCACAAGCTCACAGAGACAGAGAACAGATTGGTGTTTTCCAGAAGAGGGGGGTAGGGGTAGGAGAAATGGGTAATTGTTCCTGTTTTCATTTTTTTTAAGTTTAAATAAATTGAATTTTAAAAAAAAGAACTAAAAAAAGAAAATTAGAAGTGTTCCAAAATTGAGTACAGTATCTACACTAATGGTGTTGATATAAACTGGTACAAATGAAAAAAAAAAGAGATAAATCTCTGAAAACCTGGATTTTTAACTAATTACATAGCCAGTTCAAATCATTCTATCATAATCTTGAAAGATGAACCTGAAAATTTTAGCTTGGCAATTTGAAAACCCATTTTAGTTTTGTCTCCATCTGTTTTTCCAACTTTATCTTCCATGAAAGATATTGGACTAGATTGCTAGGCAAAAGTATTTTGCTGGTGAATCCTAAGTACACTTAAATCTTGCATTTAAGCCTGACAAAATGGAACTGCACTATGTGTGTGCAGGGGTAGAGGTGTGGGGGAAAGTAAGCGGTGGGAGAGTGTTCAGGCTGGAGTACCACACAGTAAACATTATAGAGGCCATCCTGACTGGGCTTCCTGGATCTCTTGGGGTTTGGAAGAACCCAGTGGTAGACCAGTGGCCACCCTCTCCCCCCCAGAGAGAAATTTCATCCTGGCCCACCACCAAACACGCCTAATGTGTTTGGACTTACACAGGTTACCACACTGCCCCTCTCAGGTCCATTTCATCCCTTCCCTCCTTCACCTCAGGTATTTAAATGTACCCTTCATTTAAGTTCCACTGACTTCATGAATTCTTTTCTCTCCACCTCCACTCAGTGAGCTCTCCCTCTTCTTTGCATTATTGCCCCCATTGTATGACTCTCACACTGGGTGCTTAACATATTTTACAAGACACACAGATAATATCTCAATCAATATACTAGGATTTTCTTAACTAACCTTGATTTAACCAACTGGATGGATTAATCAAGCTCTTTATTACCTTTGTAAAACCTACTGACTGCTGTCCAACACCTACAGAATCTGGGAGGCAGTAGGATTTTCTCTGATTCATCCACTCACTTTTGTTTCTACAAGTTGAGTCGTTTGTGTCCAATGCTCTAGACATTGGTTATGCCACTGAATTTATTTATGTTTATAAATTCATTATTTCTCTCAACAATGAAAATGTGAATATAAAGAGTCATTGAAATGTTTTGGAAAAATTCAAGTTGTAAATTAGGTGTAACTGTACAATAATGAAACATAGGAAAAATTCTGAAGCATTTTTTTTCTCATATGGATGAACTATTTTTAAGTTTTTGCTCCATCTTAAAGGAATAGAAGCTGGAAGTTTGTAGTCAGGGTATTACAGATGAGAAAGAATGAGAGAGATTTCCACCAATGGACCGGGACACAGAGTAAGTGGTTCATCCTACAGCAGAAGATTGGCACAGTAATGTGTATTTACATGTTCAGAGACAATAAAATGTTTAAGGTATTCATGCAGCTCTTTATTATGATCCCCTGTTTTAATCGGTTCTTAAAGATCTAGTCTTTTTAGCAAAGAAAGCTTCTGTTATTTCTTAAAACTAATAACTGAAGAAAGACATTTAGTAACCCCACTGTTTAAAATAAATTTGTACTCGTCTTTTGGACATGCCATTGTACTCAGAAATGCTTTATCCTGTGTATTTATTCGTGATATGTTTTTATTCTTTAAGGGTGGGTTCAGTTCTTTGGCATTAGTTAAAACATCATTTGAAGTTACTTTTGTGAATAAAATAGTGATCACACTGGTAACACCAGCTTTGGGCAAAAATGAGGTATAACTAGAAAGGAAATTGATCTCTTTGTCTTATAAATTGCCTCTGAAGGCAAATGAAGAGGTAAGTTCCCAAAATGTTATTAGGCTTTTAAAATATCAAGTGGAGGTAGGAGACTAAAGGTACCCTTTAGCTATAACTCCTGAAAATAATTATTCTTTTAATCAGTGATCTAAAAAATTCAAACATTATATTTTTGGAAACTTCTTTTGTTTGCATCATCTTACTCTTAGTAATTTTTTCCCTTATTACAAGGTGTATAGTTGAAATTATATTTTTGGCTGTTTACAACACAGATTCAGAAATATCAAAGGCAAAATCATCTCCTGGAACTCCTGTAATGTAGTCTATGACAAAATACTTCAAATGAAATTCAGCCCTAGAATTTTTAAAACCTTGTTGGGTAGAAATTGGGGGAAAAAAAAGTCATCTAAAAGCTTTCTTCAAAACTCCTAGAAATCCCTTTTGGGGCAGATTGTTCTTGTGTTTTGGGAAAACTATCAACTATACTTTCTATTATGAGACTAGCAAGCAGCCACCCTCTTCTGAAACAAATATGATTAGTCAATTGTATCTCTAAGGAGTTCAGCTGTTCTGCCAAATGACAGAGGTTATTTTATGAGCAGCCTCCGGAGCAACCGGCTCCTATAGAGACAGGTTTCTGAGCATGGAGGAAACATGCTCTGTGTCTGAATGCTGCTGCTGGTCCTTACAGAAGTACACTTTTGCTTTACTGGTGTGCACAATCATTGAGCAGTTTAAGAGCCGAAGACTAGCGCAGATAAGACTGTGTTGTGGGTAATAATGCTTTCAGACCCAGATGATAATGTTCAGCATGGAGTTAGAGGGCACATGTTAACGAATGTTCCCTTCACCTATGGCCAGAGTCCAGAACCAGACAGATATCTCAGGGGTTGGCAGCTTTGAGAGAGGTGAAATCAACAGGACCATTGGTGTTTTCAAGGGGAGCAGTTGCAAAACAGGCAGTGACACCCTGATGAGAATAAGATAATGCAGGTGGATTTAATCCTGAATGCACCTCAGTGTTCTGGGGACTCTGTGGAATAGCTGGACTATAGGTGGCTAAGCCCTAGTGGGCAGGAAAGAGATGAAATTGTCATAATTTGGGCTTTAATAAAAGTGATATTTTTTTATTTGGTATACATAATCATGTGAAGCCTGACTTTGAGATGACACTTCACCATTTCTCCTTAATATATTCTAGCCTCCTGATAAAGAGAAGTCATAATATTATTAGTGTCTCCTCCACTTAAACACTCAAGGTACATGGAAGTTTCCTCCTAAAGATATAACAGTGTGCTTAAGTTTAGATAAATTATAAATGAATGGGAAAGCTGCCTCTGAAGTAGGTATATTCCAAATTCAAAAAATAACATCACAGTGGAGTACCTGGCATGTGAAATATCAGTGGACGAGGCGAAAGGAATTCATGTTTTGGAGGTGCAAAGTGTAAAGCCTGCCTATGTCCCTTAGTTACTAGAAAGGTAACACAGGAAAAGCTATGTATCCTTGATGGACATCCCTGTCCTCTTTTGTAAAATGAGTATAACAAAGTTCCTACCAGGAGTCTTTGAAGCTCAGGAACGCTAGCCATAGCCATCGCTCAGCTCATCTCAAGGGTGGAACAATCCAGAAGAGAAACCTGTACTCACAGAGTTGCGGTGCCCACCAAGATGTGTGTTGTCAAAATGTACTGACAATGGGCAAGATCTTGGCTGAATCATTATTTAATAGGAGTGGTTTTGAACGAACTGTGGGTCTCAATCCCAGGCCTGGATCCCCTGCAGCTGAGAAGCGTGGTTCGAGTATTTTACTTCACGGAGCTGTAAAGGCCTCCTTCTTAAATTAAGTGGTTAGAGGACATCATGATCTTTTAAAAAATGGACTTATCTGTTTGGTTTGATCTCCGGGGTAGTTGTGCTATGAGAGGTAGCTACAGTAAGATTGTTAAGAACAGTCTGGAATCTTGGGCAAGTTACTTAAATGAAAAGTGCCTCAGTTTCCTCAATTGAAAAATGGGTATGATGACAATATCACATCCTCATAGGATAGTTCTAGAGAAGTAGAGCACTTAGAATAGTGCTAGGAACATAGGAAGAATTCAGTAAACACAATGAACCCTATAATCCATTTGACAGAGAGTTTTAATTGAGCTAGGATTAGGGACCACTCTTACTGACCTCCATTTCACAGTTCTTAGCAACCGCTGGAAGTTTAATATGCTTTTAGGATTATAAACACATAGTTTAAAAGGTACTGTGATAGATGATTCTGGAGGTTCCATCCAGCTCAAAAGTGCTATGACTTTTGAAACATTTGAAAGATGCAGAATCCCAATCAATTAATAAAGATCTTCCATGCCTCGTCTGTTGAATAACTGATTTCTAGGTTAGCTATAGGATGGGAATATTGCTTCTCCATCATCATCATTTTGCACAAAAGTGTCCTGATGCCCCATTCCAAAGTATTTAAGTTTTGTTATCATTTATGTCTCATCCACTTCTAAAAATTATTTAATGCAGTTTGCCATACATTTTTATGACCATGACTTGTATTGTGAAACCAAAATATCACAAGTATAAGATGCCCTCTGCTATTTTGCATCCTATTCCCTCCAAAAAATTAATAGGTATAATCCACTACATTGATTTTATCACTCACTAACATGTCACAACCCACTATTTGAAAAGAATTGTCTTGTATGGATTTGGGGATTACGTTATGACTTAAAAGGTTGCTTTTGCTGGGCAGATACCTGGATGAACTCTTTGGGGCCTTACTCCACAGACTTACGGAATCAGAAACTCTGGGTGTGAGGCTGAGCGATCTGTGTTTTAAAACAAACTCTCCGGATAGATTTGATGCACTGGAAAGACTGAGAAACACCAGCTCAAGAAGGTAGCATTTCTTTGTCGCCACATATACAATAAAATGGATCTTAAAATGGAAATAGAAATGATTTAAAACATGTGAATGGCAAGAAAGTAAAGTGTAGATGCTGAACCACAGTTGCTGAATAGAAGCAGGAATCAGAAGTTCTCTACTTGACAGAATTTGTGAACCAAACTCTATTTTCAATTTTTAAAAAACGGACACACTAACACTTAGATACTCTACTCCTCTTGAATAAATACATATTTGTTGATATTTTGGAACTAAAGTCATTGTTATGATTAAAAATAAAGCACAAAACAATCTACCGTTACCCAGGGGGCCTTTTGGAGTGTCTAATCAATTCACAATGATTTTTTCCCTTAATGTCCACTTCATTCATGGCAGAAGGTCCCCAGCCGTTGTTTTGTGCCATGGACACGTTTCAGTGGGTCAGGATGCCCAGGATCTTCCTTCCAGGAATTTGGGACTGGGATTCACAGAGAGCTATTCAGTCTCCTTTTATGCAGCAGGACCCGAAACATAAATTCAGGAGCTGAGGAGTGGCCAGGTTTAGTTCCATGCGCCTTTGAAAGAGAGAGAGTTGGACGACAGCAAAGGGTAGGAACACACAGAGAAGCAGAAAGTCCCATCAGGCCCTAAGTCACTGGCCTAAGTTCCTTCCATGGGAATAAGGGCTCTCTTGAGGTTTCATGACACTGAATAACCTTCTGATAAAACCTCCTTTTAGATTAAGCCAGCTCTAGTTAGTTTTTCTCACATGTAAGCAAGCATTGCAACCGTAGACTGGTTGCTAGATACATTTTAAGAAACTAGGAGTAGGAAAGATGAACTCATTGGTCCAAGAAAATCCACAGAAGTGAGCATGTAATGAGTGGTAGATAAACACAAACATTAGAAATTTTCACTTGAAGTCATTTTTTTGATGTATATATATATATATGATGTACATATATATATGATAGTTTTTGAAGGTTTGGCACCCAATTCTGTCAGCTTTCACCCTTCTCCTTCTGTCTCCTCTTTGCAAGGATGGAGTTTCAGACATTTCTTCTGGAGAGCTGTTAATATTAGTCTAACCTTCTGCTTTGTATTATTATAATTATTTGACATTTGTGAAATGTTCATAGTGTTCCAAAGACCGTTTGGAATTTTAAGAACAAAAAATATCAGTCTTCTTCAGGAGAAGCACATGTGCCCACTTCTAACACAAAGCCAAGGGATTAAATGTTAGTGAAGAGAAATAAAGGATGATTGCTGTCACCTAATTTTGCCCATGTCCTTGCTAAACAAAATGTTTCACTGTAAAAGAGGCATGAATCATGCATGAGCTTAAAATTTGCCATTGGATACAAGCTACAGAACTAAATTTTGATGGGTTTTAAAATAGAGCTAATACATTACTAATTAGACTTTTTCACTTTTTCTCAAGGTTAAATATGGAAATTTTCACACGAAAGAAAATCTCACTAATATCTACCAACATATCATCTATGTGTTCCACAATTTTTTAAGTGAAATATGAAACTGATCTATTTTTTCTAATTTATTTTATTTTTTACCCAAAAGTCAGCATGCAAGATCCTTTATGGCAATCCACTTGCACTGAGGAATGTAAATATTGACCTACAATAGCATGAGACATAAAATGTGTTTGCCTTAAACTGATTTGTGTGTGCGCACACGCACACACACACACACACACACACACACATTTTTCTATTTTGCTGAATGGAAACGCCAAGTTATTCTTAGTCGATCCTTGAATAATACACCGCCAAAATACCAAAAAAGGAAATAAATACATTTGGGACCTGTAACTCCATCTACTGATGAGAAGTTACATAGCATTCTTAGGGACACAGTCACACACATAGTCTTTCTAAACATTGGACCTAACCACTAGCAGCTCTATTCATTTCATGCTGTAATAACTTCTGTCCTGCAACAAGAAGAGTGAATTGTACGTCCAAATTCGATGTGACCATATGCTACAATACAGCGAGCACAGAATGGGCCATTTAGTGCACCCACGGTATATCCTTTACGAACCACAAGTAGCAACATGAATAAACAAGTGGGTAAATTGTCTTGGACACATACAAGTGAACCTATGAAGAACTGATCTTAAACATGGTTTACACGCTCCAACATTTAAGACATTTCCATGAAAATTGTTATATCACTATATGGGATCCTGTTGTGTATAGGCTAATCACTATTAGAGTATTAAAATGTGTCCCAGTGACATCAAAATAATGAAAATGCCTGTATCATGTCCCTCTTCTATTTATTTACATATTTTAACCAGAAACAGGAAGAATAATAAATGATAATGAGGACTCATTTATCCCCCAGCCTCGTATGTTATTACACAGAACAATAATTAATTTTAATTTCTTGAGATTTGTAACCCAATGGACAAAATTAAGATCCATTCCAACAGGAGAAAAAAAATTAACTAAGATTGCTATAAACAAAAAGACTTCCAGGTTATTTTTTAACAAGTAAACCCAAATATTGGTATATTACTTGGCTTAAGGGTCTATGATACATATTTGGGTTCTTAAAATGAACAGAACTTTAGATTATATGTGTGCTAGTTTTTTCTGGGTCTATAAAGATGAAAGGATACATTAGAAACTAACATAACATACCCTGAGAGTGTGGTAAAATACACGTTTACGGTTCAGCATAAAAAAGTCACAATGATATCTACTTTTGGACAAACTCATCACCGTATTTAAAAAAGACAATCCTCTTTTGTGAAAATAATTCTTACATGGGGCATTTACGTTTGACTTTTATAGCAGTTAGACCATAAATATGCAGCTTATTCTTGAATCACTTAAAAGAATATGAATAAGTAAACAAACAAACAAATACACAAAAGACCCACTGATGCATTTGTTGAGTCAGAAGTTTCTTAGCCATGAGGGGTGCCCGTGCCTTAGTGCAGGGTGGAGCGAAAAAAACCTTTCTCCACTTGCTGTCTCTCTGCCTCTGCCCTGAGGTTCTCCATGCGGATTCAGGGCCTGAATCATGACAATCTCACATAATGTTTTTTCATTTGGGTCCTGACACACTGTTGATTCATAAATCACTTTCATGGGTCACTGCCAGATTTTTAAAAAGTGAAATAAAGCAAAATACAATTTAAAAGATCAGAGTTCATTTCATTAATAATGGTAGCTGTGGTTTTGTGAAATTTATTTGTATATTTTGCATGTGTGTATGTATACACACAATATATACGTATATATATTATGAGGAGTATATAAACATATATACACACACATACATACTTATGTATATTGTTAGTTTATATACGTGTGTGTATGTGTTGTAGGAAATGATAAATTTATTGCTTACTATAAGTTGTTGGCAAGAAGAAATGTTTGAAAGCCACTATTCCAGGGAGAGCAGCTGCTGATGCTGGTTGTACTGGACAGGCCAGGGAAAGGATACACGCTTGCCTTAGGACAGTGTTTCTCCAAGTGTGGTCCTTGGACCACTTACATCAGAGTCACCTGATGCTAGGTTATACTTAAAAGTTACTGATCAAATATGTCTGGTATTGAACCTCTTTATGTGAAACTAGCTCTCCAGGTAATTTCTTTATGTCCTGAGATTTGGGATTCATTAGCTAGAGAACATCTCCACACTCAGAGAGGATTCTAGAGCCCTCAATAATGCACAAAAGAAGCATTCTTCCTTCTACTTCACACTTCCTTCTAAATCTGCGATGTCTATGTGTTAGTCACTTCATGTGGCTATTTAAATTTAAATTAATTAAAATTTAATAAAATTGAGAAATAATTTCCCCAGTTACACTAACCATATATCTAGGGCTTAATAGACACATGTGGCTAGTAACTATTGGACTGGGCAGTGCAGGTATAGAACATTTCTATCATCACAGACAGTTCAATTGGACAGCCCTGTTCTAGAGGTTCAGCCCTGCTCTAGAGGTTTTCAACGAATTATAGAATTTGGCACACTATGTTTCAACATTGACTATATTCATACAAATTTAAGAGACTGAATCACATACAATTTCTAAAATGCACGTAAGTCAGATAGACAATATATTTTTATTGATTATAAGAGTATGTTCAATTAGATTATATCAATTATGGAGTTTTTTTAACATTTTAAAAATCAATATATGGGGGAAGGGTGAATAGGTAGAGCACAGAGGATTCTAGGGCAGTGAAACTACTCTACAATACTATAATGGTGGACACGTCATTGTGCATTTATCCAAATGCACAGAATGTATAACACCAAAATTGAAGCCCAGTGTAAACCATGGACTTCGGGTGATCATCATGTGTCAGTGTAGGTTCATTCATCTACTGTAGCAAATGTACCACTGTGATGGACTACGTAAATAATGGGGGAGATTTAATGTATGGAAGCTTGAAGTTTATGGAAAATCTTTGTACCTTCTGCTCAGTTTTGCTGTGAACCTAAAATTGCTCTAAAAAATGAAGTCTATTTAAAAAATCAATATATGTTTGAAAAAAAATTAGAAAATAAAACTAACTCACAAAGCACTTTTACATTCTAATATCCTTTACTACTTTTCTTACAAAAAATTAAATTAATATATTTTGTTAGGATAAGATATTTATAAATATTCATAACTACATGCACATTTCACACCAAACAGCTGTGAGTTGTTTACTAATTTTCCCTTTAAGTTATAACGACATTATCTCAAGAAGGCAAATACTGCTTGAACTGTCATTATAATAGAGATTCCAAAACAACTTCCATGATACTAGCTGCATCACATAATATTAAAAATAGATTAAGGCCTTCTGAAAAAAACAAACTTTAAAGTAATGGAACATTGTTAACTGGAATTGTTATGCAAGTCATATAAAAATTTGCATGCTTATATGCAAAAACTTTCAAACCAGTTGCAATCTTAAGTATGCATCAAACAAAATGCATCCTTCTATAAAGGTACTGTTGACCTATTTCTTTTTTAAATGTGTTCCCCCAAGACAGGAGTAGTAAAGAAAATCTTCATAAGGCAGAATCTGGATGAGAAAGAAATGTAACAGTGCATGGAGAAAAACTGTGAGGTTGCCTAGCACCCTAAAAACTTGGAAATAAAAGAAGTTACCCTTCTGTTAGAGTATAATTGTATAATCACCCAGTGAGCTGTGGTGTGGCAGTCATGGCTGGTTGCCCGTTCAACAGCCACTTCAACTTCTTGCTTGTTACGAGAACCCATCCTTCACTCCTTCCTGGGTCATGTGCTCAGGTACTGAGGATGGATCATGATTATTCTAAACCAATTATGGCAGTTCTGTTCTTCCATGCCAGTAATTTGTCTAGAGCTGAATTGGTGATCAAAGTTTGCCCAAAGAGAAATAAAGCAGGAGGGAGAACTTGGATAAGATGAGCTGCAGGAATGGTTCTGACGAGAGAGTCCTGCTGCCTCATCCCTCCCTTCTTGGTCTGCGTGCTGTTCTGTGAGAACCTGACGCCATGAGAACCATGAGATGCAAGACCAAAGCACTGAGCGTAGTGAAAGGACGAGTGGGAGGCCCGTGATGGTAACTGAGCTGCTGGCTACACTTGCCCTGCTGGCTATATAGACTTGGTATACAAATGTTCAGACTTCTTTTATAAATGTCTTTATATTTTAAGCTAATGTGAATGGGGTTTTCGGTGACTTTTGGCTGAATATATTCAAACCTTTATAGGGGGTGAGATCAAAGGTATGAAAAGTAATGTTAAACTTACAGAAGACTACTAAATTTGACCATAACTTGACTCAATGCAACACCATAATTAAAAAAAAAAGAATGTGTCAGTCCTGAAGAAGGCTGCTCAGACATGAAAGTATAGAAAAAGAAATAAACCAGAGAAATATCAGAGAAAAAAATAAACCCTTAATGTCCAAATAAGTGCTGCCCATGGGAGAGAAAGTTTTGTCAATAGACTTGAAGTATTATGACCCTGTCTTCAGAGTTACCTTTATAGTAGGTGATACAGTATCTATTTCAGCAGTACATGTGACTGTTGCAGTTCTCATTCTAATGTAACAACCACCTTATATACCCTGGGCTCTGTGGACTTAGTTCATGAGTGACAATCCGTGATGTGACAGAATAAAGTTAGCTGAGCCAAAGCCTGGTGAATTCACCAAATTAAGTGCCACTTCATGAAAATTCTTGCCAGTAAGTGGACTGGTTTCTTCTGCCTTATCTTTCCTTCAACATTCTAAATGAGAGAAAGGAAAGTGGATTGAGCAATAGAGATGGACAGAGAAAAAGCAAGGTTATGTGGTGATTAGATAAAATGACAGGATGGTAGGAGAAATGGTAGGGAGGTTAACAGATGCTTAGGGGAAAGCAGTGGTACTGAAGGACAAGGAAAAAGAAAGTGTGCACTTAATAGGAAAATTAAAGTAGGATCCATCAGTTCAACTCAAGACAGTACTAGATAAAAAGTATGCAGGTACAAATAAAATTTCTAAACAATAATATTGGATGTGGGCTTCAGTAAAGTTGATCAGGGAACAAATAAAGTAGAGCAGAAAATGTTAACTTCTGCCTGGACAGTGAGGCTTCCAGGAAGCATTATTAATAATTATTGGAACAAATATTTCTTGGAAATCATGATAGGTAGACTTGTGCTAAGAAGGTAAAGCCCTCCATCTTAGTTCTTCCACTTGAAGTCAGACAGCCTGCTCTTTTTCTTCATTAATCCTAGAATTGACTAAAAATAGTGGCGATAGGAAGCCCTAAGAAACACAACAGGTTTTCATAAAGGATTGACAAAAACATTGGAGAAAAGAACATAAAAAACTTTGCACTTTAAACTTTTCACAGAATGAGCTTGCTCCTAATTCACAGAGATTCTTTATTCCACACCAATAAAGACCATTTAAAGTAGGATCTGCTATGTTGTAACTCTTTTCCCAGAGAGAGAAGCTAAGTGGATGACTTTGGGTTGCAGTCCCCTGACCAAGCTGTCGGACCAGACAGACTGCATTTTATGGGCTGGCTCCTTTTCACTCCATTGTTTGTATCCCCAAATATTTTATATATTTGGAAATGAAATAAGGAATATACTCGAGTGTATCAAACTACATTGCAAAAGCGGACATATTCAGTAATTTCATACCTTTTTACTTTAGATGGTAGAAAAAAGCGAGCTTTCTCAAAATGTAGCTGTGCATCTTCATCATTGCTCTAGTTACATGACGTTGAGTAGAAACTATTAGCTTTAATCAAGTGAAAATATACTTTAAGGAGAAGCGTTTGGTATATTTGATAGTAAAGCCATGACTAATTGGCAATCTCATTAATTCTCAAAGCAGGTGAGGATTACAAAGTAAGACCTTCCTTGCAGATAAAACCAAAAAGAATTGTCATTTGCTAAGTCCAACTGAATCATGATATGATGCATTTTCAATAAACAATACAATTATAAATAACTACAGGGCAGAGTTGGGTCTGCACCTTGCTCTTTGCACAGATTTAGGAAGATAAGAAACTAAATGACTGGTTTATTGGTAAAAATGAAGTAAATGGCTACAATGGTCATGGTGCAGATGATATCATTCAACTAAAGTAAGCTGAGTTAACTTACAGAAAGAAACTGTGCACAGAGAAATAAAACATAGGAATCTCATGGCAATTTTTACAAACTTTTGGAATCAAACCTTGATATTTTTCATATTATAATTATTTCTATATTTTTGTCAAACCTCTTATATTGAGATTAGTGCTAAACAGAAGTTAAACAGAGACATTCAGTTATTTTCTAACTGCAAAATATAGCCAGTGATCTAATTTTCCCAACTGGTAGCATTCTCACAGTTGATTCCCTCAGATTTGGATTTCTTGATTCAATAACAAGCCCAAAGTGAATCTGAAGTAACATCTCAACTAATCAGTGACAACAGCAGTTTGAGCTTTCCCTTTGCAACAAATACCATTTAAAGTTCTGACCTCTCTGTATTAGGCTGACAAGGGAGGAACTGGATTAGGCGAATCCTCAAAGAACATTGGCAATAGTAGAAATAACTTCAGGGAAGAGTCACTTCAATTTTCTATATTACCTGCTTCTAACATCCACTTAAAAAATCTAGGCAGTTTTTCCCAAAATGTCGTTCGCTCAAACTCATGGGGCTGTGTAAAGTGGGTTTCGATGTCATTTCATTGCCTTTTATCTTTCCAAAGTTTTGTAATTTCTTTTAATCTTCTTTTATTTCAGCTAAAGCAAAATGCACTAGAACAGTAAAGGAAGGTTCCCAAAATGTCATTACAAAATGTCATAGGGATCTACTCCAAGACGTGAGCCTCACCAGCTGTCCTAGGGCACAAGAACCGAAGAAAGGGGTCTAAGGAAGATTGCTCCCTGACCCGCTCTGTCACACGCCAGGACCACTCGGAGATCTGACCTTCTCCAGGGAGGAATTTGGCGATTGGAGAAGTGCCTATATAGGACCATAAAACCCGATTCCAACATTTAGACCCTATATTCGTCTGCTAGGTCTGCCGAAACAAGTGCCACAAACAGCATGGCCTGAAGAGCAGACATTTACTGTCTCGTGTATGTGGGCTGTTTCCTCTGAGGGCCATGAGGACAAGATCTATTCCTGGACTCTCTTCGGCATGCGGATGGCCATCTTACCCCTCTGTCCCTTCATATCTTCTACCCTCTGTGCTTGCTGCTTTCATGTCCAATTTCTCCTTTTTACGAGGATGCCAGTCATACTGGATATTGAGTCTTCCCTATTCGAGTATGACCTCATTTTAGCTCACTAACTTAACTGTCAACTAATTACATCTGTGATGACCCTTTAGCTAAATGAGGTTACATTCTGAGGTACTGGAGTTAGGAATTCAACACACGAATTTTTGGGAACACAATTCAACCCTTAACAGATTCTAATAGTTTCTTTTTAAAATCATTTCATACCAAATGCATGATTTCAGGGCCACACGAGTTTTCTTGAGCAGACTCATTCAAGTCATATGAAGGATGGCGATATTTTGTCAATGATACTCAAAGGGAAACTTTTTAAATTCCTCGTTTTGTTTTTTCAACGTATTTTTTCTACAGAATATGACAAAACATTCTCTGTTAATCTAATCCATCACCTGGCACAAAGAATGGGTTTCTTTCAGTAGGATAAAGGTTTTCTTGGACTGATCCCTTGAACCTTTGCATAGCGTCTGAGACTCGGGACTCGCTACCACGGAGTGGGAGGGCTGCCTGGACACACTACAATAGGAGGGGGCTGATCTCATCCAGGATGTCTTCAAGCCTTGTGGACGTTAACAAGTGACCTCAGCACAGAAAGCAGAAAGGTTCAAATCACCACAATTCTTTATCACTGCAGATGTGCGGCCACTCCCAGGGAGACGGCAGAGTCTCGAGAGTGGAAGGCAAGCATACCTGCAGGGTGGCACCAGATGATCTTGGACCACAGAAACCATAGCTTTGGGATCATGTGGTCCAGCATTTCTCATACTGAATCTTGTGGATGTCAGTATGCTGTTGCAGTATAAAAAGGATGCTGTGATCAGATAAATTTGATGAATGCTGGGTTAAATAAATGTAAACAGATTTATGTCCAAAAGATTTTTAGTATTTTAAAACTGCAAATGTGTATCGTGAGTGTCTGAGGGGAACCTATAGTAGTCAGAATTTCCTACATTTTTATACCATATAAGCTTTTGAAACTTTTTGATTTTTAGTGAGCCAATATGTAGGTCTTAATCAATTAGCTTTTTATAGAACCTAGTATGTGTTAGTGATCTGATGTCATTCACCATTTTACACATGCAGAAATTTAGACTCAGAGATAAAGCATCTAAGTGAAGTCCCTAAAGTCCACAATCTTTGGTTATTTGACCTAATGGAGGTACATAATAAAACAGCAGAGCTAGTACTCAAAGCCAAGGTCTTGATCCCAGCCAGGGAACTTTCACACGGCCACAGAGCTTTCCATGTACCTGACACTCCTGGAGGTTTCAGTTAGATTTGATTTTTCTCTGACATAATCTGCTTATTCAGAAGAATTGGAATCACCTGAGCCAACCCATTTTGTTTTTAACTGAGAAATGTAAACTAGCCCTGAGACACCACTAGTCCCATGGTGTCAAATTTGAGGATGTGTAACAATAACCTGAGGAGCTTATTAAAAACCTCAGTCATTTATTCTACAAGTACTGACTGAAGCAGCTTCTGCAAATACAGCAGTGAACAAAGCAGAGAGATGTTCCTGTGTTAGTGCAGTTTCAGTTTTTGCAGAAAGAGACAGACGCTCAATGTTAAAAATAAATAAAGGAATAAATAATGTCTGATCTTGCTAAATACTTTGACCCACATAAAACATTAATGAGATAGAGAATCCTGTGGTGAGAGTGAGGCTTACTTTGGGATGTCAGTAAATTGCTCTATGGGGGTAACGACTGGAGACTTGATGAGAAGAAGGAATCATTTGTGAGGAAGTTTGGGAAATGAGAGAGGCAGGCGGAGGAGGACTGCAGGGCCTCTAGTGGAGACGCACTTAGCAAGAGTCAGAGACTGAAAGATGCTGGAGCACAGAGACCAAGGGCTGGGTAGACAGAGGGATGTTGAGATCAGATTCCTGGGATCCAGTCCCAAGGGTTCTGACTGGTTTGATACATCTGGGAATAGACAAGGGATCTGCTTTTCAAACAAAGATCCAAGTGTTTCTGATTTAGGAGGTTGATGAAAAACACTTAGGGAAATTTGGCACTAATCCTTAGGGCATACACTGGACTCGAAACAAAATCCACAAGCATTTCCTGAGCAGAGTGGGGTCGGTGCTCTCCACTCACAGCTCACATATACGAGGCAACTTGGGAACAACTTAAAAACTGATTTGAGTGAATTTAAGGAGAGGGTGATGCCTTTCCTTAAACAGAAGTAGGATGGCTTTCTGGTCACTGCTTCCGTACATGCCAGTGACAACGCACCTTGACATGCCCAGGTAAGGTCAAGTACGTATCCCTCACTTCTAGAGAGTTCGTGTTAGGCCACTTAGCTTTTACAAAAGGTCTATACATCAATTCCTGTTTTTTCTAACCTGAAGAAATCTAAAGAGATTGTTGGCTTTTAAGAAAAAAGGTGAGAAAGAACAATAACGCTCAGCATTTATTTTGCAGGAGCCATTCTAGAGGCAGTGCACACCCTGAGAGGCAAGAGGCACCCCTCCAAAGCCCCTTCCCTGGGAAACACACAACAAATCAGGACCAAGTCACCATAGCTTGAGCTGGGTCTGTGAGTGTCTGTCTGGGCCTTATCCTGATTTATTTTGTGTATCTGTTAGCAAGATGTGTTCTAAGGTAGCAGAAAAGCCTAAGAAACATTACTTTTTGGGTATGGGAATGTTAAAAAAATTTTCCATATAAATTAATAGTAATTGCTTCTTCACTTTATACCATTTCTGCCTCTAAAATGTTTCATAGGAGCATTCTACTATCATCTTGGGCAAACCTGTAATGAGTTGCCCTTCAAATATGAAGGTGGAGTAACACTGATGGACAGTGACTGTAATAGGGTTGGTGGGGGGGACCTGATGAAGGGGGTAGTTTAATCACTACAATATTGCTCATGTAATTGTAGGTTAATGATACCAAAATAAATTGTAAAAAAAAAAATGACAATATTTATGAGAAACATGCTAAGGGGCTTATCCAAAATAGTAAAGAAAAAAAGAAGAAATCAATAACCTGTAGTTTTATATTTAATTATTCTACATTTGATTCCTTTTTTTCTTCAGAGAGAAAGAATGAGGGTAATAGGAAAGAAATGGCTTTATAAGGAAAAGAGTAGCGCTCCAATAGTCTATCATCCTAATTCTATCCAGTACCTTTAGATGCCTATCCACATATTAGTCATTTGTCCAGGGACCGCGGACAGGAGCGAACCTTCTTCAGGTGGGGGCCCGGGCATGGAGCTGCATCATGTTACCATGCAATAGAGAAGTTTGGTGGCAACAAGGGAATGTCACGCATGATCCAGAATTTGGAATATATTTTTAAAAGTAAACTGCAACCAAAACTTAACTTCGGAAAGGAAGCCTGATATTTACAAGGTACTTAAATGTTCCCCGTGCACAGCAGCACCGCCCTCACTGAAACACACAGCGGCAGCAGGGATGAAAACCGGGTCCGCCTTCCCGTAGGACAGGCAGCAGTTTGCCTCAGAAACTGACACAGGGTCTGTCTGCCTGTGACCGTCAATCAATCCGTTCACTGCTTATCATTCCCAAACTTCCTTATTCTTTATAATGATCAATAATCCTCCATGTTATAGAGTTAAGTGCTCTGACTTTAAATTTACTACCCATGACACCCTCTGGCTCCTTATCTGTGGGCTTTTTATTAGTTTTATGGACGAAGCATTTAAAGATATGTGGTAGAGTTAGAGTAATAAAGAGCCTATTGGGTTTCTATTTTTTCTCCGAAAAGCATTTTCCCCCTTTAGTCTTATATTTTCTTATATTAAATATATGTATACATGGAATAATTAAATATTAAAAATATAAAACATTCAATTTCTAATTTTTTTCTTTATTGTTTTAGATAAAGCTTCTTGACATGTTTTCTCCGCAAAATTATCTATTTTCTTTTAATCCTCAGAAACCAGAGTGCCTCTCTCGGCATTTACACCAAACCAAAGAATGGCACACGTGGATGTTCAGAATAGAGCTAATGGTTAAAAACCTAAGTTCCAGCTCTGATTGTTCCACCTTCTATTCATCTGACCATACAACATATCACTTAATGCCTTGGACTCGTAGTTTTCTCACCTTTAAATTAAGGATGCTAATATCTGTCCTCTATTCCTCACATGTTTGAGGTGGATATCAAAAAGATTTTTTTAAATGTGAAAGTGAGGGTGTTTTGAAAATTGTACATATGTCACAAAAGTGTCAGATATTAAAGTAATTTTACTTGAAGCTAAAAGAAATCAGCATGACAGTTGACTTCTGCATACAACATTCATATGCATATGACTTTAGTCAAGCAACATTTATTAATCAGAGAGAAAACGAATGCTACTAAAAAGCTTTGAAAATTATAAAGAACTATATAAATATGTGTGTTACAGCTAGAATATGATTACATGTAGAAAAATTACCTGGCACCATGATGAAATGAAGAGGTATACAATGCAAAGAACAGACACTATTACCCTGATCTAAGTTAATTTATATTTTAGAATAGGACAAATCCAACAACATTAAAATAAACATCACATCAAAACATGCCCTTACATAGTAACACAAGAAACAGAAGTCTTATCTATCCAGTGCCATTGACTACCAGATGCAATTTACTGAGTAAAATGAGATCCCTGCTTTAATATAATATAGAAAAGGAGTCATGTAATGTGTAAGTGAGAGCTGTGAGCAATAACTGAAACTCCCCAATACTTTGAGCTGAAACAACTTCATATGGAAACATGTTTGGTCAATATTCCCACTAAAGATTTCACCATTCTATATTGTTCTTCCCACTATGAAACCACCCAGTTACTATCAACACCAATTCTTGGGAAATCTACAGAAGGAGAGTAAAAATAAAGACAACTGAAATAAAATCAGTTATTCTGACTTTTGCTTGGCTGATAATCTAAATCACTGAATAGCCAATTGAACCCAATACTTAAGTACTTTAAATTTAATCCTAACACAGCTATTATACTGTAATTGTTATTAATCCAAGATGAGGAAATCTTGAGATTTAAGTCACATAAGACTATTGAGATTCATAGCTGGTCTTCAAATCAAGTTTCACGTGACTACAATGCCCAGAGCCTCAGCTGCTAATGTGTTCTGAAGTACAGGCTGCAAGGAGAAATCTGATGTAACTGTATTTAATAAAATATTTTATGTAGAATTATGTATATAATAAACATAACTGAACTCTAATAATTGTAAAAGTCTGGGCCAGGAAGGATATACGGATCAAATTACAAAGAACTGATTTCTCAAAAAATGAATTCAAGTAATTGGTAGGAAATACAATAATTGATATTCCTCAAAATATAAACAGGCCAAGCATATACTCGAACATTGGAGTAATATTCATGAGTATTTGAAATAACCTCCACCTCCACTGAAGCAAATTAAAGCAGAGCTTATCATTTACTCTAACAAAAGGTTTTATACCTGATGAGTCTGGAACAATATGGTATATACAACGTTTTTTTAAACACTTATAAACATTCACATAATTGTCTTTATCTTTTCATCTAGAAATTCCACTCATAGGTATATGTCATAGGAAAAGAGTCCAACAATAAAGAACTATCTTCCCAAAGATGTTCATTAAAATACTATAATGAGGAAAAACAGAAATAAACGAAATGTCAAACAAAAGGGAGTAGCTGAGTAAATTATAATGTATCAACCCAGTGGCATTTTCTGCAGTCATTAAAAATGATAAGTATAAAGACTATATAGCAACATGGAATACTTTTATGATATAATGAAAAGTTAATGAGATATATTATTTTATAATATTATTAAATAATAGAAAATAAGAATGAAAGGTGAAAATAACATGAAGGAAACAAAAAGAACATATTTTAGGATGTTATTTTTGTTCAGTGTAGTCTTTTACACATTACTTATTGTTTAATAGATAATATTTTAAGTGAGAGGTTTAAATATGCTAATGCTATAGGATAATTTTCAAATTCACTTTCCAGTGATTTAAGTTTGGCCAAGAAGCATAACTGGCTGGTACAACTCACTGTATTGATACTGAGTATGTGGCTTTGGATGAAGGGCAACACTGAAACTTCTTAATCTTTATCTCCTTAAGACACCATGCCTCAACCCAGAATGTGGGATAGAAGTAACTTTATGCTATTGTTACTACCTGGGAGCTGAACAGTAACCTCCGAGTACAGATACAGATGTCAAATAGGAAACAGCATCTCAGTCCACTGAACATATTTATTGTGTATTCTCATATTTAAATATCTTTGGCATGCTTAAAGAGAAAAAAGAGGAGTATTCTAGGAGATTATAATCTAGACTCATCTGGACAGATACACAAGCAATCGATAAAAGGACACTGTGAAAGGACTAGAATAGAAACACAGTATGAACCATGGTTGTATAGGAAAATGATGCATCTCTCCACTAACCTTGGGAAGACTTCCAATGCCGTGGTCATCTTGAAAAAACTCTGCCTTGTAGAGCAGGCTTAGCATAAACTTACAGTAGAACACTCTTTAGATACTGGTGCTCATTTACACTAACCACAGCTGCCCTTCATCTCATTAGCGTCTTCATATCAGGGGCACTTCTTTTTACTTCTTAGCTATTTAACCCTCTCATACCTTCATACCTCCCCTATTTAACCTAGATCATATGAGCCATTATTTTAATGAACTCTCATGTTTAGTAATCCTCTGACTTGTACCATGTATTCATTTTGTATAATTTGTAATCTGAATTTCATTCTTCCCATCTGTTGATATCCCTTTTTTTTTTGTCTTTAATTTCTTCCTCTCCACTTGAGTATTCCTATCTACATTGGAACGTACATGGAACATTCCCAACTCTCTCACCAAACAAAACCACTTCTCTGATTCCACTTTGTCCTTTAACTACTGCTTTATCATTTTCCTGTTTACAATAAATTCTTCTGAAAGTTATCTACTTTTATAGCCTACCATCCTTCCTCAGGTCTTTCTTCCCCGAATTACTGTTTAATTCACTCCAATCTTACTTCATCCTCCCCTCCTCCCGCCTTTGCCCCTAGTTTAATCAGTGAGACGGCTCCTCATGTCACCAGTGTCCTTTGTTGCTAATTGAAATGGATGTTTTTGGTCCTCGTATTACACATTCTCACTCTACTTGATTCTCAGGGGTATTCGACTAGGTTGGCCACTCCTTTTTTCTTGAAAGGCCTTCTTTCAACAGCTTCAATGACACCAGATTCTTTTGGTTTTTCATTTTCCCAACTGCTACTTCTTGTTCTTATTTATTGGCTATTCCATCTGCCCCTGATCCTTAAATCCTGGAGTCTCTCAGTGCTAGGGGCTCGGTCCTCTTTAGTTTCTTTATGTCTTTATAGGTAATTCCATGCACTTTCATAACTTTATCTACCACTTTTTAAAAAATTTTAACTGCCTATTCAACGTCTGCACTTGAATGCCTCACATATCTCTCAAACTCAACAGGCCCATAACTAAACTACAAAATTCCCCCCCAAATTGTTCTTCCTCTGTATAATTAATCTTAGTGAATTGTGGCAATATATACTCAGTTACACAAGCTGTAGCCTAGGGTCCATCTTTACTGTTCCCTTTTCACTCATCCTTCCATCCAGTCAATCACAGATGAAATAGGGCCAACGTCACAGAAGGAAGAAGAACACATGGTTCTAGTAACACGTTTTAATCAAGGCTTGCATGAATCCAGACCAGTGCTGGACATTATAATTACCAGAGTCAATAAATACCATTGATTTATACTTTTATGACCTTTTATCTCTTGCTTAGTCACTTATAAACTTTGACATAGTTGATACCTTCTGTTCCCTTGGCTTCAAGACAATTCTCCCCTGGTTTTCTTCCTATTTCTTTGCCTCTCCTTTCTACTCTATCAGCATGCTCAGCCTCCTTCAAGCTGCAAGATGTTGACATTCCTCTAAGATTGTTTCTTAGCTCTCTCTTCTTTTCTCACTCGATATTTTCTCCTTATGTGATCATCCATGCTCACAGATTCAATTATCATCTAGTCACAACTGATTCATATAATTGTATCTCTAGGCCATAACACTCTTCCAAGTTCCAAATTTGTATAAGCAACTGCCTACTTTACATCTCCTTCTGGGTATTTCAAAGACATCTCAAACTCAGCATGACCAAAACTGAATGCATGATTTTCTTCCTTCACTCTCCCAGAGTCTGGACTCCATCCATTGCTCCCCATGTTAGTAAATAGTACCACTCGACTTCCAGGGGCACAGCCCAGACTGCTAAAGTCATCTGCAGTACCTCCATCTTCTAATATGAACAATTTAAATACCTGCTTAAAAAACTTTGCTGGCTGCCTATTTCTTTTAGGGGTAAGAAAATCCTTAATATGCTGTACAAGATCCTGCATGATCCAATCTCTACCCACCTAGTCAACTCAGATGAAGCAACCCTTCATTCTTTGCACACTGGTTACACTGTTACACTGCCCTTTTGCCAGTCCCTCCCCTCACTGAATCTTTGCATATGCACCCCCCGCCTCTGCATCTCCATCTGAAACATGCTTTCTTGCCCTGTTAACCTAATTATCATCTGATCAGGCCTCAGATTTCAGCTGAAGAGTTATATTTTCAGTGAAGCCTTCCCTGACCTACTTGACAATGTCCAATAGCTCTATCATGGGTTCACATAGCACGGATATCTTTCTATTATAGCATTTTTCACAGTTGTAATTATATCTATATAGAACTCTGTGTGTGTATGTGTCACCCTGCCACCCCACTAGTCTGGCAACTCTGCAAAGAAGAGACTTTGACTATGTTTGCTCACTATTATGTTTATACTACCAGGCATAGTGCCTGATAAATGGTTAATATTCAATACATATTTGTTAAATGACAGAATGCATGAAGGAATGAATAGGTGAGTTAATTTCTTCACTGTGGTGCTCAAAAAATTGAGTTTGGAATACCGTGCTCGAACCTGGATAAAAATCAATAAAGTGACAATATATACACTTAAAAAATTGGCAAGTGGCTAAAAAAATCAACTTATTAAGAGGTTGAGAAAGTATGAAGAAAGATGAACTGCTCGTGTTTACTTGAGACAATGACAGTTAAGACACAGAAAAGGTCATAGATTCCTTAAGGGCACATGTCCGGGAAAGAATCACTAGCTTGCAGACTCATGCTATTCAGTGTAAGCCTGCGAAAGCTAACTGAAATTAAGAAAATTAGAACTGGCTCATAGTAAGGCATATTTATCCATGACAGAGAACCAGTTAAAAAAAAATAGCTATAGTTCATAGCCTTTTAGTAGAAAAAATACTGACTGAGAACCAGGAAATCTGCATTCCAATTCTAGCTCTATTACCTCCAACTTTACTGGTTCAATCACTTAAAGGTGCTGATCTTTTATTCTTTTTCACCATGTTATCTGAAAGAGTTCAAAAATTCTGATTCTGTTAGTCCAGAAGAGTTTTACATGCAATGAGACAATGAGTTGACAAAAAAGAAGGGACCACATTTTATTCATTGCGGCCCCTGCCAGGTTCAGGTGCAGAACATTATACCTAGTAGACTGTGTTGCTGACATGGTTGGATTATTCCACAGAAATAGAATATCTTGGGTCAGTAGATCTCTTATAAAACTGTATACAAAATTTTATGTATAGGTTGGGTGTGCATTTTCCCAGGGGGAAGGGGGAGGCAATAGCTTTTATGATATTGTCAAATATAATAAAAACCCAAAATGTGGAGTTTTGGAATATTTGTATCATCTCCATGACTCCTGTCGCACTCAGTGTATATTACTCAGTTGGGATTACCTTGGTTTATCACCCAATTTGCATAGTAAACAGTCAGCTAATATATGATTCTTGAGGATTTTCCAATAGTGTAGTAGGGTCTGGAGATATACAGCAGTGATAACCTGATTTAGAAACACCGGTGAACAAGATGTATTATTGTCCTCAGGAGACTTAGTTACTAGTGGAGGGAAACAGTGAAAAAACACACAAACATGAGAAAATCATACATAATGATATGAACACAGAAATGCCACAGAAAAGAAGATAAAGGGCAATGTGATAGGCAAAGACTGGAGTGGGAGAGCATTGGTGGGGTGGTCACAGAAGGCCTGGGTATTCAGGTTCGGAGTGAAAAGGGCACTAGAAGAGGAGTTATAGGATATAACGTTCAGACAGTAGCTCTCATTATCTGTGCAACCTTGCATAAGTCAGGTATGCTAGCTATCTGAATCTCCATTATCTCATCTTTATCTCCATTATAAAAATATACTTACTTTTCTTTAATACTTTAAAGAACTATTAAACTTCCAAATTTTAGTTTTAGGTTAGTCACCCTCCTTGAAAATAGAGTACATTTTCATTCTGTAATCAATATTATTCCATGGTTGACCGAGCACCAAACTGTTACACTCTCCTGATACAATAATTCTTGTCTTGTCATTCTCTCCCTCCCACAGCCTCTTTCCCCAACTCTTCATTGATTGGAAAGGGACAGGGAAGATAGAGTGGAGGGGAAAGAGAAGGGATGGGGGGAGATTCCAGGGCGGAGCCATATCCATCAAATATCCTTGTGAACTCACTCCCCACTTTCTCTAAATCCCCAAATTGATGAGAAAAAAACTAGATTATTTTTAGCCCAAAGCATCTAGGAAGAAACAATGGATGCATCTAAAGATAGCTGAAGGTGTAAATACACTCATCATTGTACGTGGGTACAATACATTTCTGTGATACTGACCCCACTTCAACTCCCAGCCCTGGAAAAGCATAAATCCCATTAGCAAATGTTCTTTCTTTTTCTAGAGAGTTGGACTTATCTTTGAGGGTCACAACTGTATTTTGAGCTCAGTGAACCTAATATTAAATATTCAGAGTGGCATGTGAGAAGAATATTACTGGTTCTTTAATCAAAAAAAGAAAGGAAAGCCTAACATTTACAATTTATGACCCATGGCTTTAATTCTAGTTTCACTCTTCTACAAAATAAGACAATGAGGCTATAAAATCAAATACATACTTCAATTGTAAAGAAAATACACACAGACTAACAAAACATAAAATAGGGCCCACTCTATAGAGTATTGTAAAATGAAACATTCCCACCACTACCAATATGTCTAACAGACTCTACAAAGTTTTAAGAATTAGGAAGCAATCATAAAGCTTTCTGTCTCCACAAAAGTAATCACTTCTTTACACCTTTGCAAGTACTTTCTTTTTTTGTTTACTGAGTTATTTTTATGTATTTTTTTTATTAAGGCATTATTGATATACTACGAAGGTTTTACATTTAAAAAATGTGGTTACTACATTTACCCATATATCAAGTCCCCACCCATACCCCAATGCAGTCACTGTCCATCAGTGAAGTAAGATGCCACAGATTCACTATTTGCCTTCTCTGTGCTACATTGTTTTCCCCTACATCCCCCACACCATGTGTACTAAACATAATACCCCACAATCCCCTTCTACCTCTCCCCACCTGCCTTCCCACACCCCTCCCCTTTAGTAACCACTGGTTCTATCTGGGAGTCTCTGAGTCTGCTGCTATTTTGTTCCTTTAGTTTTGCTTTGTTGTTATACTCCACAAATGAGGGAAATCATTTGGCACTTGTCTTTCTCCGCCTGGCTTATTTCACTGAGCATAATATCTTCCAGATCCATCCATATTGTTGCAAATGGTGGGATTTGTTTCTTTCTTATGGCTGAATAGTATTCCATTGTGTATATGTACCACCGCTTCTTTATCCATTCATCTACTGATGGACACTTAGGTTGCTTCCATATCTTGGCTATTGTAAAAAGTGCTGCAGTAAACATAGGGGTGCATCTGTCTTTTTGAATCTGAGAAGTTATATTCTTTGGGTAAATTCCAAGGAGTGGGATTCCAGCGTCAAATGGTATTTCTATTTTTAGTTTTTTGAGGAACCTCCATATTGCTTTCCACAATGGTTGAACTAGCTTACATTCCCACCATCAGTGTAGGAGGGTTCCCCTTTCTCGGCATCCTCGCCAGCATTTATTGTTCTTAGTCTTTTCGATGCTGGTCATCCTTACTGGTGGGAGGTTACATCTCATTGTGGTTTTAATTTGCATTTCCCTGATGATTAGTGATGTGGAGCATCTTTTCATGTGTCTGTTGGCCATTTGAATTTCTTCTTTGGAGAACTGTCTCTTCATATCCTCTGCCCATTTTTTAATCGGCTTATTTGCTTTTTGGGTGTTGAGGCGTATAAGTTCTTTATATATTTTGGATGTTAACCCCTTGTCGGATATGTCATTTACAAATATATTCTCCCATACTGTAGGATGCCTTTTTGTTCTGTTGATGTGTCCTTTGCTGTACAGAAACTTTTTAGTTTGATGTAGTCCCATGAGTTCATTTTTGCTTTTGTTTCCCTTGCTCGAGGAGATGCGTTCAGGAAGAAGTTGTTCATGCTTATATTCAGGAGATTTTTGCCTATGTTATCTTCTAAGAGTTTTATGGTTTCATAATTTACATTCAGGTCCTTGATCCATTTTGAGTTTACTTTTGTGTATGGGGTTAAACAATAATCCAGTTTCATTCTTTTGCATGTAGCTGTCCAGTTTTGCCAACACCAGCTGTTGAAGAGGCTGTCATTTCCCCATTGTATGTCCATGGCTTCTTTATCATATATTAATTGACCATATATGGTTGGGTTTATATCAGGGCTCTCTAGTCTGTTCCATTGGTCTATGGGTCTGTTCTTGTGCCAGTACCAAATTGTCTTGATTACTGTGGCTTTGTAGTAGAGCTTCAAGTTGGGGAGCATAATCCCCTCAGCTTTATTTTTCCTTTTCAGGACTGCTTTGGCTATTTGCAGTCTTTTGTGGTTCCATATACATTTTAGAATGATTTTCTATAGTTCACTGAAGAGTGCTATTGGTATTTTGATAGGAATTGCATTGAATTTGTAGATTGCTTTAGGCAGGATGGCCATTTGACATTAATTCTTCCTATCCATGAGCATAGGATGTGTTTCCATTTATTGGTATCTTCTTTAATTTCTCTCATGAGTGTCTTGTAGTTTTCGGAGTATAGATCTTTCACCTCCTTGGTTGCATTTATTCCTTGATATTTTATTCTTTTTGATGCAACTGTGAATGGAATTGTTTTCCTGATTTCTCACTCTGCTAGTTCATTGTTAGTGTATAGGAATGCCACAGATTACTGCATATTAATTTTGTATCCTGTAACTTTGCTGAATTCAGATATTAGATGTAGTAGTTTTGGAGTGGATTCTTTAGGGTATTTTATGTACAATATCATGTCATATGCAAACAGGGACAGTTTAACTTTTTCCTTGCCAATCTGGATGCCTTTTATTTCTTTGTGTTGTCTGACTGCCATGGCTGGGACCTCCATGTTGAATAGAAGTGGGGAGAGTGGGCTTCTCGCTGTTAAGTAAAATGTTGGCTGTGGTTTGTCATATATGGCCTTTATTATGTTGAGGTACTTGCCCTCTATACCCATTCTGTTGAGAGTTTTATCATGAAAGGATGTTGAATTTTGTCATATTCTTTTTTAGCATCTATGGAAATTATCATGTGGTTTTTGTCCTTCTTTTTGCTGATGTTTGGGATGATGTTGATGGATTTTCAAATGTTGTACCATCCTTGTACCCCTGGAATAAATCCTACTTGATCATGATGGCTGATCTTATTGAAGTATTTTTGAATTTGGTTTGTTAATATTTTGTTCAGTATTTTTGCATCTATTTTCATCAGGGATATTGGTCTGTAATTTTCTTTTTTTGTGGGGTCTTTGCCTAGTTTTGGTATTAGAGTGATGCCGGCCTCATAGAATGAGTTTGGAAGTATGCTCTCTTCTTCTACTCGTTGGTAAACTTTAAGGAGGATGGGTATTAGGTCTTCACTAAATGTTTGATAAAATTCAGCAGTGAAGCCATCTGTTCCAGGCATTTTGTTCTTTGATAGGTTTTTGATTACCAGTTCAATTTCATTGCTGATAATAGGTCTGTTCAGATTTTCTGTTTCTTTCTGGGTCAGCCTTGGAAGGTTGTATTTTTCTAGAAAGCTGTCCATTTCTTCTAGGTTATCCAGTTTGTTAGCATATAATTTTTCATTGCAGTCTCTAATAGTTCTTTGTATTTCTGTGCTGTCTGTAGTGATTTTTCCTTTCTTATTTCTGATTTTGTTTATGTGAGTAGACTCTCTTTTTTTCTTGATAAGTCTGGCTAGGCGTTTATCTATTTTGTTTATTTTCTCAAAGAACCCTCTCCTGTTTTCATTGATTCTTTCTATTGTTTTATTCTTCTCTATTTTATTTATTTATGCTCTAACCTTTATTATGTCCCTCCTTCCACTGACTTTGGGCCTCACTTATTCTTCTTTTTCCAGTTTCATTAATTGTGAGTTTAGATAGCTCATATGGGATTGTTCTTCTTTTCTGAGGTAGGCCTGTATTACAATATACTTTCCTCTTAGCATGGCCTTCGCTGCCTCCCACAGATTTTGCAGTTTGAATTATTGTTGGCATTTATCTCCATATATTGCTTGATCTCTGTTTCTATTTGGTCATTGATCCATTGGTTATTTAGGAGCATGTTGTGAAGCCTCCATGTGTTTGTGGGATTTTTCATTTTCTTTCCATAACTTATTTCTTGTTTCATATCTTTTTGGTCTTAGAAACTGGTTGGTACAATTTCAATCTTTTTTAATTTACCGACGCTCTTTTTGTGGCCTAGTATATGATCTATTCTTGAAAATGTTCCATATGCACTTGGGAAGAATGTGTATTCTGTTGCTTTTGTGTGTAGAGTTCTGTCAATGTCTGTTAGGTCCATTTGTTCTTTTGTGTTGTTCAGTGCCTCTCTCTCCTTACTTATTTTCTGTCTGGTTGATACATCCTTCATAGTGAGTGGAATGTTGAAGTCTCCTAGAATGAATGCATTGCATTCTATTTCTCCTTTTAATTCTGTTTGCATTTGTTTCACATATGTAGGTGCTCCTCTGTTGGGCGCATAGATATTTATAATGGTTATATCTTCTTGTTGGATTGACCCTTTTATCATTATGTAATGTCCTTCTTTTACTCTTGTGACTGTCTTTGTTTTGATGTCTATTTTTGTCTGATACAAATACTGCAACTCCTGCTTTTTTTTCCTTATTAGTTGCATGAAATATCTTTTTCCACCCATTCACTTTTAGTGTGTGTATGTCTTTGGGTTTAAAGTGAGTCTCTTGTAGGTAGCATATAGATGGGTCTTGTTTTTTTATCCACTCAGTGACTCTATGTCTTTTGATTGGTGCATTCAGTCTATTTACATTTAGGGTGATTATCGATAGGTATGTACTTATTGCCATTGCAGGCTTTAGATTCCTGGTTACCAAAGGTTCAAGGTTAACTTCCTTACTATGTAAGAGTCTAACTTAACTCACTTAATATGCTATTACAAACACAATCTATAGGTTCTCTTTTTTTTCTTCCTCCTCCATTCTTTATATATTATGTATTATATTTTGTACTCTTTGTCTATCCCTTGATTGACTTTGGGGTTAGTTAATGTAATTTTGCATTTGCTTAGTAATAAGCTGTTCTACTTTCATTACTGTGGTTTTATTACCTCTGGTGACAGTTATTAAACCTTAGGAACACTTCCATCTACAGCAGTCCCTCCAAAATACACTGTAGAGATGGTTTGTGGGAGGTAAATTCTCTCAGCTTTTGCTTATCTGGAAATTGTTCAATCCCTCCTTCAAATTTAAATGATAATCTTGCCGGAATAAATATTTGTGGTTCAAGGCGCTTCTGCTTCATTTCATTAAGTACATCATGCCACTCCCTTCAGGTCTGTAAGGTTTCTGTTGAGAAGTCTGATGATAGCCTGATGGGCTTTCCTTTGTATGTGATCTTATTTCTCTCTCTGGCTGCTTTTAATAGTCTGTCCTTATCCTTGATCTTTGCCATTTTAATTACTATTTGTCTTGGTGTTGTCATCCTTGGGTCCCTTGTGTTGGGAGATCTGTGCATCTCCATGGCCTGAGAGACCATCTCCTTCCCCAGATTGGCAACGTTTTCAGCAATTACCTCCTCAAAGACATTTTTTATACCTTTTTCTCTCTTTTCTTCTTCTGGTACCCCTAAAATGCGAATATTGTTCCGTTTGGATTGTTCACACAGTTCTCTCAATATTCTTTCATTCTTAGAGATCCATTTTTCTCTCTGTGCCTCAGCTTCTGTGTATTCCTCTTCTCTAATTCCTATTTTATTTATCATCTTGTCCAACATATCCAGTCTGCTTTTACTACTCTCCTTTGTGCTCTTCAATGATTGGATCTCCAGCCGAAATTCATTCCTGAGTTCTTGAATATCTTTCCGTACCTCCATGAGCATGTTAATGATTTTTATTTTGAGCTCCCTTTCAGGAAGGGTCATGAGGTCGATGTCATTTAAATCTTTCTCAGGAGTTGGATTAATAATTTTACTCTGAACCAGGTTCCTTTCGCATTTCATATTTGTATATGGCGCCCTCTAGTGCCTATAAGCTCTACTCCCTGGAGCTGCTCAGCTCCTGAAGCAATGTCGGGGGTTGCAGGGGAGTGGTATTGGTGCCTGGGGGGAGGAAAGAGCTGTTTCCTGGTACCCGGCTGCTATGTCTGTCTCCACTGCCTGAACCAGTGGGCTGAACACACAGGTATAAGCCTCTATGCTTTGTGTTTGTAGTTGTTGTAGACATATCTTCCCTCTGGCTTGTCTAACGCAAGGGTAGGGTTTGCCGGTTTGCGTGCCGGGTAGGGCTGGCTGGGAGAAAGGCGCAGTAGGCTGTGTATCATGGAGGGGGTCCTTGTAGCTGTGTAGCCAGCCAGGGAGCTGGACCACCTGAAGATCATCTAAGGGGGAAGATTTCTTTTTCTTCCTTAAATATGAGTGACTATATGGCAAAGCTCCCATCTTGCTGGGCAGAGTGCACCGGACAAATTTGTCTACCTGTCTTCTTTCCTGAGCAGTAAGCTCTGTGCAATCCTTGCCCCTGTAGCAGCCCTCTTGCTAAGGGCTTCCTTGTTAGGAAGTCTCTCAGTGTGCCTGCCTTTCTTTTGCCCCATAGCAGCCAGATATGGATCCCTGCTTTCCACAAGCGGCTGGAATCTCAGTCTCTCCAGAAATTCTGCCTGTCTTAGCTTTCGAACCCTGCAATCATGAGAGTATCATGCAGGCACCATGAAATGTAGGTTTGTTCTCCCAGAGCAGATCTGGGAGTTAGGTATTCAGCAGTCCCTGGCCTCCACTCCCTCCCTCCTGAGTTTCTCTTCGTCCTGCTGGTGATCTAGGGTGGGGGAAGGGCTTGGGTCTCGCCGGACCACAGCTTTGATACGTTACCCTGTTCTGTGAGGTTTGCTCTTTTCTCTAGGTGTATGCAATCTGGCGCCATGTTCTTTCCTGTTGCTCTTTCAAGATTAGTTGTATTAATTATATTTTCATATTATATGCTGTTTTAGGAGGACGCCTTTGTCTCACCTCTCATGCAGCCATCTTTAATTCCTTTGCAAGTACTTTTTCTGCATCTTTCTTAAAGGATTCCCTACTTCTCTCCCCCTTGAATCAGAGATTTTTAATTCTCGATCACAATGTAAGTTGGTCATGGGGATGGTAGTACAGCATGGAGAAAATAGTCAATGGTTGTCTAACACCTTTTTACATTGATAGTAGTAACTGCATTAGAGGGGGTAAGGATTTAATAATATGGGTAACATTTGAACCACTGTCCTGTACATTTGAAACCAATGTAAGACTGTATATCAACGACACTTCAATAAAAAAAATTCTTTTTTAGTTTTCTATTATACTCTAATCTCAAAGGTCAGGATTTGTGACTATGTCACCTCTTCTAATAGTGTTTCATTTCAGACTTTGTCTATGGTAAGTGCTTAGCAGTTATTTTTCACAAGAATGAATGTATCAAAGTTCGAGGACTCATTAAAGTACACGTGTTTTGTAAAAAAATACCAATGCAGTACAAAAACTCTTAAATGTTTCTTAAGCGTTGTTAAAACAAACAAACAAACATGGTTTCCTCTTTTAAAAATTCAATGATTACTCTCGAATAGCAAAATATTTTTTTATAAATTAAGTAAATCTTTCGTCAAATACCCTCCTAAAACTTTACAATTTTATCTTTCAGCCTCTCTTGTTCCTGATCACATAATAAGACTTTTATTAACTCTAATTGCTCTTTGATCAGACTTTTGATTATTTACCCTGAGGCTACATTGTAGATTCCAAGTTGTTCTGCACAGTTGTAATTACCATATGTTTTCATTAATCTAATTCTGTTAGCTGGCTGTTTCCTGAGTGGTCTTAGTGTCAATCAATTATCCTGCCAGCCCATGCATCAAAACAATTAGAATGGGGTTTAGTTCTCAAGGTGTAGTCATTAGGGTATTTTATTACACATTTCCAGCCTATTAGAGGGTAACCAGAAAAAGACAAATAGGGGATTTTCAAAGGTAGTTTGTCACTGATACTTAGCACAGAACTACCAGGGACTTATCTATGTGTTTAACATTCTGATCAAAGGATACGGGTCTTGGAAAACATTATTACACACTTGAAAAATGAAGCATGTAGATGTAAGTAATGGAAAAATAATCACGCAAATTGACGTTTTCTTTCAAACACACTGGAAACTCAGCTTCTCTAGTTAACATAGAAATTGTCTTTCACCAAACCACTATACTTAATATGGCTTCCTAGCAATATTTCTTCAAAGAAATAAAAGTGCTTCCAAAAAAACCATAATTTTATCCCTCAAAAATTAGTTATCATATATTTTTTCAAAACTCCAACAGAGTTTGACTAATCCTATATACGCATTACTCTGCACACATTATTTTGTTCCTTCTTCCGTCCTTTCCCTCATTTCTTTAGTCAAACAATCCTGGAGCACATGGATATAACTTGCTTAGGCAACGTCCGGGCAAGAATGTGAACCCTGTGTACTCAGCCAATGAGGAACCAGGGGAGGGACTCACAGGATAAGGAATAAACTGCTTGTTGCAACTGCCCTAAGTGCGCCTGCTCACCAGATGCTCAATCTTGCAAGACCACCATTAAAGCAATGCTTCACTGCTCTCTGTCTCCATGTCCACTTACTGAGTTTGGACCAGAGAGCACGTTTCTCACAGGTTTATTGAAACACTGATTGTCGAGCTCCATCTCAATGGTTTCTGTTTCCGCAGGTCTGACTGGGGCCCAGGAGTTTGCATTTCTAACAAGTTCCCAGGAGGTAGATGCTCACCACACTTTGGGAACCACTGCTCTGCCATATCCCAAACCTCTGCCAGTCTCTTCCACCTTCCTAACTGCCCAGCACCTTGCCCACCACTCTTAACTCTCATCAGAGAAGATCATCACTTCCCAGACAAAACAGGGCCAGCAAGTCCAATTTCTCCCAACTTATTTCTCATTTCCCACTTCCCTCTTCCAACTTAATCTTATCACTACCTTCCCTCACTATCGCCTTTACTTCCACGTGTGAAAGTTTTCTGTCCAAGGTCAGTTTTCCTAAATGTGGACTCCATCACTTGTACTCCCTTGGGAACTTATTTAACCACATATACCAGTATGCAGAATCATCATGACTTGTATACAATTCAAATACAACTTTGTTTTTGTGTTCTCTTGTCCCTTTATGTTTATTCAGTGGAGGAGTCCCTCCCCTCCACCACCACTAGTACAAAAATCCAAACTGTCCTGTGACTTTTCTGGTCATTTGTAGGTAGTATAGAGAGCAAATTACTCTAAATCACTAACAGAATATCCACTAAATAATAATATAGTCCTAAATAATAATCAAAACTGAACTCTTAACCAAGCAGAAGTTTACCTGCTGTAGGCAAACGGGCCTCCTGCCATCAAGAAAAGGAATGTGGTAGTCTGTATTTCTTACTCTTTCCACTCCCACTAGGAAAGGGAGGGTGGGACATTCTTACTTGATTAATGCCAGTGTGAGATACTTTATGCTCTCTAGTCCTGTTCCATGCTTGAAGTTGACTTTCTTCATAGGTACATTTGTGGGTTCCTCAGAAGCCCCTCAGGAGCGCACCTTCCACTTACTCCATCATGGGGCCAACGAGTTGATGCCTTTTTGGCTCCTGGTTTGGGGGTCCCCTCCCCATAGGCCCCTCTGTCTCATTACCACCATCGGCGGTCCATTCGGGCAAGAGTCAGAATGCCAGCGTGCCGATTCTCAGGTGCAGTGCAGGTCTGGTTCAGAGGTGGTCCTCACACATCCTTGGCCCTGGAAAATTCTTGAAAGGTATTTTCTTTCTGGATGTGCACAGGTAGGTTTTAACTTTCTTGGTGTGAGTCGGATACCAATCCTCTGTGTCTTGTGTCAGGGAACCCAGAACATGGCCCCAGGGAATCCCAAGAAACCTAAGTTTCCATCTGTACAGAGCGTCTGGTGCCTCGCTTCAGAATTTCACATCTACTGCTTCTTGGTGCTTTGGGGGAAATTTTCAACTACGATTCTGTTACAAAAGCATTCACTACTTTCCGGTGTACTTATCCTCCTTAATCAGCTCTTCCCCTGTGGTGTGATCACATACTCAAGTTAAAATGAGATAAAATGCATCTTTAACCTCCCCTCAGTGTCACATCCTTCTCTTTCCCTTTTCAGACAAATCTCTATACTCTTTCTTCATTTCTTCATGTTTCAATCACTTCCCATCCTACTGAAATTTGATGTTAACCTCTGCCCTTCCCTGAAAGTTGCCAGTGACTTCCTGGTTGCTTTTCTATGGGTATTTTTCAGCCCTTCTGGAAGCTGACTTCTCATTGGCATTCCATATAGTACAGACAGTTCCCTTCCCAGGATCTTTCTTCCTTTAGCTTTTGTGACAGCACTTTCCCTTAGCTCCCTTTATGTTTTCCTCTCTTTCTCTCAAAGGCTTCATTTCCCCCCCACCCCCAAGACCATTCCTCAAATATTAGAGAACGTATACCCAATTTTTCACTTTTGATATCTTGTCTATATCTTCTTCCTAGGAAATTTCAACATTCGACACATTCATTGACAATAGCTTACAAACTGATTCCCACCAATCTTCACTTGGCATCTCAAATTCAACATGAGTAAAACACCAGCTGCCAACACACCCTTCTTCCTACATTGCCAGTCAATTCTCCAGTAGCACTTGATTCTTCCATTACCTCTGGTATTCATTCTTCATATCCACTTTTTAAAAAGTAGAAGTAGCAGCTAGCATCAGCAGGAAAGCCTACTATGTACTGCACTGTAACTATGCATTAGGCAGGTATTTTGTAGATAAGGGCATTTCAGTTCAGAAGCTAAAAAACTTGCCCTAGTCAGAACCGTTAGTTGACAAGGCAAAGATTTAAACCCAGATCTGGGCAGGTCCTCTTAGTCACTATGCTATGCTGTGTTCTAATAGCTCTGGAATGTACCCCTTCTATAAATCCTCAAGCTTAGTGCATGCCTTATAGCTTTGGATAAAATCCAACTTTCTTTCCATTGCAAGCAAAGCCCTTCATTATCTGGCTCCTGCATCCCTTCCTACATACCCATAAAACATCTGGACTACAGCCACACTGAAATTCCTGCATTTGGATTCAACTCCTGTTAATCCCTTCTATCAAGAATGCCCAGCATCTGACAAACAATCAAATGGTCTCAGGGTTCAGGACAGTGAGATCTTTCCTCTGTTCTCACAAAGCACCCTGGACACCTTCTCTCATAGAATCTACCACAGAATATTATATTTTACTGTCTTACTCCCCACTAAACACAAATGTTTTTTGGTCTTTCATAAAAAGACTGTGCTTACCTTATCACAGGTGCTTCAAAGACTAGAGTACATTTTTACTGATCTGCATTAGGAAAATACCAATCTTAATTGTTCCTACTGGTATAGGTATCGAAATCTATATATTAAAAAAAGGAGGGACAGGGAAACTCTAACTGTCAGAAATACAATGTATGATATGTGTTTATTTAATGCATTAAAATAAATGTAGATAGTTCATTAAAAATATTATAGTGATGTAATAAAAGTAGGCCATTAAAAGGTTTTATTTTATGGTTAAGTTTTTTTAAGCACAAGTATCTTCTCCATGATTCATGAAGCCAAACTCTGAGATTTCAAATAAATTACTGGGCAATTATTTGAGATAAGGCAAAATTCTCTTTTGGTAACAATTTTGACTTTAGCAGTGTGCAAAAGTGAGAACAAAAATCAAGTTCCCAAACTTTCATAACAACTGTTAGCTTCCCCAGTGACTCACATCACATTCAGAGAACATGACTGCTGGTCAATCAGCAGCATAGGAATATCGGAAAGAGCAGAGATTCAGCACAGAATCCAACTCTGAACTGACTATCACCTACTCATTAAACAAGCTCTTTAAGTCAAGGATATTTGAGACAGATTGTTGAAGGGACACGTTAATTCTTGCTCTAGTTTTATATATGTTGCCCTGTATTAATTTTGAATCTAAATTATCTAAATTTTCTATAATACCAAATGTATTTGCTAATGCTACTTAACTCTTGGCATTTAAGAATGTTCAAAGAAATTTCTCCCTTCTTCCACAAAATACATTGCTGATTGTGTTACTTGAAAACCCTTTATAAGGGTTCATATGATAAATTCCATGTAAAATTCAGTGGTAGGAAATAATCCGATTTTCCAGTTGAACTGGTATGCATTCCTTTGTCAAATAGTTAAAACCATACTGCACGGCACATTGTCCTTGGACTTTGACTGCAGGAACGCCAGAACTTATGACTTATTTTTGGTCCCTTTTGCTCATGTTTTGATGTTGAAACCATCCTAAATTGTTTTTGCCTTTAGACACTGAGATATAAAAATAAATAAAATGAGACATAAGTATCAACAAGCTGACAGTAACAAGCAAATTCTCCTTTTAAAATCTCCTTACATATTTTGTCTTATCCAGCTACCAATCTGGTCATGTTAATCGTAGAGTGTTAGAGAAAGCGAACACATCAGAGTTCATTCTGCAATAATTTTCCAGACAGCCTAGGATTAAATAAGGCACTCACTGTATATCTTCTGGCTATAAAGTATTTTTTTTCTGGTTAATACACTTTATTACAAGCCTCAGCCGAGTATTGTGTATAAGAAGTAAAAATTGTCACTGACCAGTTTTTTTACAACTTGCAAAATCTCTGTAAGACTATAACTGCTTGAGAGGTACATATAAAAATATAAAGATATATCCTACAAAATAAGTTGATAAAAGAAATTAGGTTTAATTGTATTTGAAAAGCAAAAGTCCAGTAACCATATAGCTTGTATAGCAGGTGAAGTGGAAATTCAAAATTCAGTCATTATTTCAAAAATTCATTTGCTGTAGGGGGAAAAGATGCTCTTGATAGTTACTAAACCAGAGTTTGGATAAGGTGGGCTTGAGAAATGCATGTTGTAAGTTATATGACCTATTCAAAAATTACACAATTGGAAGTCTCCGAGATGTTTTCAAAGATTGTGGAATTATCAAAATTTAATTTACACATGATTATAATTTAGAGAAAAACAAATACACATGTGAATCTCTCAACTTTTTAGGGACAGAGTTAACGCTGAAAACTCCAGGAAGTTCAGTATCATCAAGTTTGAGTTATGTATTACTGGGATACGTGTCGCCTTCCATCTAAGCTTTGAAGGCCCTGAGCCCAGGATTTCTCAATGGGAGAAATTTGAAGAATATGTTCCAATAAATTTTGCTAGTTTGGGAAGACTAAATTCTGAGGCTTAGACTTTATGTCAAGTTTCTAAGGTAGAAAAATGAAATGTTTAAAGAAATAGCAACAGAGATGAAACACGATGTATTTACTGGGCCTCTTTATTTTCTTCTCAGGTCTTATGAAAGTAAAGGTTCATGGGATTGACGAGTTCACAGACAGGATAAGACAGCGGAAATGGGATGAAATGCTCTTCAGAAGGATTAAGAATAATAGTAGGCCTGAAAGCAAGACCTAAGGATTACAAAGAGTATGCCAAAGGGGATGGAAAGTAAATAAACATTTCTGAGAAACTGAAATATGTAGTAATATGAAAAACTGAACAGAGGTTATAGAGAAGTTTGGGATGACTTAAGAGTAAAAATAGGCACCTGGGAGGGTGCCAAAGGACAGATTCTGACAATAGCTCTTTTTTAGTGGAAATATTAATTGTGTTCAAATCAATACACAAAGACCTACCTATATTTAAATTATTTCAAAGCGAAAGCATGCCATTATACATCTCTGTAGACACCTTATTCCAGTTCAGGAAAGAATTCTAGAGCCTGCGTAGCACACTCGGTAAGGGAAGCCACCCAGGTTCTGACTGAGTGCCATGCTGATGAAACTGGTCTGGAAACTTTTTTTTTTTTTTTTTTCAGATTATAGTGCATAGCCTGTTCGCTGCTATGGCCATCCAGCGGGCGGGAGTCATGCCACATTGCTTGAAGGCCTCAGAGAACTCCTGCCTACTTTGCTCACAATTTCTCCATTTCAGCTAGTCTAGCAGAAGCGTCACCACCCTGCTGTTATCCATCTTCTGCACACGTCCACCCAGTGTATCTGAGTTTCAGTGGGCTTGACTTCTGTGCTGATGTCCCAGGATCCTGCTGTGGTTGACCTTGTTTTGCCATTAGACATTAAGTATGACTTGTAGGCAAAGCTGATGAAACTGGTCTGGAAATTTTTTTTTTTTTTCAGATTTTAGTCTCCAATTATCTACTGAAGAAATTTTGGCATTGTTATCATTTAGTCCTAGACTTTTCTCACTGAATGAACATGAATGCTTGATTCCTGTTATAGTTCTGTATACCTATCTTGCAAAATGCATTTCAATTCATTAAGCCACCTTCAGTTTGGGGGTTTACCAAGGTTTACTACCATGATTACAATGCATGACCATAAAACTTAAGGGAATATTTTGCCTATTTTTATATAGTGTTCTATTCAACTTTTGTCTTTTTAAATCAGATTACCAAGGTCGATTCTGCAGGCCAAGCAAGTATCGTAATTGGTAAAGTCTGCTTATCACTAAGTCTGGTAATATGTGGCAGATGGAGTCAGTGTATAGAATATATATATATATATATACTTTCAGTGACCAGATGAGGCATCTGGACATTCTTAAATTAATATCCAGAGGTTCCCATATTCTTTTATATAATGTTAAATATGGGTGGTACAAATAATTCACATACTATCTTAGTTCATTATTTAATTATCTTTGTACCCTTTGATAATACAGTAGTATCTGTTTCTGATACTAGCCCCTTCAAAATTTAATTTCTACTTCACAATAGTATTTCAAGTCAGAACAAATATATACACCTATGTCTCGGCATCTTCAGATTAATCATACATCATACACTTTTTGGATTTAGGAAAATAGGCTATCACCTATAAGGTAAATGTACTAAAGTGAACTTTCAAAGGCAGAGCTGTGGACTTTTTATCTGATTAGATATTTACTTGATCATGGGGAACAGGGATTTTAAGCAAGAGGTCATTGGCTCTATTGTTATAGAACGGGATGAGAAACCAAATTGTAATGGAAATAATATTTATATCAAATATTAGTTGATGCTATCCAAAGTTAAAATCATTCATTCGCATAAAGAACACAAGGTAATGAATTGTTACAGAACTGAATAATCCCCAAGATAAGGGTAAGCCCAGGTGAAGACAGGTAGTGGTACTGATAGTCCCTTCCCCCCAAAATCTACAGACACATACACACATACATAATATAAAAATATGTACACTTATATATATATTTTAAGTTATTTTTTACAATCTGAGTATTGATAGCATTTACATGCACTATAGCAAAATATGTCATGTTTTCATCTGTTCAGCTTAGCAATTCCTTTAGAGCAGCAAATACACCATAACTTCAGGGAAATATAGGGATTTGTGTTTAGAAGATGTCTTAGAAACTTGGCTATTTAATGGAAAATCCTAAAGGAAAAATCTATAGGAAAATTTTCTTCTAACGGTGGAACAGTTTATCATTGACATGGTAATACATGTTTCAGAAAACAAAACAAATATCTGCTTTGCGGTTAAACAAATTTGGAAAACATGGATTCAACAAAGCTGATAGGGTTTCTTCACTGCAGGACTGTTTAGGCCTTTGACTGCCTTACCAAGTTTCACAGTGGGAGGAAGAGGCTATTGTAAAAGTATGGTGCCTCTGACCACAGACTCATTTACTCAAAGAATGTCTATGCGTAACTCATGAAATGCAATTTGGGAAACAATGGCTGAAAATATAAACCATACCAGCATGTCACGCTGCAGAGTTGTTCTGCACAGCTCTTCATGATTGTTTATGTTCTTACTTGGGATGGCCATGCAGATCTCATAACTAAACAGCAACCACAAGATCCAAAATCTCTGCATTTGATCCATGTGATTGCCAATCCCATCCTCGTGTAGTACCTGAAAATATTTACTGTAATTTTTAAAAATAAACCTTGGCATAAAATTTCAAAAAAAAAAAAACCCAGTTATTTAGATTCAAGGACAGAAATGCATATATAAGGCTATCATGAAAAATCAAACTGCCATATTTTTACTACCCTTTTAATTCAGTTAGGAAGAACCATTATTAAAAATTAGAAGTTAGAATTACAGCTGATTCATACCGTTTTCACAAGTAGGGCAAGTTTAGAAAGCAAGAAGAATGCCTTTCAGGCCTCTACCTCATATCAGGTGCATTCAATACTTAGGAGGCTGTCAAGAAATGGTTTGACATTCTACCACCAAAAGCAGAAGCTTGAGTCTTTGTTTCCTAGTGTTGTGGAAAGAACATTGAACTGGGAATCTGAAGTGAATCCCAGTCTTAGTTCTGCCCCTAACTAGATACCTGACCCAAGAGAAGTCCTGCTGCTTTCCGAATGTGCTCAAATATAACATGTCCATGTTGCAGTAGATGATCTTCCAGCCTTTCTACTGCTGACATTCTGTAATTTCAGTATGATAACAAGATGAACTGCTGGACTTTGTTCACTATGCAGAAGAACATAAAGTACAGTGTTAGCCTAATGCTAAAGTTTGAGCTGCAAGTAGCAAATGCTTATGCAAAATAGAAAAAAAAGGCATTTCTTCTGGAAGGTTGAACTGTAAAGGTGTCCTTTCTGAGAAGACAAAGTAGAAAAAAAACCCTCTTGGGGGTGCTATTAACCAAAAACCACCATCTTCACCAGCTTAACAGTTTGGCAAGCAAGGTTCAATCTGGATGTCTACATACAGTATCCCTGCCTCTCAGCCCTACATAACCATGTGGGGCAGCGCTCTGGGCACATCTTGCTGAGATTCATGTGTTGGATGTCCTTCAAGACCTCATTTTGTTATCATCTATCTGTTCTGTCTCAAATTCCTCTCTGTCCACAGGTAAGTGCTTTTAAATCTCTCTATTAAAGCTCTTCTCTTGATCCCTAGCCACGACCACTCAATCTGCTTCTCTGTACACCCTGGCTACTATAAAGTCTCCATTCGCTTCTTCTCCTGCCACCCACCATCCACACATGACCGCACTAGAGCGCCGAGTTCTCCAGGCTGCCCACCTCCGCTCAGCTTACTTGGTAACCAGCAGACAAACCCATTGGCTGTCTTTCAATCCTTATCTTACTTGATCCTCAAATTCAACATTTTGGCTATTCTCTATATTATAAAATCTCTATTCTATAGCTCTGGTGATAACATCCTATCCTATTTCTACTATCATCTCTGATTTTTATTGCTTTATAAATATCAATGTTCCCTAAACCTTATCTTTTGTCCTCTTTTCTTCTCTGTCTACAGAAATCTTTTAAAATATCTCATCCATACCTGAAACTTCCAACTTTTATCACATACTGGTAATTTCAAAGCTAAAATCCAGACCCCTTCCCTGAACTCCCTCATAGGCAATCTCTTCTGGAAATCTTCCAATCATGGTAAGTATAAAATGCATGAAATAGAATTGGTCATTTTTATTTTCTTCTGTTTTCCTTTATCTTTCCACATTATCTAAGGCACATATTCATTACTAAAGCAACTTACAAGCCTACAAAAACACTAAATATAAGATTTGAAATGTTCTTTAATGAACCCACTTTTCTAACTGCTTCTTTCACTCCACCACTTGGCTCTCTGAATCCCATCCCTGTCTTAGTTAAATACATCCTTTTCTCACCTCAGCTGCTTTAACTGTAGAACTGAAATGATAACTCTCACACAGCTGTGGCATGAGTCAGATGATATAATGCATTTAAAAGACCTGGAACGCAGCAGGAGTGCAATAAATGGTAGAATATTATTATTGTTGGAATTATTTTTATTACTAGTAGGATTATGAGGTTCCATAAATTGCAATTCAACCATATCTACCACTAACTTTATTTGTTATAGTAATAATAGTTTGGGGTTGAACTTGATCTGATTTACTAAATCAGCATTTTTTCAAAAGCTGCATAACAGCAAAAGAAAAGATTATAGACTAACTCAACATAATCACAACTTAATTTAGAATTGCAGACAGATATGGTATATTGAGCATCAGCTTTCAAATTTTAATTAGAAAACACCCTTAGGCTATTCTGTATCAGAAACATAACTTTGTAGTTACTGAGTCAAATCCAAGAATGTTTTTGTTAGTTAATGAAACTAACACATGCCTTTGTATTAATAGAAAATTTCCTAGTTAATTGCATAGTAAATTCTTTATCCTTTTAGAACTTTAACCTTTGGGACTGAATTTCCCATTTGAAATAAGAAATGACTATTCAGGGAATATTTGGTCCATTCTAGCACTTGTTTTAAGATTCAAAACTACATTCAAGTGTTCAGGTAAAGGGGCCAGGCTGAAAGCTTGACTTCAGTGGGACAATTCACGGTCAGGCTTTCACCAAGAACACATTCCAGGTGAGTGAGCTCAGGCTGAAAAGGATATTGGACCTAACACATTGTATTATAAAGGAGAGGGTGAAATACTCTCTTTTTTTGAGGCTTCCAGTTTAAGATGGCACTTGACCAAGAAGTTTCATATTTGATGGCTTCCTATAATGACCTCCAAAGACACAGGAAATAAAACTCACCTTACATCCAAACGAAGCCTGACATGTCAATTGCCTGACTATTGGAGGAAACCTGACAACTTTTGTTTGAGGTAAATTGAAAAAAAAAAATATATATATGTATATATATTCTGAACTTCACCTTGTAAATCCAGTGTCTTGAGTTTGATTTTCAAAGTCCAACTTCATTTTTTAAAACTCTCTTCCCATTAAAAACTGTTCATGAACTGAGTACAAAGGTTCAAGGCTTTTAAAAACAGCTTATTGCTTTTCTTTCTCTTTGTTACTTTATACTCAGACCAGTAGAGAGTTAAGAATCAGGAAGTGGAAAATGTAGCTTGAGAAAATTTCCATGGGTGACAGATCACCTGGGAGTCATTTTGGGGCTCAGGATAGCTGAGTGGTCAATAGGATAGCCCTTGTTAATGTTTAAGTAAAAGTGGTTGATGAAGCTTCTCTAACGTGGGACAGCTTGTGTGAAGTTATTTTCCCAATTCTTCTCTTAAAGAAGAGGGTGAATCATCAGAAGCCTGAATCTTCAGACCCTTCGTTCAGGGTGGAGCGTAGCCCTCCCCATCTCTGCTCTACTCTGAGTCCTCTATCTTATAGTAAGGTTTTTCTCTAAGTTTACAAAAAATTGCACCCACCTTATACTTAAGATCTATATATAACACACTTCTCTGCATTATCTTAAGTTGTATACAAAAATGAACTAGTTGTATATGCATATATTCCAACTATTAAAATGATTTTGTCTACTTTATAGTTTTTTAAAAAATAGGCCACACACACAAACAATATTTTCATAGAACTCCTAAACTGGCCTTGGGATAGGAGGGAAGTCAAATTACAATATGTTATGAATAGTAAAGTTGAAAACAGATTAAAGACGTCCCCAAGCCCAAGACCTGGTACATATATTTGGTACATGTTCTGGGCACTTATTTTTTGAGGTTTCCCTTCAACTATTTCCACTGTATTATATTTCTATCTTCCTACATAACCAATAAACCAATAGGCCTCAAAAAAAAAAAAGCAGGAGGGAATAGGGCTGGAATCAGCTGGAAAAAGTATAGACAGACAGACAGATAGATAGACTTTATATTCCTCTTCATATAACTAAGGAATGAAAAGTATATATAGAAAACAGCCTAAAATAAAAAGTAGGTTATCCAATTGGTTTACAAAAGCAAACCCAAATGCTATCCATAAAAGCACACCTAAAGAACGTGCCATAGAAAGATTAAAAATAAAAATCCAGATAAGGGTAAATCATCCAATCAATGTGAATACAAGGAACACAATACTATGAATTTAAGTGGTATTTCATACACCAATATTGCAACATTGATGATTTGTACAATATATATATATTTTTATCCTTATTTATTTATTTTTATTTTGCTATTATTAATATACAATTACATGTGTAACATTATGATCACTAGACTCCCCCTATTATCAAGTCCCCACCACACACCCCCATTGCAGTCAGTCCATCTGCATAGTAAGATGCTATGGAATCACTACTTGTCTTCTCTGTGTTATGCTGCCTTCCCGGTATCCCCCCACCCCACTCCCGCTACATTATGAGTACTAATTGTAATAGCCCTTTTTCCTCCTTATCCCTCCCTTCCCACCCATCTTCCTCAGTTCCTTTCCCTTTGGTAACTGTTAGTCCATTCTTGGGTTCTGTGAATCTGCTGCTGTTTTGTTCCTTCAGTTTTTTCTTTGTTCTTATACTCCACATATGAGTGAAATAATTTGGTGCTTGTCTTTCTCCGCCTGGCTTATTTCACTGAGCATAATACCCTCTAGCTCCATCCATGTTGTTGCAAATGGTAGGATTTGTTTTCTTCTTATGGCTGAATAATATTTCATTGTGTATATATACCACATCTTCTTTATCCATTCATCTACTGATGGATACTTAGGTTGCTTCCATTTCTTGGCTATTGTAAATAGTGCTTGTACAATATATATTAAAGATAGAGGAGCTAGAGGGTATTATGCTCAGTGAAATAAGTCAGGCAGAGAAAGACAAATACCAAATGATTTCCCTCATTTGTGGAGTATAACAGCAAAGCAATCTGAAGGAACAAAATTTCAACAGACTCACAGACTCCAAGAAGGGACTAGTGGTTACCAAAGGGGAGGGGTGGGGAGGGAGGGAGAGGGAATTGTGGGGTATTATGATTGGTGCACATGGTGTGTGTGGGGTCACGGGGAAGACAGTGTAGCTCAAAGAAGACAAATAGGGACTCTGTGGCATCTTACTACACTGATGGACAGTGATTGCAATGGGGTATGGGGGGGACTCAGTAATAAGGGTGACTGTAATAACCACATTGTTTTTCTTGTGAAACCTTAATAAGAGTGTATATCAATGATATATTCATGAAAAATAAATAAATAAAGACCTTGTAGACTGTCAGTTAAAAAAAAGATCAGACAGGAACATTTACAAAATGAGTAATACTGTATTTAAACATATAAAGAAAAAAACTCTTGTAACTCAAAGGCAAATGGACAGAAACACTAGAAGAGAGGGAAAAAACAACTTGTCTCACTATTTGAACTTAAGTATGTAACAGATAAGGATGACAAGGATCTGAAAAATAAAACAGTCCAGGGCTTGTATGGTGGCTCAAAGCAAGGGGGGTCCAGACTCCTTTCATTACTCTGCCTCCCCTAGGTTTGCTACCACATCTATATTCAGGACTACAGGAGACAAGAGAGAAACTTCTGTTCGTGTCCCGGTAGACAGAAATTATGTACATGTCCCATGTAAATGGGATTATTTATTGTCTAGGAATCTAAATAATACAGCCTTTATTCTGAACTAAAAATCAGGAGTTCTCCAAGAAGACAAAATTGGATTTTGGGGAAACCCAGTAATATCTGTTTCATATCACATTTCTTTTAAATGTCAGTGTTTGATTCTGACCCATGAGCAGAAGAACAATATTTCAAAAGTTCCCAATAGACTATAGCTATTAAAATATAATGAGCTTTGATATTTATATATGCATTATGATCTGCAGGGTTTCCGCATCTGTTTGGAAGAGAAAACTCTCATAAAATTGCCTTTTTTTGCCTTAATGTAGACAATGATTAATTAGTGTTGGTTTAGACTAAACAACTTATCCATACAAATAAATATCACATTTGTTTCTCTCAGAAAGGCATATGCTTTTAATGGTAAGATATTTAAATTTTGTTTTATATAATATTTAATTCTCATTAAATCACTTTATCTTCCAAATGGTCATTTTTTTCTGTGATTTTATAACACAAATCATACTTCTATAGCTATATCCCTAATATTTTTTTGTTACTGATAGAGTTTGATACACTACCTAAAATTCAGTATCCCAATGCTCACCATATTATCAACTCATTAAAAAAAAAATCAGCTCTGTAGAAAACTGAGATCTCTGAAGAAAAGAAAATCCTCTATATGCTCAAACCAGTGAGGAAAATGAATTTTCCCTTCCCCATTGAAATCCATGAGCTATTCATTATGCAGGATTTTAGTAATCATCCTCAGGATTCATTAGTCTGAGGATTATATTTAATGTTATTTATCAATAAAAAGTTTCAGTTATGAATCAAAAGGTATCAACATGTTTTTTTGAATAAAACAAATACAACTGAATACAATTCCTTAAGTGTATATAGTATTGTCAGAAATATTCAGAAATACTTGAATATACAGCCAGGACCACCATGTAGGAATTAATGTTTCATAAGATACAATTTAATGGAGAATACATAAAATAGGTATTTTTAGGGATAGCAATAACTAAAAATAATCACTTCTTTTAAATCACAACAGTAATAACTTACAACTAAGTTATTAAAGAAGAAGAAGGAAGAGGAGGAAGACAACAATGAAAGACCTTTTGGTCAATTAAAAATACTCTTATCTTTTTTCCTCAGTTCACAAGCTGGCTGCCCTTTGCTTCGTTTGGTTGTGGAATATTGTCGGAGAAAAATAATGGATTCCCGTTTTGACTTACCACTAATTTGCTGCGTAGCCTTAAGTGGGTCTCTGCATTTCTCTGCTTAATCTCCTTGTTTCTAAAATGAAGGCTTGGACAGATCACATGATGCAAGGGAGCATTTAAGCTCTGCCTCATCAAGTGACTGTTCCAATAAATCCTTGTTTACCAAAACGGACAGAAACACTAGAGGGTATTATGGACCTCTGCTCTAGATCGTAAATTGAGTGATTGATTGACAGATGATCATTTTATTATTATACTTCATAATTTTCAAGTCTTCTTCTGTAAGAAATATTAGAAAATACAGTTTAAAATAAATTTTAAAATATATATCTTGGGACATTTGGTGAAAGCTGAGTAAGATTTGTAGATTATATAATAGCATTATAAAAATGTTAAAAAAAATCTCAGCCTCATTAAATTTTGGGGGATTTTAATTTCAATGTCATTTATGATCTCTGTAAGCTCTAGAAAAGTTTTATGCACTTTTATGTTAATAAGGAATTCACTTCACTAGTAAAAATATAACATTACTTCTATTGTTTGCTAATAATTGGCATCAGATTATAATTTACTCTTTCACATGATAAACTAGTCTTGAGTGTTCTGAATTGTCTCTAATTGTATTAATGATACTAATATATGTAAAGAAACATATTCAAATGAACTGCTTGACTAAACAATAAATGAAATGATTTCAAACTTTTCTAAAGTTCTTTCTCTCATCATTAGATCCTATCTTGACAATTATAGGGGAAACAATTTTAGGATAATCATTCCTAATACATTCATATATTAGTAATATTATTTTTCTCCAACTATTTTTGCCTAAAGTTTAAGTCAAGCATTTATTCTCAGGTCCCTGTTTATATTCCATATTCCAACCTATCAGTCAAACTGTGATTATGCCCAGACATGATGTCACACCTATCTATAGCATTATTTGATTGGCAAGGAGGCTGGTTATACATGAAACTGACATCATGTCTCTGCATAATAAAGCATTCTTTTGACAGTGTATTTGTCATGGACTCGTTATGTAAAAACCAGTTAGAAGTTGTTGTTTTTATAGAATTTCCCCAGTGTTATAGTAATCCAAATTTTCTACAGGAACAAAAAATACAGCACCTCTTTTTAGACATACAACATGCACCTTGAAGCACATTTGGGGAAAGTTGTTGAAGGTCACACACAATAATTTACTTTTTTTATTCCTGATATGGCACAGTATTAATGTTCTATGACAAGAGGTCAGCAGACAATGGCTGACGGTCCAAATGCAGCCCATTGCTTGTTGTACTGGGTCCTATGAGTTAAGATTACGATTTTTTTTAAATGATTGACACAATTCAAAAGAAAAATTTTATTTCATGACGTGTGACAATTATATGAAAACCAAATCTCAGTGTCCATGAATAAAGTTTTATTGAAACACGGCTACACTCATTAACATTTTTCGCTATGGCTGCTGTTCTGCTACAATGGCAGATTCAAATATTTGCAACCAAGATCATGCGGCCTACAAAGTCAAAAACATTTATTGATCTGGCCTGTTACTGAAAAAGTCCCCTCTCTATGGTCTGTTGATAACTAAGGGAGCTTTCATAGATCCTATAAATACTGAAGATTATTTCCAGATTCAATGGAAAATTGTGGTATTTGTGAGCTAGCCCACTATTCCTGTATCTGTGTGTATATGTGTTATGTGGCTAAATACGGCAATTTATTTTTATTTATTTTTTTGTATTAAAAAGTTATTTATTTATTGTGAATCATTTTCAATACCACTTACTACTTATATATCTGTTACCCAGAGCAAGTTTAAATACGGCAATTTAAATAAAATGATGGAAGTATATTTCAAATGAAAGTCCAAAAATAGAAGCCTTGGTTTTAGATTGTCCTTTATATTTGAGTCCTAGTTCAGTATAGTTAAATATGAATAATAATTATAAATTAGTTCTCCATGATCAGTTATTATTTCTTATTGTTTCAGAGGTAGACTGTATTTCTACTCAAAGAATACACATGAAGAAGGTGGGACACAAGAGAAGAAACAAGTCAAGAAGTGACCATTTAGAATAGCTGAAAGATGTAACAAAATGCTGATAGCACTTTAACCTAACAGTTTATTCAGGAAGTTAAAAATGAAATTCATATTGCAAAGCGAACTTCCCATAAATTTTAAATATAGGTTTACCAGTGACAATGGTTACACACTTCTATGCACTTCAATGACAATGATAACAATAATACCATTTTATATTTTATATTTATCTTAAGATTTACAGTTTAGAAAGATCTTAGTGGGGACTACTGATACAGAGGATTAGTAAAGAATGCTTAATTTAGCACAGTCTAGCTATGGAATTCATTGATGTAGATGAACCAGGTACTATCTGTAGATCAAATTTGATTCTTGTTTCTTAAGAATACTCTGTGGAAGGTTAGTGAATAGAGCAAACTTCAGCAATAAGCATATATTTGTTTCATTCTACTTTTCAAAAATTTACAGTAGTATAGTGATAACATTTTAGATTTTACAAGTTATTTCCATATATACCATTTGTAGTACAAAATGCCACTTAGATACCTCACTTTTTGGCAAACGGCTATGAGTTTATCCATCAAGCACTTTTCCTGCATCATTTGGCTGTAGGGTATCTTTGGTGGCCATATCTGGAGTGACCAGGTAATTTTTCTCCAAACTGGGATATTTTTAATAGTAATATGAGAGACCATTAATAATTACACAGTGAAAACAGCTATAAATTGAAACAGGTCCAGGAAATCCAGGACTGTCCATCATTAACCAGGATTTCACCCTAGTTTTGTGCTTATTTGAATAATATTAAATTCTAAAAGTTAAAAGAACTTGTTTCAGAAAAATGACAGCACCTTTTCTTTTTTAAGAAGCTCTTTATGCACGACAATAAGTATGTTTATTTATACTGCTTGTCTTGTGTTAAAAAAACAACTTAAATAATGATAATAAGATGTGGGTATTAGGTAAAAGAACCTAGTACCGTAAACTAATTTATAAATGTGAATTGCTTTCTTTCATAGCCAATTATATGATTAAATACAATTAATTGCCTTTTACTAGTATTTTAAAATAAATGATTCTAAGCTCCTCTGAATTCTAATAAATAGCAGAGTAGATAATCATTGAAAGATGTGGAGATTAAAAAGAAATTTTAAGTACTTAAAAAAATTAGTGTTAAGACAAAATGAAATAAAATAAAGGAAAGCAATAAATATTTAAGGTTTATTCTAATGTAATAAACATACGTGCTTTCTGTAATGAAGTCCGTGTGGTCACAAATACTATGATTTCTGAAAGGGATGTCATGGAACATCTATTCCAGTCCCTTACTTTGTAGATGAAATAACCACAGTATAGATGACTATATCCATCAAGCCTTTTTCAGGTGCAAGTGATATAAATCCAACTCATACAGACTAAGGCAAAATGAAAGTCATTTGTTAGGTGATATAACTGAAAAATCCAAGGTAGCACTAGATTAAAATTTTACAGAATTCAGGAATCAAAGGGTGTCACAAGGATTCCTCTTTGAGGAAGTTCTCTCATGGAAAAAATGGCTGCTAGCAACTCTACACTTATATTTCTCATCTCAGTGACTCAGTGGAAAGAGTCAGACCAAAGTATGGTATTTGAGACTTATGGATTCTGATTGGGGCATGTGTCATCTCTAAACCTATCTGGGGAGTAGGGGAGTGGAACAGACTTGGGCCACATGCCCATTTATGGGTCTGTAGGATGGAGGTTACCATGCCTAAAGTGTATGGACTGATGGTGTGGGAAAGAGGTTTTTCCTAGCATGCCCCTCCCCTCTACCCCCTTGTCAAGACAGTATCATTACAGAAAGAAAGGGAGATGATACCAGCTACAACATTGGGGTTGACATTAGATGTCCACCACAGTATGTGCTTGTTCACAGACGCATGAAATTTGTGCTGTACTGTGCATGAATTATCCTATGGAAGAATTACATAAAATGTAATTCTTAAACCATGGTGAACTTATTTGATTATGTAGGGATCATTAAAATTTATAAAAATGCTATGATATAGATATAGAATACAAAGATAAAAATGATACCTGCTCTTAGAGAGATTACATCTAACAGGAAGAAGATATGAGATGGACTGTGTTGTGGTGCCAATGATCAATATTCCTAAAATTGCCAAGCAAAAGTCTTAGGCATAGTCTGATTTTATCAGATAGTATATGCATGTATTAATTTTAATAAACTGAAATACCATAAATTTTCCAAAGAATATTTTCTTATTTTTTCCAATTGGATGGAAACATAGCTCTTTTTAAAATATAGTTATATAAATAATAGCATTAGTTTTTCTTATTTTTATCTCTTATAAATAAGTTTAAATACGAGTATATTTGTTTAAACCCTCCTTTGCATATAAATATATATTTAATAAGATTAAATTTCTAACATATATTTCAGCATTCCAATTCTAGATTCTTTTTTAACTATAAAAAATATTTTATAGTTCCCAGTAATTATATTTTTGTCAGCTTACCTAAATATTTATAAATGAGAAAAAACAAACTTCATTCAATGAAAATCTTAGATTCACAGAAACAAATTTTCAAAGTATTTACCAATTTATTCCATTTGGTTAAAACAATTAAAAAAGTTTAGTATAAAGTACTCTATTAGCTATTCTTTAGAGCATTTTACAGACAATAAAGAAAATAATTTTACCAAATTCCCTTAATTTTTGTAGTTACAAAAGGACACCAAGTCTCAAAATAAAGTGGACAGAGGGTCCTAATGTTTGTTTTAACCAAAGTAGCTACACAACTACTGTCTCTTTCAATTGCTAACCCTTAATAAGCACTTCACTGAAGCATTTTCCAGATGTGTAAATGGAAATCGCTTCAGAAGCAGATGGCTAAACATCCATCAAAATCAGAAGACAAAACTTATTAAAAGCCACAAAGTTAATTGGTCCAGCAATGCAAGACATAATGGTTTCTTCCTGACACCTTAAAATCTAGCAACACTGGTAAATCTACCATAATCAATTCTTATAAATTCTAGTTTTATTTAATTACTATTTTAGGATTATTGCCAAGTTATGCTTCACTTTCTGACATAATATTGTATGGGTTTTTTTTTTTAGTATTTTTTTAAGCTGAATGTTTAGGTTGCCTTCACTTTTTAGGACTTGGTTTTACCAACTGAAGATTATTTAATAATTCATCATATTGAATCTGAAAGTAGTAAAGACAAGGTTTCAAAAGCACAATTCAGATGCCTCTTTTACCTCTGAGTCTATAAATTGACATTTATAGCATTGGCTATTAAGGGGATTTTTCTGAAAATATAAATAAATGGAAGTAGAACTTACAGAATGCCCCAAGTCATATAGGAAGATAAATCTTCCTAATTATGTTTTATTTACAGTTTTGCTCTTTTCCAGCCTGTAGACTAAGAAGTCTTATATGTCGCTAATGATCATTTCTTCTAGGAGAGAAAAATGACTCAAAACATCATACATAAAGCTCCCCTCCCCCCAACTTTTGGCAGCCTGTCAGTAAAACAATTAAGAATATATTCAGAAAGAATATTTACACCTTGAGGATTTACATCTATAATAAAAGGCAGCTAAAGACATGCTACCCTTTTGTAAAAGGAACTGTGTATCTGGAGAGAATGTGCTAGGGGCTGTTTTTCCAAATGCTAATTTATACTGACTATCTAACTGTTTAGCTCTTTCTCTTTTCAAGTATACCATTTTTTTTCTTTACATGGGTTGACCACATTTAAAAAAGAGAGTGAAGAGAGATACCTGTACATAGGGCAAACCTTTTCTGGGATATAAAATCATGATTTAAAAAAAATTAACAAACACTATTTTCCATTTTTCAAAAATATCTTTAAAAATGCATTAATGGTAAATTTCTCCAAATACCTTTATTTTAGCTAAAGTCTTTCTGGATTGTCACTATATTTGAATTATTGTAATCAACTAAAACTTCCAGATATAGAATTACTTTAAAAAAATACTTAGGGAAGAATTAGGATGGGAAGCGTTTCATTTTTAACATTCATAAGAATAGGTACTGGAGTTTCAGAACAGTGCAAAAGACAAATAACCACATAAATATTCATCCATCTGTCTGCACCCATCATTTGTCTTCCCTCCTGTTGCCGTGTTTTAGACGTCCCTCTTCCTACTACAGAAGGTGTGCTCTTCCTATGTCCTTGACCTTTTCCCTCCTACTTTTTCAGGGGCATTTTTCTCCTGAAATTTTTATTTCTGTCTGTTTACTCACCCATATGCTAATGATAAACAAATCGATTTCTCCAACTCTGATCTTTCTTCCAAGTTTCAGACAAACACACCTACTTGTCTGTCTTTTTGCCATCTCCATATTTATGTTCTGCAGACACCTCAAAGTCAAATCTTGACACCTCAACAGAACACTCGTTGGATAATCTATCACTGTCTATGTAGTAATTATAAGTTCATCAACTAATGTTTAGTAATGTCCCTTGTGTTCCAGGCCCTGTGCTATGTGCTTGAGAGGCCTTATCCCATTTAATGTTCACATGAACCTCTGAGGTAAATATTCTCATTTTGTAAATGAAGAAACTGAATCTGGAAAATTCAAGTAACAGTTCCAAAGCTAACCAGCTCTAAGTGGCAGATCTCAGGTTTAAAGATAGGTTTTTCTGATGACAAAGTGTATGCTTACAGCCAACCTTTTTGCCGCCTTCCACAGTGTCTCACAGAGCCATATGTGTACTGATGGTAACTTTAAAACACTCACCTCCACCTGAAGCCAAATGTCAGGCCATTGAGAAGCAAATGAACATAGCTGACTGTTTGACCTTTCAGTTGCTTGAGCAGATACTACAATTGAGTACAGTGGAGAAATCTTTGTTTGGTTTTGTTTTGCTTTTTACTATGCATATAGATTATCCCCACTGTTTCAGTTCACTAGATATCTGCTTGATTCTACTTCATTTAATCTGTATATTCCAATTGTAGCAATAAGTATGAATACTGAATACTGGCACTTGATAGGTCAATAATAATTATATTACTAACCTATTTTTCTAAACATCCACTCTTTTCATAACTTTATCTCACATGTTTAAAACAAACTTTAAATTGCCACTCACAACACCTAATGTCTATAATGGATATTTTAAAACAATTTGATAGGAATTATTTGAAGATGTTTTGATAAAATAACTTTTCATCCATAACATTAGTCTATTTGTTATACATAAGAAAATCATAATTTAAAAAATAACAGTTAACATTTACTGAGGGTTTACTATGTACCAAGCATTATGTTAAATGTTTTATATATAGCTTCAAAAGATAGCAAAAGAGTTAACATATATAAAGTGATAAAGATTTTGCCTGGCACATAGTAACTACTATAGAGATGTTTATAATACTATTTTTATTTTCACCATTATTATATGTGGGAATATATTAATCCTAACAACTAATTTGTGATACCACTATTGTCCACATTATATAGATAAGTTAAGACAATTATCCAGGACATATGACTTGGGTGAAATATTGTGGAAGACCTGGCCATCTGACTTTAGAGACCACACTCTCAAACACAATACCAAACTGCTACCTAAGTAGGGATTTCCTGTCTAAATAAAATGACCATTAACCATATAATAACGATTAAGCCTCACCAATGTCATGTTGGCCATGGTTAAAGGTAATAAAAGTCCCAGTGGGGAGAGGCTAATGCCGAGGGAGAGTCCCATTCTCCACTAGTAGGAATATAAGAACAGTATTTCTGTAGGGCAATTTGTGATAGATATAAGAGATTCAACATGTACATAGCCTTTGATCAGTAATTCTGTTAGGTAGAAAGAGAGACGTGAGCAGCAGAGGAAGAGGAAGATAAGGCTCAAGTAAAAAAATGACTAGTTAGGGGTTCCTACTTGAGGACAACAAAGGCTTTGCAGGGAAATAAGTTCCTTGCCTATTGGGACCAGGCAGAACAGGTCCCAGCCACCACAACACAGGAGCAATAAAACAAAACTAAGAACTGCCCAAATCACCCCTCATCATCATCTCATTAAAATAAAATAGTGGTTTTGCTCCTCCTCCACCTTGGGCTTTTCTGCGTGCATTTTGGGAATAAAACGTGCACCAAGAAGAATGGGTGTATAACTAGAGATGCCAATCAAATGACTTCACCTGTCAATCAAAGAGGTGACTCCCAACTAGAACTTGATAAATAGACCCGCCCCTAAAAGTTCAAGGCCTTTGTCTAACTTGACTCTGGCCTGCTTCTCCCTTGGAGTGTCTTCAAATAAAACTTGTATGTTCTGTTTCACTACTGTGACTCTGCCTTTCAATTATTTGGTTCCATGGGGACAAGAACTGAGAACAAACTCAACTCGCAATATATCTGGTGCCACGACTCATATTCTACTCCCTCCATTAAGGTGTGTTAAATAAAAGTCTCCTGTGGCTTTAACTCTCTGTCAGGTCTCTAGACTGAATTCCTTCCTATGAGAAGACAAGAAGTGAAGAATTCCATAATTCACCCCCTGGTAACAATTCCATGCCTAGGAATCTGTCCTAAAATACAGGGTCCGGGACATGCACAGAGAGAATTTTTGCATAGTAAAAACTGAGAAATGAGCCGAATGTTCATTAACAGGAGATTAGGTTAAGTAAACTATTGCATCACTGCATGATAGAGTGTGCTAAAAATCATACTAAACAATACTTACTGATATGAGTAAGTATATGTAAGTATAAGTAAGATATGTTCATGAACTTGTAAGTATGAACACATGCTACAAAAGCATTATATAAAATGCTATCTTTTCTGTGAAGAAAACAAATATGTGTGTGTAGATACACACATATACAACTGTGGGGTAAATGGAAGTTTTCAACCAGAATTTCCAGAATTTCCCACCTGGCCTTAGTCCATTTACACACCAATGGATGTTTACCACAGCAGAGCCTCCCGTCAACCTGGGGCAAGGTGTGAAGAGAAAATGGCCATTCTCTCCTCCCTTCCATTCCTGGTACCTAATTGGCTGGGTGCTAGCCAGTCACCAAGGACCCTCCCATGGAGTTCCTGCCAGAAGGAAACTGGGCAGGGGGGCAGAGCACATGCCCAGGACAGAGGGGATGGACTGTGCAGTGCTTGGATAGCAAATGTGAGAAATAAATCCCTGTAACCCAACTTCTCCTTCCCCTTGTCCTCCTTCAGTTTCACTGGATTCATAGGAAACTCGCTCCGGGGCCGGGAACACCCTTCCACACCACACCCCACCCCCACCAGAGCTACACAACCATACACAACCCTTACATAATCCTCCAAAGGCACACACCAAAATGTTAAATTGGTTATCTCTGCATTATAGATTATTTTGATTTGGGGTGGTATCATTCTTTAAATTGCTACATTTCTTTAGGTTGAATGCATATTACTTCTACTGGGAAAAAAAGAAAAATAAATGTTATTTTAAAAAATCTAATTTAACAGATGGAAAAATATTGAGTGGGCTTTTTCCCAGTATGTGAAAGTGGGTCTTTCACATATGTGGAAGAAGCTAATAACATCTCTAAGGAAAGAGACAGATGATACAGACACATAAATATATACTCAGCATTGGTTTGTGGCACCAGGTAAAAGTCATATTGTATTTGACTCATAGGTATGGTGCCAGGACCCACCCTGACAGCCAGAGATGCCTCCCTTAAGAAGCACAGTCTACTTTCACAGAGGGACTGCAACTCATCCTTGTCCTTTCCTTACAAATGCAACATATAGAATGGAAGAATGACAGCTTGTGAAAGGCTAATTAGGAAGAGTAGAAAAGAAGCAACCCTTGTGCAACCAAGTAGGTACATTTTCCTCCCTCAATTATGCTGAAGACTAAACCTGTTATAAATACAAGGGGGAAAAAAGTACACTTGTTTACCAAAAGTATCATGTTAATATGTGTTAAGAGGAGAAATATTGGATTTAGAAAAATAATATATGTGTAAAATAAACAACTTTTCATTGGCACTGAAAATATGTGCATATTTCTTGCAGAGGAAAATGGCATTCCAGCTCATTAAATCATGTCAAGAATCACAGTTAAAACTCAACACAGACTGTCACCAACCATCACACAAATAATATGGCATGGGTTGGCAGCTGAATACTACAGACTGTGCAAATAATGACAAGGAAAGCCTTTATTTCCCAAACCACTTAGTGCAGATTCTAGCCAGCTCTCTACACTCTAGAGGCATAAGCATTATGCATGAGGAAATTAGGTTTACACCCACATCAAAAAATGTTTGTTAGGAGAGAGGTGTAGGAGGGAACACTGAGAGCTGCACGGATGCACCCTGCATCACCAAGGAGCCATTTCTGGCTCCTGGTCCCACCACCCCTCCGAAGGAAGCAGAGACGTGATGGAAAATACCCATCTATTTCAGAATTTCCAAAAGACTCCTGAAATCAAGCAGATGAGGCATGTATTAGAGGCCTTCTATCAGATCATGTTATTGACTTTCAAATCAGGTCAAATGAAGCCCAGATTGGATGAAAGCAATCCAATCAAATTTCCATTTAAGTCCAGGTAAAGGGGGCTTACAGATCTAAATTATTCAGAAAGTGGCCTCCGTTTCATTTTTTCTTTGCCATCAAAGTTTGTCAAATGTAAAGTCACCAGAAAACAGACAGAACAAATAAAAAACTTTGGTTAAAACTCTCTCTCTGTTACTCATTATACAAATAATGGTTACTAAATACCAACTCTGGACAAACAATATGAATTTGGCACGGCCATTTCCTTTAGAGGAGCTAACCATCTCAGTAGGTAAACAAAGATACAAAACAGATGATTAAAAGATAGTGCATCAAAATGTCAGGTTAGAAAGCACTGAAAAGGAGCAAAGGTTGGTCAAATAGCCTGGGGGTGACAGACCAGGTGAAAGACCATCTTACAAGGGAGTTTCACAACTTCCTACCTGAATCTAAATTGGTAATAGAAAAAGTCAATGAGATTTGATTGGGCAATACTCCTTTCTAAGGAGTATGACATCCTCCTTCACTCTTAGCCTTCCAGGCAAACCCTTGACAGTGACCACTCTGGGTATAGGAGAGGGATAACTGCTAATATTTCATCCCAATCAGCCTTTTGAGGACCAGAGAAGGCTACCCCTCCCAGTTTTCCTCCGCTGCTACCTAGCATAACAATCAGTGAGATGCAGTCGGGAAGGTTTTCATTCACTTCCCATTGCTGGGGTGAACAATGTTTCAGACAGAAATTCCTTTTTTTTTTTCCTTTTTTAATATGGTATTTCTCTTCCATATGAGCATTCATGATTCACTTAAGTTGGGCTAAATTTAGAAATACCATAAAATGAAATATGAACATACATTATCTTATAAGAACTAATTGCTTCTAGCATGGGAGTGTAATGCTTCCTTCCTGGGATATTTATTTTAATTCTCCTTGCCCAGGAACCAAGAAAACTTCTGTAATATTAACTGGGCATTTGAAATAAGGTTTTATTACAAAAAATGATAAAATGTTTCAGTTCCTTATTTTGTATTTTGCATTGCCTAATATTGGCTGGCACATTTATACATGTCTGTCAAATAGTTGCTTATTATCTGCGTTTCCTGTCACTTCTCTGGGAAAATATAAGCAACATACTTATTACTAATGATGTTAGGAAGAGATTGATTTTCCTCTGTTTTACTACTTAGTGAATAATTCTTTCGCAGCTGCAAAACATTAAATGTTAAGTAGAAATACAACATTGATTCCTGAAGTGGTCCTGGAATAACAAAATGTCACAGCTTCACACTTGGGAAGCTTTGCTGGAATCCCTGAATGCCATTCTCATTTTTAAAGGCAATAATAATAGTAGAAGATGTGAAAAATCAGATGGCAGGGAAGGAAATTTGAACAAAGCACCCCCAAACCCAAGAAGTTGAATTCTTCAAGAAGCTTTAATCATTGGTTCATTTTTAATTCCTTAGAGTTCCCTTACAAAGCAGACACAAAATGTTACCCAACTCAGAGAGAAGACCTTTCAAGTACCTAAGGACAAAAAAAGAGCTCAAATCGTCTCCTAGACTTAGGTACGTTCCTCAGGGTTTGTTTTCCTGGTGAGAGTGATACCATCTGCATTAAACCTCAAGAAGGGTCTGGTACTGAAATCCAGAGAAAGAATGTGTGGCTCAGTAAGAACTGTGTCGGGGATACAAGTAGAAAAACACATAACGTCCCTTTTATTAATGTGGAAGTGCTCCCAAAGAAAAAAATGAGCATTTTATGTCCTTTATTACCTTCAGGGCTACCAATAGGCTAAACTGTCAATCCAAAAAGAACTAAGGGAAAAAACTTGCAATTTTAATTAAATTCATGAAAATTTTGTTTTATCATTAACTCCCAGATCTGTATCTTTCATGATTGTCATGAATATCACTATTTTAATGGAAGATTAAGTCAGCTATTCAAGGTAATATTTGAAGTTGTACTAAATTATGAAAAAGGGAAACAAATACAATTCTGTTTTCTTAGGCACAAGAGTTTCACATCTCTTTTGATTGCATTTTGCTCTTGATGGATAAAAACATTTTCTTCTCCTCTAAATTGAAGAAAAGCCTTGAAACTAAACCTTGAACTATAAAGCCCATGCCACATTTCCAGTAACTGTTGGTGCTATTCTGAGACAGGGATATGCCAGAATCACTAAAAGCTGAACTAAATCATAGTCATCTGAACAGACCTGAGACATCTCATCCTCGTCCTGTAATGGCTATTAGACTAGTCCCCACTAAATAATCCACTTCAGGTTTATACTTTTTATCCCGCCTCAAACAAATACCATTAGAATAGTTTCTCTTTCTGGGATTACTTTTAATGAGTTCATTAAGCAGATGTGACTAAACTTGACTGACTATAGCTCTTGGCTCTAAAACAGTATAGCAGCCATTATAAGCTGCCAAAAATACAGGCAGTATTTCATTCCTCTATTTTCATTTTGCTCCATTTTCATATATCCTGATAATATTCCTGGCCATGACATTTCCCTGAAAATCTGCTCCAAACCCATGAACACACTTAGCAGTAGGTAAAGAAGACACATCAAAATCCTGCAAGCGCGGAGGTGTGGGCAGCTCTCTCTCGGTGTCAGCGTCTGACTGGGAACAGAAGGCCGGTGCCCCATAGCATCTGTGCATGCTTGTACATACGTAGGATGCTTTTAAGATGGCAACACATGGGTATTCATGGTATGGTGTTAATCAGAAGTTGATGATGGCATCTAATGAATGGTGACATGGTCAAAACGGGAGCAACAAAGTCTAAATAATTCATTAAATGCATAATAGTTAGCTCCTGAATAATCCAAAGATTATTGGAGAAGGACAACTGGTTCTAACTCCATCTTGTTTTGCTTTGAAACAAGCTAAAGAAAAAGTGTTTGAGAGTTGAGGCTACACAAGTTGATAGAAATTTTTTTTTTAAATCTTTCATCTATTTTTAAAAATCTATTTATCATTATCTATGTCCATCCATCTATCTATACAAGCCTTCAAAAGCTTTTGCCTTTTGCTTATTTGAACATCCAGCGTAACAATACATTTTGATGTTCTTTATGTAGTGCATTAAGTGAAAGTCATATCCAGTCAACCCTTTAAGCCAATTGTTTTGTTTTAGGCTTCAAACCAGAGCGTGTAGGGGGGAGGGTCCAATAGGATCATCCAAGCTGTCGCTCTAAAACATTTAAAGATGCCTGGTTCTAATTAAGCATATCAAACCTGATGCCTGACTTCGGTGAGACAAAGGGTGCCATCAATTTGATAAGACTCTGCTAAGCAGGGTTTAAAATTAATTCATAATTTCTTTTATGTTTGTCATGTGTTGTGAAAATGAACTGCCATTCAATTTTTCATAAGCCTTGAACAGGCAGAAGATCTAATTTCATGCAGTATTCTGGAAGGCCTGGGTAGCTTGGGGAGCAAATTATGATTCCATACTGTGATCTTCATATAACTAGGGCAGCAAGCCAAACTACCTGCTATGCAGATATTGACATTCACTTTCAAAGTCTATACACATTTATACAATTAGAGAACTTCCACTGGTTTTTCCCCATAATTAACCCCTGAAAGCGCCTCAAAAGTCTCTTTATTAAACCGTACCAAGGGTAACCTTTAAAATTCTTAAAATTTTCTATAATTATGGAAAATGGGGTTCGAATTGTGAAGTTTCAGAAACAAAGAAAATAAATGGTGACCATTAAAGCATAATCAGGACAGTCAGTATTCATAAAATATAGTACTAAGTTAATGTTTCTTATTATAAATATATAATAACAAGGAGCTGTCTGGTTTCAAGAACACCTGGTGGACAAATGCACAGAGAGATTTAATAGTCTTAAACTTTATGAGATTTATGTCAGCATCAAATAGCATCTGTAAAGAAATTGTAAGGCTACTTTTGGAAATAACAGGATAAGATTACTGGACGATCTCAAGGAATTTTAGACAAGATATTCAGTCTCACCATTCACAAGTGTTCTAAAATGGATTAATCTCCTTCATTTTTGTTGGTGACAGTTGGAGTGCAAGCTTCATTTTAAAATTTAATTTGTTCAGATTGGCTTTTCAGAATGGAGCATATCAATTCTACCATTTTATATAAATGCTAAAAGTTGAGTTCTAAGGGATTCCATTATTTCCTCCAATGAAAACTAAGTATATACTATAGACCAGAATCTACAATATGTAACTGTTGAAGTGTAAAATTTTTCAAGGTGAATTTTAATTTATTCATGGCTTTATTTTCTGTTCCTAGACCAGTGCTTAAAACATAAGTTTCCAGGAATTTTAGTTGATTATACACAATGTGCTTTATATTTAAGACCAAAGAATAATTTCTTAAATTGAAGATGCACTGAACCACTTTTAGGAGCCCTAAGGTAAATATCATCCAACTTCATTCAGATGGTAAAAATGGATCATCTGGATGCTTTAGGCATTAGTGAGGCAAGGAACAAAAACAAAAACAATCCAGTAATATGCGAAAGGTGACAAAAGGCATATTTCATGAATATTTGGACAAAAATACAAAGCAAAAATGGAATTCCCTAGTAAAAGAAATTTTAAAGTGATTCTTTTTTTTTTGCATTTTTAATATTATAGTGAGACAAGAGAAGTGGATCCGAAAGCAAAATGTTAAAAACATTTTTCTGCCAGCTGGAAACACTTACGTCTGCTTTGACAATCCTATCACACATTTCAGACTGTCACAAAGGGAAAATCTTTCAGTTTCCTCTCAGGAAGATCATTATGAGCCTGTTATATTGATTGCTTCCTGTGGCAGGTATAACCCTCCTTACGGTTTTGGGCTGTCCAGGGAACCTGTTGTGTGTAAACAACCACAGGTGATTAGCAATCAATGAATGATTTTAACCTACGAGAAAAATGCAATGGGACACGGACCTTCATGTTAAGGGCTATTTGGTTTTCACTCCCTACAGGTTTAACTTGATTCTTTTCAGCTGAAGGGAGAAGAACATGGAAAATCAATGTTGCTGGTTGAGGCCAACACAGTTGAGCCCTGCTCACAAGATCTATTAGGCAAATACTTCCAGCTGAAATTTTAAGCTACATCATGGACGGCAATTTTTCTTGTATGGGCATATATGGCATTTTAGGGTATGCTTTTACAAAATATTCTGCTACCATTTAATTTATATAAGCCCATTTTGCATAACCTGTACAGTGCTTCTCTAATTTAAAGAAAAGCAAAGGAAGACTGAGGAAATCCAAGGTCACAGTTATTTAATCGTGAAGTTAAATAGATGGCAGTTATATGAAGGACCAATGACAAAGCCACAGTTTCACAGTTTCCGTTGACGTATCTTAGAATCTCAAACTCTTGGAGCTGAAAGGATCTCAGGATCACCTACTACAGGAGTTTCTAACATGACTGGCCATTGGAAACACCTGGACAGCTTTTTAAATATAAATATTCCTGGGGTTTTCTTCCACACATAATCAGAGTCTGCACGGACCTGGTGATATGAATTTTAAAAACGTTCTCAGGTTTATATTAAAAAGAAAAAGCAACATGTTTAACAGTATCATAAATAAACCTACTTTAGCAAAAATGAAAGATTAGAAGTGTATACTGTATATACATATATTTCCATGTCTATGCAAATATGTACATACAATACATACTTTCGGAAGCAAACAAAAACTAACCCTTTCCTGGAGTAAGGCTTACAGTCTAGGGGAGGGAAGAGATGGATGCTTTTTATCTTAGAACCTTTTGATTTAGTTTACATTTTCCTTGTGTTTCGTATTGCTTAAAAAAAAGAAATTCAACGTTTAAATTAGGTTCCTCAGGTCATTGTTTTGACCAGCAGCTAGGTTTGAGAAACACCGATTTACTCATTTCACCCCAAATATTATCCCTGACTCGGCTGAGAGGTGGAAAGTTTTGTGGGGTATAGATGACTATCCCTAAACTCTACTCTTGCCACCAAGGACATCTGTCCTAAGTCACTGGTGCTGAAACCTCCTGAAGAGACACTTTTCCTCAGTATTTCTCTCTGTAGCAGTTGGTCACAGGGAACACAGAGTAAAGGAGGTGGTGTAGGAGCCTCTGCCAGTCAAGCAAGGGTTTATTCTGGTCCTTCTGTTAGGCAATAGCATTGGAGAAACCAAGCTAATGACTAATTACTCATTTGATCCTATTAATACAAACTGGAATAGCATGCTCAGAACTTCCTCCTTTATGTCTATTTTATACACGATAGATGGTTTATGATGGGCCAAGTTACAGAACAGGAGCAAAGAACTCCAAAGTCTCAGCAGCTTAACACAACAAATAAACATTTCTTGGTCATGATGCATGTTCAATGCAAATCACTGAAAGGCATAGGCCTGCCCATTCTAGTAACTTGGCTACTGAGGCTGAGGGTCTATGAGGAGCACATGCTTCAGTGCTCAGCCTGACAGTGGAGAGGGATAGGATTGTGGTGAATCATAACCTAGCTCTTAAATTTTCTGCTGCGAGTGATACATTTGCTTACATTTAATCCGTTAAAATTATCGAAACGTCCACATTTAACCTCAAGGGACTGGGGAGTGCAATTCTGCTGTGAGTTTGGAAGAAGAACGGGACTTGTGCGTGGCACTAGTGACCCTTCAGCTACATTCAAAATCCAATGCAATTTTTTTCCATTTCCCAAGAAATTCTGGACTATGATAAATCATGTCTCCCAATTTGAGCCACTACTGACTTTTCTAAGGTCTACTGATTTGTCGTCTGAGCCAGAATCTTTGTTTCATTTGTACATAATCTCAACAGCGCTGACTGGTAGGTGAATTGTTTCACAAAGTCAGTAACCTGGGATTCAGTTTACAATTAAGAAAGAAACAAAAAAGGCACCTAAGCAGCTTATATGGTCACAAAGTCCATTAACTGAAAATTATGCACTCATAGTTCATTCCCTCCCTTAGAGCCAAGGTATCCTAAATTTGGCTACATTTTTAATAATCTCGATGTTCCTGCTGATCATTAAATGATCTGGGATCTATATTATGGAAGCAGAAGGAAGGGAGAGGGATAAAGAAAGTTATTAGTTCCATAATTTAAAATTTTGTTACAATTTAATCCAGATAATTTGCATTCTGTTTCCATGTATGTGTATGTTCCTGTGTTCACACGAGCTTTATCTTACATGATTTTACATGCTACTCTAATTAGGAAAAACACTTGTATTTTCTGTTACATTTCTAAACAACTCAAATAAATGCACTAATCCAAGACAGGTACAGTAAAACTAGAGTCACTTAAAATCCTCAAATTTGCAATATCCTCATTGCCTAACATATGCTGGCTAATACTGAGGCAAGGGTACCAATATTAGAGTGAAAATTCAGGCAAGTAAGCCTTCTTGTCCAGGCTACGATCATGGTACAATAAAACAAGGCATATACCTGGAAGATGTAAAAGAATGATAGAATCAATATACTAATTCATGAAAGCTTATGCAAGTTAATTTCATTTTAAAGGTCCTTGCTTCAGTCTTGTGGTACCCTTTTAGCTGATAATTTCAATTTCAGTTTTGTGAAAATGGTACAGTAAACAGCAATAATAATGTCTGTGGGTTGCCATCTGTCATCGTAATCCTGGTTATCCACACAGATACATAACGGTGCCACCATCCTTAGATAAAGTTACCCTTATAATGCTAGAATAAATGAGAAAATAATTTTTATAGTGTTTAATAACCTGAAATTTCTAAACTCATGGTGTAGGAAGCTGAAAAATGCAAATTAAATGCATTGTAATAAACATGAAATGCATGGTACTTATGAGAAAGTGTAGGAGGTAGACACCTATATGACCATGCTCAGGATGAAAAATGGTGCCCTTAAGGAGAAAGCAGATGTAGAGATTGGATTTATAAGCTATAAAAAGAGAATAAATGAGTGAGACATAAGAAAACAATACAAAATCCAGCCACTCACTCCTATTCTATTTTGTGAGAGCTGTTGCATATGAGTCTAAATCTAATTTTTGCCTTAGGGGATTAGAGAGCCCGCCCAGCATTTGGGTAGGCACAGAGGGTTAACATGCATTGACTGTATCACAAGCTGGAATAGTATCCTCAAAACTGGATTCACTGTTACATTTATACTTTATAACATAACAATGATATTGGCACAATTACCCCCATGTAATATGTAAGGCAGATTATATATTCCACACAGGAATTTGAGTCAAAGTTCATATTCTTTTGATTATAACATACATTCTGAGGAAGAACAATTTTCTTTACTTTAAAAATGAGATTTCAGAACCTTCAACAGAGGCTTTTTAGAAATTTTACTCTCAAGAAAATATTTCTTGTATTTGTCTTTAATCATTTGGATGGCTGAAGTTACCATCTTAACTGATATGAATATACTGGACCTTGCCGGAGACCTGATAAAAGTAAATCAAAGGTTCACATTTTGGAAAAAAGAGAAATAGATGTCTTCCATGTTGAAAGTAATTTTGGAAGACTTAAAAGTCTTAGATCATGGTTCGGCAAGGTTTTCTGTAAACGTAAATGTTTTTAAACTAGATATAAAAGATACTAAATGTTTTCACTTCTCAGGGCCACAGGGCTTCTTTTCAATTACTCAGTGCTGTCATAGACAAAGAAAGGCACCCCAATGATAATTGAATGAATGAATGGGGCTGTGATCTAATAGGAGTTTGTCTATGGACATTGAAATTTGAATTCATACTATTTATACATGTCTTAAAATATTCTCCTTTTGAATTATTTCTACGACATAAAAATGAAAAAAGCATTCTCAGCTTGTGGGCTGTACAAAAATAGGCATCATTCTAGATTTGACCTACAGGCTGTAGTTTGCTGACCTTTATCTTAGATGATGTTGCTCTTAAAAATTCTTGTAACAGTTGCAGATGAAAATTATAAATGCTTGACAAAAAATAAAAATAACATAAAAGAAACTATTCCTTTTAAAGTGTTAATCTTAAATTAATGAAATCCAAATAATTTTATGAAGTAAATGATAATTTTGCACAACAGAATCCATGACTATGAAAAGTTCTGGCAACTAGTTCAGTGTTGTCTGTAAGGTATTAAGCTTGAAAAAAGCTTAAATATTTTTAACTAGCTCAGAACAAAATTTGCTAAAGGCTTTACACTGTCCATGGGGACTGATAGTCTTTGGAGGCTAAAATAAAAAATCAATGTTAGTTACCACTTTTCCCTCATGGTATAATTCAAGATTTTCTTCTACTTTACAAATTCTAATCATTTTTGTGTCTTGGTTACCTAAAAACATTGCTTCTAACATGAACAATTGGTTAAAAAGACTCAAAAACACATATGCAAAAATAAAACAAAATATCAAACTAATTAGTCTAGTTTCCGGTTTTAATGGATTTTTCAAAAATTTGAATCAATTTAATAGGTGTGTATGTGTGTGTGTGTGTTTGCGTGGTCACACTATATAGACTCCATATTCTCATAAGACTTAAACCAGCCACTTTGAACTTCAAGGGACTGTAACTTGGCTGACTTTGTGGAAGAGTGTCATTATTGGATTTTTCCTTTCTCCTGGGTTCCAATAAAACTAGCATCTATTGACCTTCAGGGCAGGTACACAAATCCATATTTTCATGCAGGACTGCATAAAAGAAAAGTTTGAGATTATAGACTTTTCCTATTGATTCTTGTCCCAGACTTAAACTGAGAATTGTATTTCTTTTTCACTAAATTGTTTTAAGTCCCACTCTGATATTTTTTTAGCTGTATGACCTTAGGCAAGTCTATTAACTTCTATAAGCCTCGGATAGTTTAACTGTAAATCAGGTGACATGGGCAAGATCATGAAGGCTTTGTGTGCTAGAGAGCTAGTTTGGATTTGATACGAAATAATGAGGTGGTGAGATTTAAATGGAACAGAAAGACTCCCAAAGTCTCAGCAGGAAGGCCTTGAACACAGAATTTAAGAGCGCTTGGCTGGTCTGATAAACTAGATCTCTGTGTGAATAAGGGAGTGGTCTAGGGCAGACCACAGAACCACCGAGCGCCTCTTTCTTCATCTGTATAATGGTGATAATAGTACTTACTTCACAAGGTTGCTGTAAGTACACAGTGAACTCCTGGTAAATATAATTTACCGAGAACAGGGACTGTCAATAGTCGGCACTAAATGCTTGCTCTTTTACTGGACAGTTTGCCACAGGCATGCATAATCTCTCATCTCTAAAGAGATATTCCTGGGTTTGTAAATCAACATTTCAGATATTTAAATAGGGATATGTTGGTGGCAAAATTATGGCCTCAACCCCCCACTGTGGTTTGATCTGTACCTAAAAATCTATCAAGAGGTTTTCTGAGAAATTTTGAGACTATTGGTTAACTTTGAGAACATTGATTAAAAACAAGAAAATTGTAATTTATCTACAGAATGTGCTTTACCAGGATATAAAAGGGGAAAATCTTAATGACTACGAAAAAAGATAAAGTGTACAATGTGATTTCTATTGCAGAAAAGTGCCAGAAACCTAAGCTGCCCAAGAAGAAGCCAATAATTACTCAAGGTAATTCTTACCCTTCATTAAAAAGAAACTCTGTTTAAATCTTATCATAATACGCGACTTGTGGTTGGCATGAATCAATGAAAACATTTGCTTATAATTCAATTGGAAATCTTCACTAATCACATTGCTATTCCCTTTTTCGTGCACTCTCTTCATAAAACAACCAAGGGGAGTGGGCAACATTGTTTCATTTACCTGCCACAGACCACAAATCATCCCAACTTTTTTTCTTCATGATTCTGATAAATTGTTGGATGTCATTTAAAATTGTTCATTTATATGTAGTTGTTTTATTGGTACATGTGTTTTTTCTCTAATGATATTATAGTCTTGGAAAGTGATCCAATGTCTTTTGAACCTTCCCTAATACAGAGAATAGTGTGAATCATTCAGTCGTTAAGTATTTCTCCTACAGTGAATGAAGTATTTGTTTATTATATTGTTATTTAGTGAAGCATCCTTTCTTAATTACAATATAGAGAGATAAGAAGGACTATGATCTGACAAATATCTTAAGAAAAATAAAATCAATCAAGACTAAACTGAGCCTTTGAGATCTGGCAAAACATATGAGATTAACATTTATGGAGTATACTGAGAGCCTGCTTGATGTTATTCGGCTCACAGAAATAACCCGGTCACTGCCTAATGGGGTTTGGGTCTACATTGAGGGAAGGTAAATAAAATATCACAAGAAAGCTCAGTTGATTTATCTGATAGTCATTATCATCTCATCATATGTTTCTGAAGGAGGAAATAGAAAAGGCCAGAAGGGGCAATAACTAATTACATCAAACCAACTCCTCCTAAAGTGCTTGGTGTCGTCCCAAGCATTACTGGGTCTGAGTAACTAATAATTTTGTGCAAGTTAAATAAACTGTCCCAAATACCTGCTATCTTTATTCATCACCTAAAATAGCCACTTTTCTACCCCTTCTTATGTCTTCCTTTCCAAAGCTCTCTCTCTAGAATCCCCATCTTTATTAAACCTCCTTAATCCAGTTCCTTTTAACTTCTGGCCTTACCTTAAATGCAGTTTATTGTGAAGTATTCTGCTAGCTGAAGCTCATTTCTCTGTTACTTCAAGTCCCATGGTGGAAAGCACATCCCTCCTCTGCATAATGGGACCTCTAAATCACCGCTCTTCTATGCCCCATTCTCTGGCTATTCACTGGACTTCTCGGCTCCCACTTGCTGAGAAGTACCATCAGTCACTGAAGACTTTGTCACTTGATTTACGGTGCTTTCTAAGCCAACTTCTGCAGTTGCCCTGGATGATTCCAAAATCCTTCTGAAAGTTTAATTTGTTTGCCTTTCATTTCTTTGACCATTTCATTCCTACTTTTCTTATTCAATCGTTCAATGACTCCCAAGATACCACGTTTTGCTCAACACTGGTACCTCTCCTACTTGCCCCTAATATCTCCTGAGCTTCCTTGTTACCGGTCCTTCTCAAGGTTTGTTTCTTCAGGACTTCCTATGATTCTTTGAGCATCCTTTGAATAAATCACACCAGCCACCTTTTTGCTTAATCTCCCTTGATTTCAGGTGGGACTTACAGAGGACAGTGGTATATTCCCACACTTACACATGAGCTAAGCTGTAACACAGCAGCTCCCTGAGGCAGCCAGCGTCCGGCAGGAGTCACATTTCCCCGACTCGTCCTGCATGCACACCAGTCATTCCCTGGTCCTCAACCACTCACCCGGCCAGACAGCCTTCAAGAGCGCGAAACTCATTCATTCTCATTAGCCTATAAGAAGGTTGATGAAACCATCAAATAATAACCTAATAAAGATTAGAAAATAAAAACATTTTAGAAAAACCCATCAGTTTACCAGTTTAGTTGCCACCAACGGCATCACCCAAAGCACCTATTCACACACCCAAACTTCAGTCCCCATGGGTGATGTTACTATCTCAACAGTTCTCCTGAACAATCATATTGGAGCTAATTTCCTTCTCTCTACTCTTCTCCTAGATTTAATTTGTAGAAAAATCCTATCACATTTTTTAAAATAGGCACTTCCTTTCTCTTTCACATACATACATAGTTCCTAGTTAAGGATGGGCTCATTTTCTGACTGAATACAATTCACTGCTCTCCAGCATACTGGAATTAATTGTAGTATACCAGCCTATTTTCCCCATACATGTGTAGTTTAGTAATAAATAATAAAAATGATATAGAAAGAGAAGTTACAGCCTAATTTGTTACTTATGAATCAACTTTTTTAAAAAAACAAAACTAAGGACTAACCTATTACTACAATAAAATAAATCAACTTGAAATAGTACCACTTTTTTCTTAATAGCAGTATGAACAGGAAAACTCATCACACATAAGCAGACAAAGAAAAACAAGTAACTTGCTTAATATTGACCTTATATACCATGTGTCACCCAGACACAAACACACTAAAAAAACAAAATAAAACAAAAACATTGTCCTCAGTTAACAGAAGCCCAGTTCTTCCATTTGCTCAGGTGAAAAAACTTAGAGTTATCCTGACCATGTTGTTCTGTCACATCTCTCATCTGAACTAGGAACAAACTATTTTGGCAGGATCGTCAAAGACATCTGGCATCTTAGCACTTCTCAGTTCTCTGACTACTGCTACCCTTCCCTAGTCTACCATCTTCTCTCATTTGCATTATTACAATGGTCTCCTAACTGGTCACCTAACTCCTCGACACAGAAGACAATGATCTTGTTAAAATATAGGTTAGATCCTATCACAAGTCCTCTTGAAACTCTAGTGATTTCCTTTCTTCTACTCATGCATGTAAAAGATAAAATTCTTCAATGCATGTAAAAGATAAAATTATTCCATGACCTAGACTCTATGACAGCTGGCTGCCTGTTCTCTGAACCTATTTCTACCCACTCTTTCCCCTAGTCACTTCTTTCCAATACCTCAGGAGTTTTTGATGTTTCTTAAACACCAGGGACGCACTTCTGCCACAGGGCTTTGGCATTTTCTGTTTCTTCTGTCTGGAATGCTCTTTCCTAGATCTCCATAGGACTTGCTTCTTCACTTACTTCAAAGTATGTCCCCAAATATTTACCTATTGAAGCCTTGCATGCTAATCTATTTTGAAAATACCGTGCCTAGCCTCACTCTACCCCTGCCACCCTCCATACTCCCTATCCCACTTGCATGTTTAGTTCCCTCCAAAGCACTCTTCATCTATGACTTAATTTGTTATGTAGTTATCATGTTAGTTTCTTGTTGACATACCCTAAATAGAACACAACCACCACGCAGGTGGGATATTTTATTTGTTTTGATTATTGATTTATCCTGAGCCCCTAGACTGATGGTTAGAATATAATAGGTTCTCATTTAACATTTATTGATCAAGTATCTGAATTCATTTTTTAAAATTCATCTACTACAAGAGAAGAGAATAAAGGCAATGAATGTAAAATGCCAGTATAACTAAGCAATCATAGAGGTTGGAACTGGGCTCTACAAGTATACTGAAATCAATACTTGGAAATCGTAACAATGGATAGCTTAATGGTGCTTTATCATTTATAAACCACTTCTGCATACACACACTTTCTCTCTTTTTAACCAGACTGTGTGAGTGAGGAGGCAGTGTTATTTTCATTTTATAGATAGAAAACAGCACAGAGGGTTTAGAGGCTGACTAAAGGCCACACAGATTTTAGGAAGCAGGCTGACTTGATTCTTTGAACAATGCCCATCTCCAGAAGACTCCATCTCATTACCTCTTCTAAGGGAAGTATTTTGACCTTCAAACCACCACCCAAATTCAGATGGCCACAGGATGTGCGGGAAACACTGGATTCCCTTTTATCCTGAAGATTGGGCATGAGAAGCACCAGGATAAATATATCAATCGAATTAACTCTCCATTTTCTTAATTTGTAGTTTGGGGCACAAAAGGCATGCTAAAACTCTATCCTTCTTTCTTAGATTATCTCATTCTATGCTGTTTCCCTAGCTGAGGTGGAAGAGCTTTTCACCTACTTGTATTGCATTACCTTATGTACTTAAATTTCATTTTCAATGAAACCCTGTTAATGAATATTTATGAGTTTGTCCCTGCAGTGTTCATTCCATGTGTAGACTTCCCTTCACAGCAGGCTACAGTTTTACATTTTGCTTTTTATTGCTAAAATGTTAGCCATACAAATCGGTGTCACTTAGGAAATATGAAAATAATAGTTCCTTCTCTAACTGGAACATTTCCACCACAGTCACCTGGTGCAGCACTTGATGGTGCGGAAAAATAATAAATAATAATAATTAGAATAATTGTCCCCAATCCAGAGTAATATGCAATTTACATTTTTGATAGATGACATTAAAGTTTAAGTCTCCCAGTAGGTGCAGAGTTTCCTAGCTAAAACATTCATCATTTCTAAAAGCATCAAGTGCAGATGCTGGAATAGATATTCTCTTCTCACCATGAATAGCACCTACTAGTTCTTTTGCCATCAGGTGTCATCAGGGGAATTCTAGGGAGGAATTACCTTAAAAGAACTCATTGGATAGATACATACTTTAATAAAGAGATTTGTTCCTCCCAAGAAAGATTTGGGAAACTTTAAGTTGCTCTTTTTTCTTCTCTTTTTGTAAATGACAGTGATCATCTATAAAATATTCCATTATAACTACAGAATCAAAAGTCATATAATTCTCATCCACTCAGCAAAAGGCAAAGCCAATTAAAACTCTCAGTGGGTGGTCTGACATCTGATACTGTGTGGGCAAATCTGACAACCTGCCATACACTTTGAATTCTTTTAAGGTGAATTTACAACTTAGCTGGTAATTTGCAAGGAAGAAAGAAGGCGCAGGAATGCAAAATAAGTGACACCAACCATATGGTGCTCAGACTGTAAACCCCTGATGACAAGAAGATAAGCTGATCATCTTGCAACTGCTACAGGTTTTTCTTCCTTCCGAAGCCATTGTGAGCCATTGAATTATGCAAGGATCACTTTGCTCCTTTCAAATCAGGGAAAAGTAGGAACTTCATGTAACTTTTGTGCATGAAACATGGATTAAATGGAATGTATCTAATTTTCCATGTTGATATAAAAATCTCTGGATTGGGCATATAGAACCTGAATTTCACAAGAAAATGCAGAAGTTCTTTAATCAGAATTCTATAAAAATGGGATTTATAGTAATAATTGCCCTTTCCTTCTTGAACTTTATTACTCTCAAAAGTTAACTATACATTATCTATTGTGACAGTACCTCTAAATGCCACTCCATTGATGGTAGAGAAAGAGAAAAAAAACAAATATGAAATCAAAAATTAAGGCAGAGCCTTTTTATTATCTGTGAGATTTAATTCAACTCAACCAATATTAAGTGCCTGTTATATGTCATGCACTATACAACATAGTCCCTGCCCTCAGGTATTATAGGTCTTAATTAGTCCAATAAGTCTCTGAGGTAGGTATTATTAAGATTATTTTATTTTAATAGATAAGATCATTCAAAAAGTTCAAGTGGTTGGCCCATGATCACAGAGGGTAATATACCACCCAGTTGATAGCATTCTTCACAGTGCAAAACGAGAAGACATCAAAGTTTAACTGCTGTACCGAAGAGAGGCTAGTGGTGATTCCAAAGAAGAGGATCAGAAGACTCTATCACAGCTGTTGATATTGCAAAAATTAATTGACCTTTCTAAGTCTCAGTTTCCACATATAAGAGAATAAGGATACTAACAAATTCCTTAAGGTCAGCAATAGGTAACTCATAATTGAGGGTGAAAATCTGAAGTTTTATATTAAAGTTGTTTGGAATAACTCCTTTTTCAACAAGGTAAGAAAAATAAATAATGGAACTCTATCTACCCTGTTGTATTCTAGGAAATTGGTGTGTAACCCTGAATGCTTGGGAATATCAACCACTCAGGAGAGGGTTCTACAGTTCCTACATATAAGGCTCTATGCTGGACATGGCCAGGTCTGCAGAAACATGACCTGTGGAGCATCTCTTCCTATCACTGCAAAAGCAGGGTATAGGGACACAAGGGGTGGGACCCCTCCACAGATGTGCCCTGGCTTAGAAAGAAAGGCTCCAATGTTCTCTATGACACGCCTGAATGACTGCATGTGAAATGTGTCTGTGTGTGTGTTTACATGTATGTGTGTATGTGAGAGTGTACAGCTGCAACCACTGAGAGGAAGCCTAGGTCCCCACAAAAGTCCCCAGTGTCACTCCCGATCTAAAAAATGAGGCCACTCTTGGAAATGTACGAGTGCTCACAGTTCAATGGGAGGTCTTGCTAACTTCATGCCCTCTCTACTCTCGCTCTTTTTCCCCAGCTTGGGGAGAGCCAGCAGTAGTATATAGTCAATGGCAGACATGTACAGAGGCAGGAAGAGCAGGAGAAAAGACTAGTTGTGTCCCTATTGCCTCCCTGAAGTTTCTGAGCCGGGTCAGGTCTGTGTTAGGAGAGGGGGAATTTGAATTTGGTGAGATAGCCCAACTTTGACAGTAGACTATGCTCGACTTCAAGTACGAAAAGTGAGAAAATTCATTAATTCACAAACTGTCTAGAAAGACTCTAAGTTTTTCAATGGTGGGGAGAAAAAATTATTTGCCAGAGCTCATTAAAAAAGGGAAGTAGAAAGACTCAATTGGCATTTTCCTTATATCCTACCAAAATCAACCCAGGCAATAAAATAGTAATATAGTTATGATGACATTTTGAGTGGTGCCTTAAGGTTTGCTAACACGGGGTTAAGACTTACATTAAATTCAGGACTGCACTGCCTCCACCCATCCCCCAAACACAGTTCTTTAAAATTTCCAACATGGATGTGTTCCCCACCTTCATAGAGCATGTAGCTCCATACACATATGGAATAGAAAAGAACATTATAAGACACACCATGTGATGGGTACTAAAGATAGTACCAGTAATAAAAATCTCATGAGATCAAAAAAATGCAAATTCACTGTGTATAAGTTTAGAGTGGGAACTGTTTTCATGTGCACAGAATCTAGATGAATGGTAGAGAATGGTGGGTGTGTGAATATATACAACAAGTACAGTTGTTTGAAGTAGATTATTCTCATAATTCAGTGGGAAATAAGATTGGGATCAGACTATAGGAATCCCTAAAAAGCAGACTCAGGTGAACTTTATTTTCAATGAGAACTTGTGAATTGTTTTTTTGAGTTTTATGGTTAGAAAGGGAAAATGATTAAATAAAAACAGTATTATCTAGAAAAACTAGAGTTGGGAAAATAGAGTTTTTGAGGTTTCACAGTATATTTAAGTTACAGTCAGCAAAACTAAATTATCTTTTCCAGCACAAAAAGAGATAACTCTTTTGTAGTTAGAATGGTAGTCTTTAATGACACAGTTCCTTGTCTGTTTTTTCCTAGATAACATGACAAAATAAAAACCTGCACTTAGAAAATGAAATTAATACTTAAAAAAAATTTCTCAGACCTAAAGACTTAGAAACATTTTATTGCATAGTCTTACTAATTTTTAAAATGGAATTAGATTATATTAAGATCTTAGACTTTTTAGTATACAATGACTAATGAAAATGACAGCACTAAAATAAGAATGAATGACAGCTAAAGAAGTTTTGAATGACACTTATAATTTTGAAAATCTTTGCATCCTAATTGGAGTAGGAGAAGTCAGAACAATGACATAGGTGTTATTTTAAAAAAGAAATACACTTTTTAGAGGTACTATAATGTTCTATTTCTTAACCTGGGTGCTGATTTATTATTGTGTAAATTATGAATACATATTTTTCACTTTTTTATCTATGGTATATTTCAAAATGAAAAATCTGAAGATAGAAATGCTTCAAATTAGTCTTTTTTAGAAAATATTTACAAATATCAATTTGTCAGCAGATCCATTTTTTGGGGAAAAATATCTAATATTAGCTATAAATGGGTTTTGCTCTGGGAGCAGACTCTCCCTAACTTTTGTTCTACATCCAGAAACAGGACTGTAATTCGTCTAGCAACTGTGTTAGCAGCCAATAGCCCAGTGATTCTGGAAGACTGGAAGTTAAAGAAAACATTTGCTCAATAATAGTTGTTACTACTCTGCATTAGGTCCAGGTAGATGCCTTTTAAATTGTTCTAAGTTGGTGTTATAAAAAGCAGCTGCTCTAGAAATTTCTCTCCTCATTTATGAATGCATTGGGCTGGTTTGTCAGTCAGAGGTCCTACTCCTTGAAGTTTTAAAATCAACTATTTTCTTTTCTTCAAGATGTCATTAGCCCAAAATTCACATCAAAATACCAACATCCCCAAAAGAACTTCAGTTGCTTACTTTCATTATCCACATAAAGCTTTCTAAAATGTTGCTTTTTAATTAAATACTTAAAATGGATTATATTATTAACATCTACAAAAGGGAATTTTCTAGTACACTAAGTAGTTTTTTAATTAACATAGCTGACCTTCCCCTTCCTTCTCTGACCGCCCTCAGAAAACCCCAAAGATCTGGCCCATGGTGTGTTTCCACGGGTGTGTGCGATCTTACTTCTTTTTTAACTTTTAGGAAGACTGTCAGGTTGCCAAAGAGAGTTTCCACAAAACAAAAGAAAAAATTGGAAATACATTTTAAAGATCATAATGCTAAATATTTCTAAAGTAATTTTGGATAATATTACAAGTAAAATTTTATTAAGTACACAAAATAAATATTTAATTTTCCAAATAAATGTGTTATCTCTGAGTCAGATGATTTCTTAAAAGGTTCCACCAGCCAGCTTTTTAAAGCACTTTTGCTCATATATCTTCTAAACTTTTTTTAAAACTATATACAAGGTTTTTTAAAAACGTTGCAACGAAAATATTTTCTTATAAATCTGACATTTGAAAGTATGTAATTCCCAATATACTCTAATATTGGCGGTTTAAAATAATTGTTTTTAACTCTTTTGTTTGTATCTAATGGATTCTAAATGTTGCATCACCTTAATTACCACCATCATAGATTACAAAATAAAATACATCACTAATTTTGCTTAAACAGTTAAAATACTTTGCATTACTTCTCCTTGAACTTTTATTTTGTTTCACCTCTCCCACAACACTGTATTTTAATGGAATAAATAGTTAACATTTGAAAGACTCTATTAATTAATCTCATAATTTTCTGTCACAAAAATATTTTTAAGTAGAAAATTAAACAAAAACATTTCTGTGATCATAGAATATGTTAATATTTTTCTTCTAGATTTAGTTTTTCCTATAATTATGATTAGTATATACTTGATCAAAATTAATAAATATAAGATTTGGTAATTACTAAGCATAAAAATAAAAAATGTACTGGAAATTAATTTCTTAATGAGATGGATAGCCTTTGTTTCTCCAGTCAGTTCTTGTACTCATGGCTGAATATTTTTATTGCTGTAATAAGATAGCACTCAATGTAATTTTTATTGTTAGTTTTTATTTTTATATGTCAGTCCTGAGGAAACTCATTTGCATAAAGAAAAAATGAGAATCCTTTTGTTATAAAAACATCATTTAATTTTTTGAACTCCTTCCAAGTTATGTGTCAAAAATCACATAATAATCTATCATAAAAATTACTGTTAATGATCTCTCAGCTGACAACTCAACATCACCTTCAATTTTGTTGAAAAAAAGGAACTGGAAATAAACTGACTTATAAAAGGATATTTTACTTAGCTATTCTCTTTCTCAATACAATCATAAAATTTTAAATTTTCTATGTTTAGTGCTGTGCAGATTTTTATTTTATTCATTTATCATAATCTTTTCTTGAAGCTAGAAGATACATGAGCTAGAAGAGGGAGTTTATATCATATATCACTCAGAAGACTTTAAAAATATTTCCTAAAGTTTGCTTCATGTTGGAAGATGGTTAACCACCCCTGAAATTTTTAAACCAAAGAGATCAGTAAATTTTAGGAAGCAAGAGATAAATGTCCTTCTTTATGAAACACACCTAGAAGAGGAGAAGGAAAGGAGCATAGAATAATACTTCTGTGGCAGGTACATTCTCACGCCATCCATCTTGGATGATGGATGTATAACCATTCAGGAGGCAGATGGACACTGGCTCCTTTGCAGGAGAAACAAATAATGCAAAGTATTTTAACTGATTCCAAAACCTCTGGAAAAATCTTGAAATTCCAGAGGTTTGTCAGTTTAATTTGAAGAACACAGTTACCATCAACAGGACCTTCTAGTAATGGCCAGTTCCTATTGCCTGTCCGCTGCCCTTCTCAGAGACCTAACAACCGTGTTTCTTAATTGACTTTTTTCCACCTCACAGTCTCGTTTTTTCCTCTACACTTCTAAGATGCATAGAGTTAAATTTTTTAAATATAATGAAATAAGAGTTGAAAATACTGGATTAAAACATTTATCTCTTCTTTGAGCTTTTTTAGGTAAGAACGCAGAAAAAAATGTATGTGAAAACACAAGACAATGATGATGACAAGCAACAACTATAAACATTTATATGTTGGTCACTGTAAAAATGCTTTTCACACATTAACTTATTTAATCTCATTAACTTAATTGCAACCTTATGAGTTGGGCACTATTACTCCATTTTACATGCGAGGAAGCTGAGGCATGAAGATGTTAAGTAACTTCCTCATGATATTTAACCCCACCCTGTGTGTCTGCTGTAACTGCACACCTACCTCTATCCCATTAAAAAAATTATTCTATTGGTCTTCAGATGATTAGAACCACAAAAATGATCTGATCGAAACCTGAATGAAACACCTAGTTGAGCCCAGTGGACCACAGAACCGTAAGACAGATCAAAAAAGTTGTTAGGTCATTGCCCCTGGGGCTGGTTTGTTAAGGGGCCATTGATAATCAGAGCAGCTCATCTATGTTGGCTGTACAAACCTGTACCCCTGGGCCTCTGATCCACTGGCCTGTGGCATATATTAGCCTATTGACCACTACAGTTGATTGGCTAACTAGAAATTTGCATCAAAATATCATTTTATGTGGGTGTTTTAAGTGGTTTTATTATCTTAATATACAGTTCAAAGGAAGAGATCAGACAATAGATTTTATTTTTATTTTTCTCATATTGTTTCATCATTTGAACTGATATTAGACAAAAAATTAAAATATGAATTAAATTATTAAAAAAGATTACTAAATTTGCTCTCACTTAGTATGCATTTGATTAACATAGGTTGCCAATTCAATATCTATATATATTTTTTGTTTGTTTTTATCTAGAGACAATTTAAACTGAAGTAATTGACTCATTACTTAGCCATTACAGATACCTTTCACAAACATATGTCTAACAAGCTATCAAATCCTCCTCTGAGTACCCAATACCCCGACAAAATCTAAAATTATTGTATTCTTCCATGAGTCAATTCTTCCAAACCTTTAGGCCATGTACCTTAAATCATTCATTTGAAGGCATCATGCAAATAAGGATTAAATAATTTTCTTGAATTTATTTTAGCAAACATGCAGCTAGAGGCATATTGCCTAAACTATACTTTTAATTTTTCCCTCTATAATGCTTGGCAAATAATCTATGCTTGCCTGATCCTTTCCATTTGAAGTCCAAGGAGAGTATATTAATGAAAATTGATCAAAAACATAAAACATAAATATTTAGTTCTTTACACTACTTGGTTTTTATACCAAGTCAGAAAGAACATCTATTTCTATATTTTTCCTAAAGATTTTTAGTTGTATTCAGCTGGATCAATGTGGCTGTTTCCTTAAAACATTATTTCATATGTGATAAATTTAGTAAATAATCATGGAACACCACCCTGGTTGCTAACATCCTGAACTTGGCCCTGTTGTGGCGGTTGGTATAATATATTCTGAATGGCACAGGGGAAGATGTCCGGCTTAGGACAGAAGGTGAGTGGCAAATAAGAAGAGTCATGCCCTAGGGGTCTGTTTCAGTCAATCAAGTGATTTCAAAAATCCCAACTACTACAATTAGCAGTGATCAATAGCGCTTAATTCTTCATGATGTCATGAAGATACTTGTATCGTCAAGTTTTTTATATAGAGAAGGAACACCATGGAGAAAACATGTACTAGTTGCCTAAGAGTCTTCAGTTTCCTTCCTCATTTTGACAACCACTTTTGATGTGGGACAGATCATGTAATTCATACACACTTTAATTGTTTCAATGAGGATAATACAATTGGAAAAATACCTTGATATTCTCTTAAGTGAATGTTTATATTTGAGTTGCTGAGATATTATTCTTTGCCAGGATAAAATACATGAAATTTGGCCAATCAAAACAAAAGAAACTGAGCCTGTAGAACGATCAGACAAAAAAACCATTTGGAACGTCTCCAAATGCGCTCCTAGTATCAACTGAATGTGAACACAGAGAAAATATATCACTATAACCAAAACAACAGATAACTAAAGTCAACTGCTTTATTTTCTACAGTATATACATTTAGCATCAAATTAGAATGAAATCTGTTGCTTGAACCCCATGTGAATTCCAAGTTGCTTTGGAAGGTTTGTTTTTAGGTTTAACTCATTTAGATTCTCAAAACTTGAAAGCCTCTTAGATGAAAAGAAGTCAACAATAGACCTTGAAATTGAAACACATATGCTGAATTCCAATTTACTTTTTTATATTACATTCTTTGAGTTTAAAATTCAATACTTGAAATTACAAGCTTCTAATTTTAAGCATGTTTATACATTTGTCAACCAGGTACAAAGTGCCAGAACAGTATTTTTCAAACATTTCTCCCTCTCTCCAAATCTCTCTTTTTCAAAACAAACTAAGAACTGAAAAGATCTGATTGACAGAGGTTGGGAGACCTGGAGCATTTAAGTCTTTCTTTTCTCAATAATCCTTACTCTTCATTTAGGTAGCTCCTAAATTAATTTGTGGACAGTTTAAAACCTATAGTTCAGGCTAGTGATTAGCAAAGTTTTAATAATGGTTCTTATTTTGAGTTTGGGAAGGAGTTATAGCAAATGAGATGGCACACACAGATCCTCACAAACTTAAAGAGGGTTGAGGATGAAAACAGCCAAATGAGCAGGTTGTTGGATGTTATGATAGCGCTGCTCCTTCCACCAGAACAGTGTGTACCTGTTATATTGGGTAGCCTTTGTGCTAGACAGAGCTTTCTATTTTTATTGTATTGTATCATACAAGGTTTAGCCCAAGCTGGAAGGAAACAAAAGGTTGAAGTTTTCACCTCTAACTTAGATTTATCATACTTTTTGTTATTATATGAGTACTCTCAATGACAAAATAACATTTGTATTTCCACTATTTGTCTAACACACCTACCTGAGGAATTAGTGAATCATTCAATCCAAAGGGTCACTCATTTTTTTTTCAATATTAGTAGACTAGGTTACTACATAGGTAGAGTAGAACACTTGATAACCATTAGTAGTAATCCAATCATATTTCATTTTATTTCCATTTCCCCTTAGTGCCTTAAAGTATTTGTATTCAGTCTTTTCAGACTGGAAGATCAATATTGGAATTGCCAGATTCATATAAGGTTTCCTCCTCTTTTCTCAATGTCTCATCCCTACTCTGGGAAGTTTTCAATCAGGGTGCCTATCCTAAAACTTAAAAACTAAATGGCATCTCAGTATGCTCACTTGGTTAAACAAAGTTACAAAGCTCTTAGCATCCATATTAACATTTGTAATAGTGATTGAATAAGATTTATGCAAATCTTAGAAAAAGTGTTATCTGTTATGAAAGAAAAATGCCTTTTTAGCAAAACCATTCATATGCATTCTCCATTTAATATAATAATATTTTTCTGTTTGCATGTTTTTCATTTGTATTTTATAGAAGATACAATCACAGGTAAAATGCATAAGCAAATATCCATGTAAAGAAATACAGAAATATTTATAGATTATACTTGTATTTTAGGAATACTTTTTAAGATACAGTGAGTTCCAGGCAGAGCAGGGCCTAGTTAAGAGTATGAAATTTGGAATTGGCTAAGCTTGTTACAAATTCTTGATTCTACCACTAGCTGCATGATTTTGGACAAGTTGTCTTAGGAGTCCTGTTCCCTCTTCTGTAAAACAGGGTAAAGCAACCTAACTAATAAGGTGGATGTTGATTAATTTAATGAAATGATGTGAATTGCCTTGCACAGTTCAGCCACATAGTAAAAACCCAATAAAAGTTTCTTCTGCTGTATCCTTTTTGATTCATAATTGTAAAGTAAAATGTAAACATCATTTAACTTGAATCTTTCCTTTCATATGCCCTTTATGGTCTCAAAGGAATAAATAACTTTTCCTTTAAATTCACTGAATAGATAAAATAATAGCTTCTCTAAAATATCCATGCACTAATCCCCAGAATCTTAAGTGGATAAATTTACATGACCAAGGAGGTCTTGCCGATGTGATTAATTTAAGGATTTTGAGATAGGGAGATTATCTTGGATTACCTGGGTGAATAAAGTAAAATAACAGGAGTCCTTGTAAGGGAAATAAGGAGATAGGATAGTGAGAATTAGAGGAGATGTGATGATGTGAGCAAAGGTCAGGGAGAGAAAATGATATTTGAAGATACTAGGCTGCTGGTTCTGAAAGATGGAAGAAGGGGCCACAAGCCAAGGAGTGCAGGCAGCCTCTAAACAGCAAAGGCAAGGACTTATTCTGCACTACAGCTCCAAGAAGCATGGGACACAGTCCACTCCTTGATTTTTGGGCTTCTGTTCTCCATAACTGCAAAAAATAAACTTATGTTGTTTCAAGCCTCTAAATTTGTGGTAATTTGTTATAGCACCAATAGGAAATGGATACAATCAGTGAAGACAAGAAATAGATTAGAAGAGGGTGTCACTCTATGCATTTTAAAATTCTGGTGTCTAATACTCTTTGGAGATATGTAGCGAGCTCTAGAGAACCGTGGTGATACTTGTAACTAGGTCACTTCATGGTGCAACACATGACGAAGCATTAAATAAACACAGCTCAATTAAGGTCCCATACAAAATATACAAAGACTATAAATCACACACATTGAAGATATTATAGGTAAAAATTAGTGTGCCATTTATGTTAAGAAATGATAAGAAAATTTAGTGTAAGTGGCTGAATATTTACTATGTGTCAATCAGATAAGCATTTTAAATACATTATCTCATTTAATTCTGGAAACAACCTTAGAGATGGGTGTTCATACTGAAGTTTTATGGACAAGGGACTAAATTTATGCTTAACTTGCAAAAGGACAAACAAAAAGGAGGTGAAAGAATTTGAACCATAGTCTGTTGATTTACAATCCCATGTCATTCACCAAAGATAAATGGAGATGAGTGACTAAAAAAAAAAGAAAACCAAGACTAAATATGAGACTTCTTAAACAAGGCGGAGGCCTTCAGGCACCCTGCAGTTTCTACCTTACTTTTGGTCTGAACATCCTCCTTATTAGGGAGCAATTGATCTAACCACTCCTGGAGAACCCAGGACTGGCCATTTTAGGTGAGGGCTTAGGAAAATTCAGAGATAAAAAGAAAGATATATTTACATTTTTTTTGTTTTACATAAAATCTGCTTTTGTATTCCACCGATATTTTAGGTCTTGCTATTTTCTCAAGAGGTGGAGCATCAGTTTCTATAAGAAATTGAAGCAAAATTAATCTAATATTAAATGGATATTGATTTTGTCCCTGGTCTTAGACCAGTTGCCATCACATATCATGTTTTATCCATAATATTATGTGTTCCCATTTTTACAAAAGAGGTACCTAAGCCTCACAAAGTTTGTCTAAAATTATACAGTCAACTTAATTCCAGGTGTGACCCACTACAGTTGTCAAGATAGAACATCAAGCCAGAGAAATATACAAGAGATTTTATCTCCTCATATCTTCCCCCAGGAGTAAATCCATGAACTACCTCTTCATACAGTGAGGCAGTATCTAAACCAAATCGGATTTTGCCTCTCTAAGTTTGGCCCTAGATTCTGTTACGCAGCTTCTCGAATTGCCTTTGAATTGCACTTATTCAGAGTTTTTTGCTCAAACTAGTTTTTAAGCAAGACATACCTTCGTTCCTTTCTAAGTCATTCTCATTCAATTAAATGGTCTGCTGTAAATCAGCTTATTCTGCGACTGTAGCCTGAAGTTGATCGGGGGGGAATCCCACCCAAACTGACATGAAACAAGTCTGCTATCTTGTTCTCTGCTTCCTTTGACAGTTTGGCCCAGTCGTGGGAAACCATCCAGAACATTTCATTTGCTCTTGTCTTCAGAAAATTTTACCTATGAAAGCATTTTAGATTTGTTCTCAGCATTCTCCAGGAGGCAGTGAGCCCTCAACCTCATAATATAAGGATATCCTTTATGAATATCAGAACATTCATTCTATACCCCAGTCTGGTCAAATTTAAGCACATTTATGAAAAGGTAGCCTCATCTCCATTTTCCATACATTTTGTGTAATTCTCACTAAAATACGTATCCCTTTAAGCTTTATGATCATTAGAAACAGCATTCAAGGAACCATTCCACTTAAATTGCTATCTTGAAAGTCATCAGTGATTGACTGGTCACCATACCTAGAGGGTTTCACACATCCTGTAGTATCACTATTATGACATCATTTACAAAGAACTTTTACATATGCTCAATTATTTGATACTAAATATTATAATTAGACTGTATTATAATCATGTGCTTCCCCCTATGCATTTCCATAAGCTAAACTTATCATGTCCTTTTCCCAATGTCCCTCCACACAATGGTGATCAATAAATGCTTGAGTCAATGGAACGAAATATTTCTAGAATGCCACAGGTGTGTTTTACCAGTTGTGTTGGAGCTCAGTGATACAGTAGATAAAATATCATCAGTACAATATTAGTTATCTTCCAAAGTTTGGGATTTGTAATCATTTTAACATATTTTACATGGAATCTTGTACTTACTCAATGCTTCATGCAGTGTTGCAACATGAAATGACCTAGTTATCAGGTACCACCTCAGTTCTCTTTAGGTTGCTCATTAACCTCAGCAATAGTGAGGCACCTAGAAGGCAAGTGGACTTGTACCCCTCAGTGTCTGCTGATAATAATAAGTAGTCATAATAACGCTCACTTTTACCATGTGCTACATGCTTACACTGGGCTAGTTTGTATCATTATATATAAGCTGACCTGATCGCATTCTCACAAGAGACCTAAGATAGAGTGAATCGTTACCTAAATTTTATATATACAGAAATAATCTCAGAGTAGTTAAGACATGCTCGTGACATCCATGTTCTAAACCGTGGCTTTTCTTACACAATCTTGATTCAGCCTAAAACGGCATTACAATCCAAAAAAGGAATCAGAAAAGAATAAGAAAGACCAGGATAGGCCTCAAATGTGAGGATTAATCTGGAAAGAAAGCATACTGTGGGACACTGGACATAAAAGACAAAAACATAAGCATTACGGTTCTTGGAAAAAATAAATAAATAAAAGACCAGACAAAGCCTGAATAGGCATAGAGCACATGACAAGTTACATGACTTGAGCATCTAAAACTGCAATTCCCCACTATTACTTTTGAAGTAGTAATAGTAAATGATATATTTACTATAATTTACAACAATATCTGCTTGGCTTAACAGAAGAAACAGGCCTTCTTTATTATTAGCAGGAGAGTATATTTTTTTGTTTCCTTCTTGAATGCTCTTGGAAATTGTTGAAAAGTTTAACTGGATATTATTCAAGAGCATGAAATTTCCTTCCTGCAGATACAGACTTCAGTCTACTGATCTGTCAAGAGTAAACAATGTTTTTAATGTAAATTTGTTTTATCTTGACATCCATGTAGACAACTAAATTTGAAAATGAATGAATGGATTATATCTTGCATATGCAAAGATGCTGTTTGCTCAAGAGATGCAGGTCATAAAATTTGAGTTTTTTCCTATAGGAAATAGATTTCTATTGATCTGTTCACATGCTCTTAGAAAATACCCCATTGAGACCAGAATAATGCATTTAAAACTGGCAGGGTGGGGTATGAAGGACAGTCTGTAATCAAGGGATGGAGTCAAGGCAGCCACGCTTTGAGAAACTCATGCTTTGGATCTTGGGTGTATAAATATGCTGCCCAGTCCAGGTAATGTAATGGGTGAAAGTCAGGCTCAAGGTGTAAACGATTTTAAAAAGTCACAGTTAATGCCATTAATAATTTTATCAATTATTTAAAAATACACAGAGATCAAAATAAAATCTCATGCCACATTCAAGTACAGGCACATCATCTTATAAACATCACCACAAACAAGGAATGGCACTCTTTTCACTTAAAACAAAGCCAAAACAAACTTGAAACAGTTATTGATTGATGAAACAGCGACCTCCAGAGCTGCCCTGGCATTAGTGTGAAGGGCCTGTAGCAGGGAACTCAAATCGTTACTCCACTCACCCTGGCGATCTTGACATTATTGATTCATGTCTGCTTTAGCCTCTCCCATCTCCATGTTTCTACACCTGTCTGCTCTCACTGCCACACAGCAACTACACACACACACACACACACACACACACCACCCCACACACACCACAAACACACATGCAACTGCTTCACTTGGTACTTTGAACTGGACCGTGAAGGTATGCATCATCAATGATATTAATTTTTTTCTCTCTCTCTTTATTTTTCCCTTTTCCTTTTCCCTCGTCAAGTAGCCTCTATACCTCATTGCCTCTGGGGATGTGTAAGACTGACCACATGTCAGGCAGAGCCTGTAAGTCTTGCTGGGTGGGTTTCGTTTTATAAAAGCCTAAACTTTTTGAAGAAGAGGCAAAGGGAAGGGAAGGTTGAGGTGGAGCAGGGGTTTCCTCTGATTCAACAGTAGTTCATCCAGGGGTTGGGGAGCGGGGTGAAGTCTGCGGCTACCATAGCAATGGGAATTTAGCCACATGCCAAAGCGTGATGAGATCTCAAAGAAAGATGGATCTTGGGGTGAAGTAGGGAGGCACAAGCACCACCTAAAGATATGCCCATTCATCATAAGAAAGCACAGAGCCGCCAAATTTCAAGAGACCACTTTGGCTTGCCAATGACAATGCCCATGTAACCACATCTGATCCCAGTTTAATACCCTGTCCTTGTTTTGTGTGTACCCACAGACGTGCAGGAGTGGGATGGGATTCTGTCCTAGGGAGAGGACTCCAAGAATCAGTGAAACAGACTTTCACTAAGACTAGCAGGATAGAGTTTCAGTCTTTCTTAAAAACATTTTTCAATATATACTCTTCTGCTTTAAAACAGCAACCAAAGAATTTAGCAGAGACACCGCAGGTAAATTAAGAATCACCTCAAGGTTAGAAGCAGAGCAATCTAGATAAGAATACTGCAAAAGAAAGCAGCAAGCTCTTTTCGTTGGCCAATCCTGAGTGGTTGTGCTCAACGTACTTTTTTGCATAAAGTGAAAGGTGGCTTGTCCTTGCTGGATAGATAACAGTGCCTGGATTCTGGCCAGTTTAGCTAGACCGTTGAGAGAGTGAAGCACGTTGTCAGCTACCACTGTGAGGCTTACTGGCTGGCGCTCAACGCCTTGATCCGTCTTCCTCACTCGTGGGCTGTCAGCACCTAACCTGGCACTCAAGTGAACGGCTCGACTGCCACTTAAAAAGCTCAGCTAAAATATCGTATGTCTCTTAGTTCCTGTGGTCATTAGTTGGGGTATAACAAACTTTTAGTCCTAGGCCAAACGTTAGAACTGGACTTACAGCTGCTCTTCCATGCGCCGGGGTGTCTGAGGTCTAAAGGGAAAATTTGAAAGAAAATACATTCCAAATGCAAACTGCACTTTAAACAAACCTCGCGAATTGCTTTCACTCTTCTATTTCCCTTCCACTTACTGTATCTCCTTGGTGCATAAACTGGAATTCCCTCACACATGGATATTCTTTCTTGTAAATTATTTTCTGTTTCTCATTTGAAACAGCACTGTTCCGGGGACATAAAGTAAGTGTTCAAAAGTGTTAGCAAAATCACATTTAGTGCCTCTCGTGGAGTTTCAGTAACCTTTGCTGAACTGATAGTCAGTTAAAGGCAGTCAACAGAAACTGTAAGAGAGAAAGAGGGACTAAGGGGCATTCTCGCCGCTGTAGGCCACTGCCGGCGCTCAAACACTCCAACCTCCACATTCTTTTCTTTCCTTATTTTCTAACTGAAAAGATTGTCAAGTCTGTAAAGGAGGTGCTCTCTATCAATGCAGTAACCACTACCATACTACGTATCCTATTTTCATTTGGCAAATTACCTTCCTCACACATGTGTATTTTATATAGTGATCATGTACTATAAAGCCCATAATTCTACTTCAGCTACTTATAACACTGTTGTTTTTTACATTATATCATAAAAGCTCCTCCATAAGTCATATTTTTTAAAACAATCAAAATTCAAATGATTACATCATATTTAGTTCTGTTGATATACCTCACTTTCTTTTGTAGAATTTACTAAATTGTATTTCTAATTCAGGGCATATGGATTGTTTCCAAGTTTTTGCTTTATAGATGACACTGCGCTGAAAAGTGCCACATACTGAGAGCTCTGATAGATACACGCAGCACAGACCAGACACTGAACACACATGATTTATAAGGCTCCCAAATCGCTGTTCAGGGTGGGCACTCTCAAGTCAGTTTTACAAATGAGGGAACTCGAGGCTCATAGAGGCAAAATATTTCCCCAGGGGCACTCAGTGAGCATGTGGCAGGAGCAATATTTGAAATTCATATCTATCTGACTTCAAATCTCATTCTTTGTCTCCTATGTCTGGCTCTCCTAGAACTCTTTCTTTAGT
>JAQQAC010008350.1:11000784-11041324 GCA_029783875.1 Phataginus tricuspis | reverse complement strand
TATTTTCTACCTTCCCTAAAGATCTCATGCTCTTTCAGATCAGAGGGGAACGCCGTCAGGCTCCATTTTCTGTTAGAGAAAAATATATGCAGGGAAATTTAGTTATTAGCTCATATTTCATGCAACCAGATCTCCTGTGATTTTATGAAAAGTATTAGAAAAAAATGTTCAAAATTTAGCACACGATAAATAAAATGGCATTATCATAAGAGATTTCAATACTTGTGGCTTACAAGTCTATTGGCATAGATGAGATTCTTAGTAAAGAGAGAAACACATATTTAATCTGTGAACAAATAAGGGGCCTTTGTCTAACAAAAGTTAGAGGGGGTCCCTTTGGCGAGAATAAAAATAAACGTCAAGGAGACAAAGGGATGCTTTCATGGTTTGGGATACACTATTATTATTATGCCTTTTCAACAAGTATCAATGCTCTCTCTTGCCTTTCACTGGAAACAGTGGAACCTTTGCTGAACTGACAGTCAGTTGGAGGCAGTCAACAGAAACCGCGTTAGGTCACATGGCACCAAGAACCGTTGTTGCCATCGCAACTGCACTATGATAAATTAGCCTGTCTCCGCTAAGTACTTGGTTTGCCTACATGCCCTAGAAGGTGCCGTTTTGATATTCTCCTTGACACTTCTGAGCTAACCTTTTCAGCAGGCTTGCTAATATTTACATCGTTGGGGGAAAATAAAAGGAAATTCATAATTTTGACTCAATAGATACATGTGTTAGGGTTTCTGGATGATTATCATATTTAAGGAGTATTTTTGCACTTTAGGAAGTTTGGTCATTGTTTTAGAAACCATTCAATGAGAGGTTAATATGGATTTATTTCACCTCTTAGATACATATTAGCGTCACCTAATAATTGAGATAAACTACTAGATTCAGCAAAGTGAGAGGAAAAAAAGGCTAGCTATAAAAGCACTGGAGCTTGTAATAGCTTAAGTAATTATTTCTCAAAAATTAGCACATTTTTATTGTTTGGGGATCATTTTCTTAATAAAGTCTCCATGGATATTATAACAAACAGCTTGTTTTCTTTCTAGAGGTATAGTTAGTTTAGGAGTTTTTATTTTTAATTTACTCTATCTCATACTTTAATGAGCTTCATTGATACTGGCTTGAGAAATGCAGTAAAACATTGTGATTTCAGACAACATACATGAAAAACTGATGAATAATCTAGGTTTAGCAACTTTGTAAGATTCTTTCAGTTTACAAGGTGTTTCATATAAATTTTCTCTCTTAATCTTCCACACTTCCTGATATTATCATACCCATTTTATAGATGATGAGGGACAATCAGAGAAGAAAATTGCCAAAGTTACAATGTAATTAAAACAGCATAAATCAAGTATCTAGCTCCAAATAAAAATTCTTTATGCTACATCATTACTAAAATAATTATTTCTCTTTCCCTAGGCAAGCACATAAGCACTGACATCACATACGCATCATCTGAGAGCATTATATATTATTTATAAAATGTTAGTAATTTTAAAACCTCGAGTCCAGTAGGATATATATACTGAAGATGTGTGCAAATCTGCATACCATATATAGAACCTGAATAAAAGGATACCAAAGAAATATGAGCTTATATTATCTACATTATTATTCCCATTTTTTTCCTGCATGGGAAAAGAAAAGAAGAAGAAAAAAGAGAACCACTATAGAGCAAAATAAACGAGGACCAAATTTCAAAGTCTAGACTTAGGATGACCACTTGAATCCCTGGAAGGGAGAACGAAGGCTGATGTTCAGTTTTCGGTATGAAAAGAGAAGAGGTTTCCTCCTGCATCTTCCCAGGTTTGGCTCATTCGCTAGACCTTGTGACTCAAAGTATAGCCCATGGATGAGCCACACAACCTGAACCACCTGCGGGCGTGTTACTGCAGACCCTGGAGCACCGCCAGGGTTTTCCTGTGCCAGGATCTGCATTTCAGCAGGAGCTCAACTCATTCACGTGTCCTTTCCCATTTGAGAAGCACCGCATACACTGGAACTTCTACCAACAATCAGAAAGGAGGTGATATAAACTGAACATCAACCCCTGTGATCTCAAGAGTCTGGATCAAGACAGCATTCACATAGGGCTTTAAAACTAGGAGGTCCCTGGGGTAATAAATCTCTCACCTATTAACCTGTAAGGTGACACAACATATAACCCACCAGTAATAATCAGCATCTTTGGATGAATTGATTGCTCAAGAGTAGAGACTGAACAAGTGAGTCCTGATATGTCCCTGTCTAGGACACCAGGGAATGTACCTGGCACAGAATACACACACACACCAACACACACCGATCCCTTTTCAAGTAAACTTTGTTAAGGGAAATATCCAAAGCATGCAATATTTCTGTTTGAGAAATTCCTACGACAAAGGATGATCCACAGTGTAGGCCCTTGGGAGCAATTTATCTAGAAGGAAACAGAAGACCAACAAGCCTTCTAGCCTTGTTAACTAGTCAAGCCCAGGGTTAAACTGAAGTGTGCATTGCTTTGCTTTTCCAGGTGCCAAAAGCTGGTGTCTGGGTTTTTTCTGTAAGTTAACTGAACCTCCCCACCTCTCAGCCAAACCTTTCTTGCCTTGAATCACTCTATAAGGATTTCCTGACTTAGAAACTAGCTCATATAATAAAATGTATAAGTTAGTCATTCCTAAAAATGAATAATATTAATCTTGGGAGACAATGTCCTAATACAAATGTGTGCCAGTAATGGAAGAATAATCCATTTTCCTGTCCCACTGGTAGGAAGAGATACTTTATGCTAGTGGAGACTAATGGTGATTCCTAAGGCACTGGGTTTAAGCTGCTTGAATCTGGACAGTTGATTATATTGTTATTGTTATTACATTTTCATCGCTAGATACATTAATAAGGCTAAAAAATATCTTTAGTTTGCTAATAGTTCCCATTACAAATATTTGTATAGATATTAAAATCATGTTAACAGAATTCACAATGAAAGAAAAATAATCACTGCACAATCTCACTAGTTCAGCAAGCCAAAGCATTTTTATTTTTCTCTATTTCCTTCTGGGCCTTTACAAGTAATGTTGTTTTTTTTTAAATATGATTTCAGAAATGACATCAGCACTAATTGCCCCAGACTTTGCCACTAGAGTCATGGATACCTGCTGTCAGGAGGCTGCATTCCACCTGGTTCCAGAGCCAACTCTGTGCCAGACAGGTTTCCAACCTGACACAGGCAGGTATTATTACATTGCTGGGTGTGGGGTGATGGGGATTGAAATCACAACTGTCCATTATTCTTTAGGCTATTTAAATGCGTATGTATAATAAATAACTCTGAACTCTTCTCTTGTAGCTTTTCCCTTGTTTTGAATTCTTTCATGAGGATAATGTATCACAAGTGAGGTTATGAGGTTTGGAAATCCAAACATTTTTTTATAGCTCTTTAGACAATATAAAAATTATTTTCAAAAGGCATTTTTTTTTGTTCCATCTCTAAGGATTTGGGGTGGGGGGTCTGACACTGACAAGTTGCAAAGACTTCCCGGAGGGTTCTAATGCGTGGCTCTGAGCTAAGAACTGCTAGAGCAGTGTGATGTTTTCACTGCAATTAAACTACCTAGGTATTAACACTTAAACACTTTTTTTTAAATTTAGGAGATATGAATAGTCCCTTATTTCCTTATTTGTATAGCTTTAACTGACATGTATTTATCAATATTTCTATAGAATGTGCCGTTTTCTATTAGCTTATAGTAGGTTGACAGGTAACTGAAGCCATGGAAAGTTACAACTTCTCTAGAATCCTCTTTTCTTTCATTGTCATTCTCAGCTATTTATATGGGTTAAGAAGAGAGAAAATGACTTAATTTGAGGACAGAAATGTAGCAATATGGGGAAGGAGATTGTGTCCTTGACTTTAAAGACATCCTCTGTGGAATCCTGGACTCTGGAATGGAAATACCATGAATGGACTATTCTCCTCCAGATGGAAAGATGATTAGGTTTTTTAAATGATGCTTCAAAGTCAGAGTGTATCAGCTGACATAACATTTCAGTCTGCATAACAAGGACTTGCTGGGAAAAATAAACTCTTACATCTAAGTATCCTTTCAGAAAGTGATACAAGAAATGCTGGTGGTGGCATTTCTTTATAATGAAGCAGAGATATAGGCTTCCTAGGTTTTGAATCTTTCCTGTCTGCTGAGCCTAACCAGGGGCAATAAAAAAAACAGGTATTTCATGCCGCCAATTCTGCTTCTTTAGCTTTTAATGATTAATAGGCCAGGCAACGGAAAAGACCTTCAACTGTTCCAGGAGGGGAAAAATGCCCAAAGCCATAGGAAAAAATAGTTTACAATTTGCTTAAGTTTTGAGGTTTTCAAAGACCTTTTCAGGCAGTTGTTAATTAACCAAAGGGAGCCTTAGTAAGGTGAACATTTTCAACATTTCATGAAAAGAAGAAGAAAAAAAGGGAAAGAAATGTAGTGTTATAGAAGAAGCAGGTTTGAAAGCCCGAGGAATCAGCCATTATTGGCTCTGTGACGGGAATGATGAAAAATGTAGTTATGATTTTATCACAGATTTGTTTACAAAATGAGACAGGTTGTCTCAATGGATGGAAGAACAGTAACACTCTGGAATGCTTCAGGGCAGGAGTGATACCTCTTTTAAATCCCTAGAGACTATCACAAGGTAGACGCACAATGAAGGTTATGACGCATTGAGTCTTATCAACTATTAACAAAAGTCATAGATTCGTTTATCAGATGCTTACTGAGTCAAAAGTAGAAGAGATCAGATTCCAGTAGAGTAAGATATGCAGTAGGTGAACTGGATACAGAGGAGGATGGGAGGTAAGAATGATAACAAGACGGAGAGCAACATAATATCATGCAAAGAGAATAAAGGCTTACAGTTCAAATTCTGACTGCTTCTAACCTAGCTGTGTGATCTTAAACACGCAACTTCAACTCTCTACTTTCAGTTTCCTAGTGTACAATACAGTTAGTAATAACTAGTAAATAAATACTAGTTTACTTTTCCCCTTGTAATTAAGGAGATCCAATCAATCAGAGTGCCTCAGTTTACTCAACTAGAAAATAATAGTATTAGAATCAATGATCGAGTGTCCCTTCTCACTCTGAGTTCTTTAATTCTTCAATTTACATACAGAGCTCAGTTTCCTTAGTCCACCACAAGGATGAATTCCCTGTTAATATCAAGTTTCAAGGACTGCCCACAAATTGATAGAAGAGATTTTTATTTCTGATAGGATAAGAGTTCTCAGAACCCTTAAATCCACCCATTTTGCTTCCAGGAAAGGCTATGCACTGAGACCCCTGCAATCATAGAGGCAAATCTGCTAGAAGAAGTGCTGATGGACCCATGTCTGCTATTATTTTAACCAAACATATCTGTGCTTGCTTGAAATACCCCCAAGTGGTGCGTTTCTTATCACATCCATCCTCAGTGGCAGACATGGTAATATAACTCACAGCCAGCATCACAGGCCGATGTATGCCCCAGGGAGGGCCACACAAAGTCTGTCTTCCTCTCTTTTAAAGATTTAAGATATTTCTAGACCAGAAATGGGAAATGTCAGCAAAGCTTGCCATTATTCCCACTTTCTTTCCTATGGAATATATCTCTGATGGACCAGAGGCTTCTCTCACTGAGCCAGCGAGAAGCCTTGGAATCCTCCTTAACATATTGCTCTAAGCAGGCAGTACAAACTGGGGCTGGAAATTAACATGAAATCTTTGGCTCTCCCCACTCTAGAGTCATTTTGGCAATTGGGCCAAAGTTGCAAATTCAAACGGTGCAGATAAAGGATAAAGAAATAACAAAGAAATTTGCAGTGGCATTCATTTGTAGAAAATTAATAGAATTTGGAACCTGTAGGAATAGACCTCAGCAGGCCTGAGGCCCCATCCTGCCACGGAGATGGTCCACTTGGAAAAGAGAGCTTGAGCAAGCACAGGGAGATTAGGGAACTGTTACCCAATCACTTGCATCCGGAAGGGAACCAGAACTGGCTTTGATCATCAGGAGGAACCAGGGGGGTTCAAAACCTTATGAGACTAGAAAGGGGAGATTTCCCAAAGTTCTTAAAGGATGCTCATATCAAGAACATGGCAGAAGAGCGGGTCTTCCTGAGGCCTGGATAGCCTGGCCTTCTCAGTGGGAACACTGCAATGTAGGCTTTGTGTTTGTCAGCAAGCCTATCTTTTATCTTTCTAGCGGAGCTCACTCTTACTCTGAAAATGTTGGCATTCTTCTGTTAAATCTTATTACTGTTACTTTGTTGACTACCAAGCAGAGCCACAATGCAGAAGTGAGTTTACATAGTCAGATCTGGTCCCGGGCATTCCCGTCCAGAAGTCAAAGTGATCCAGAAGCATGACGGGCACACCATGAGGCTGCCCTGTTGAAGATGACGACATTCAGTGGGTTGTTATGTCATATATCTGTGCTTGCCTACTTGAAAACTAAATGAAAAAAGTGGTATATACTCACATGTGCACTAAAGTATAGTCCACTTATGAGAAAAAAGGCAAGAAAAAATTAAGCAAATCACACACACACACACACACACACACACACACACACACACACACACACGCAAAGGCGAAAGTCAGAAAGAGATTCTAACCATCTGGCTATAGGGAGAGCCTCTTACTCTTTTTGTGTTTCCAGGATCAGCATAATAGCCTAAGTGTGTTAGCTCAAGACTAAATAGTTGTTGGACTGAAAGTAAATGGAGAAAAGGGAGAGATAAGAAAAGGAGACATACAAAGAATGTGAAAAGGGCATTTTTACTTCATAGCTCTTTTATTTAAAAAAGCCATGTAATAATGAAATAATGTGTGATGCCTAAAGGAACCCACAATAGTGTATATGTAGACTAAAAACCTCAGGTAGTTTGACTTTTCAAAAAATAAAGTAAAATTGGCAGCCCGAAGTCACATACATTGAATATATTACCAAGTTCCTAAAGTTCAAATTATATTGTTATACAGAAGACCTTCAAAATTTCTCGGAAAAGTAAATCTCTACTTCAAAAGTAAACTTGGTACCTACTTGAAAATGAAAAAAAGAGAAAAAAAATTTCTGAGTCTGTGCTGGGGAAAAAAAGACTACATGTATTTTAAAGCCAGCTTCTAGAGGGCACGTCAGGATTTGAAAGGATGTAATAAAAGATCCCCTTATAGCTCCCTAAAATATATGACAGTATTTCAAGGAATTTGGCTGAGACTGACATGGGCTCTCACTTGAGACTTTAAAATAGAAGACAAACTGTCCCAGCTTTCAGCAACCCGCTTCACTGTTTCAGAAAGTTTGTACCCACAGGTATATAGTTTCCTACCTTCTCTTCCATATCCTGTACCTCGAGTACCACTGCTTTGAAGGGGCAGGCCTGGCCTCACCAATAGGTAATTCTCACTTTTTAATCACCTCTTCCCAATTTGGAGCTGCCATCTGTCCCTTCTGGTAAGGAAACAGGAAAATGCAATAGCAGAGAGCTTTACTTTTTAAAAAATTTAAAGAAGCATGTTTATGCTTTATAGGAATATTTTAATATTTTTCTCAAGTAGCCAAAACACACAGATTAAATCATTTTTATCATGATTTTTTTTTTAGCATAAACACATACATTCCCAAAGTAAAAGCTCCATCCCTTCGGGCCATGATTAACCTGGACAAGCCCATTTCCTTCACTCTTCTCATTCACTCGGTAGCCAGGTCAGTTACAGTCTGCACTCTGCTAACCCTCCTCTTCTCTCCATATAAATCTCTTTTCAGCTTAGATCTGCTCACCCATCTCCCTCCCTGATTGTTGCAGGTCTGGTGTGATAAGGCCACAGCCCTCCTAAAAGTGCATCAATGGTGTGCTTTTGTTTCCAGGGTAAACTTCTTAATAAAACAAGCGATGCCCTTCCTGACCTGGCTGCTGTGACCTCTCAAGTCTCTTCTAAACTTTTCTAGACCTTTACACATGCCAATCCCTCTGCATAGAATACCCTGATCCAGTAAAGCTAAGTTAAATGGCAAACCCAAGGGTTCCTGCGGTAGTTTTATTAAAATACCAATCATGGTACTTTATTTGTATTTACCTATCTTAACCCACAAAAGCTCCTCGATACAGGAACTGAGACTCACTTCAATTTTGTTTCCAAAGCCAAAACAGTGTCTGGCACACAGTACTCCTGATATCATCTTTAGACCTGATATTGTGGATTCATAGAATGGCTACAGTCTAATACAATTATAGTTGTGCTCTCACCTGACCTAGGAACAAGTCATATGTACTATTCCATGCCTACTGCATGCTCACCTCAGTGGGAAGAAAAGAATAAGTTCATCCCATCTGTTGAGAGAAGCAATGATCAGATAGTAAGATATAGTTGCCAGAAGCTTGCCAGCTTAAAACTGGGTTGCATATCCATTGGTTACTGAAAGGTCATGCATAAGAATAAGTACAATCTATGTAAGAGGAACTACTAGGAAGCGTTGTTATATGAATTCAAGTTGTTCTATACATTTAGGATATCACATTTTTCTTTACCTTCACATAAACTCTCTTAAGTACCATCCTTTAATGCCAAGGGTCAGCTATTTCTATGGCAATCCTGAAATCCTCACTAGTCAAGAAGGGAGGTGAAGACATGGGCTAATCATGCATCCAACCCTATGAGAAGACCAACACCTCCGTCCCTAAGTGGACTGTTTCACAGGCCCTAAACCAGGGGAGTAGGAAAACTAGGGATTTGGAAAATCAGAAGTATCCAAGCTAAAAGAAGTTGGGAGTATGGATATAGCAAAATCAGGGAAACCCGAAAACTTGAAAAAGTACAAACCCTGATTAGATTCATTAAATAATAGTCTGTCAAGAGCTACCTGTGTAAGGAACCAAAATTCAGATGCCACACAAAGTGCAAACTTGTCACAATAAAATCCATACCAGAAGATCTGATCGTTACTTTTATACCAGCTTGTCATTAAAATGAGTTAAATACAAAAGCTGCATTTTAGACAAGCAAAATGTGTGTGAAGTTTCAATAGGATCTGGGTAATGTTGTGAGACACATGGCTCCCTATCTGACACAGCAACTGCAATACGTCCTTTCAGTTCTGCTCAGATTTCTTGAAGGGCAGTGCAGTGATTCTCCAAGTAAATCCATCAAATTCCACAGTGTTTTAGGGCCTAGTCTTAAAAAAGAAATTAAGCACCCTATGTAAGTTCAGATCATTTCCCAATATAGCTACCAAAAAGAAATGATCAAATCAAAATGTCCTGAGTGCTGTGAAGGGAGACTCCACTATTTCATATTTCAGTTTTGCAAAATAGAATCCTTTATCACTTTGTAGGAAATCTTAGCAATAAGGGTCTAATTTATCTAAGTTTTATATACAGAATATGTAAATCTTAAGTAAGCACAATAAGAAATATTCTTTAGGGGGCAGCTAACAAAATGGAATAAACTCCAAAACGAAATTGCAAACAGACTTCAGTGTAATTTTATATTATTCAACTCTAACACACAGTAAAGAGAAATGCCAAGCTGCTGAAAGAAAACATGTTCTTTTTTTAAGACGAAATCACACAAACAACCAAAAAAAAATTATACGAGCTTCCAAATACTCAGTTACTATTTCTACTTTTTAGTTACTGGCTTCAGAAGCAAGTTTGCATATTATTCTGTTTCTCCTTTCCCTTCTCCCTACATGGTGGGCCACACACAATACATGCACATCTTAAAGAGAGCACATACATGTGACTTCTTAATGCATTCTTGGTCAAAATGCCATGCTAAACATGGAAACGCATTTTCCTGAAAGGTAAGGGAAAATAAATCTATGATAGGCCAAATGACATTAACTGAATATTTTTAAATTAAATGGTGAAAAGATCCTTAGAGAGCATTCATAGGGCTTTTCTTGAACTCTACACTGTTTTCTTTGAAAAGCAGTAGCAAAAGATATAAATTTGGAGTCAGAAGACTTAGCCTTTAACACACAGCTACATTAATTGTTCTTTTGCAACCTTGAAACAGTCACTTCATAATTACCTAGCTTCCTCTGCTGCAATGTGGGGAAGGTATCACACAATCTCCTGTGAGGATAAAATGATAAGCAATAACATAATAAGTAAGCCTGAATTGTTTTCCTGATATACCAGGCTTACTTTATTGGTCAAAATGAGTTTTTCTGTCTCAGTGTCAATTCTTTGCACTTTGCATTTTCTATCTTTCCTTGAAACTCTGAAGAACTCAAGATAGTTTGGAATTTGAATAGATAATCCTAAGTAAAACTTGATCTTAAAAATGAGAAGTTAGATTCCCTCTCCTCCTCCAGCCAGTTATGAAAACCTACACAGAACAGAGATGGAGATACAGTTACTCAAAACCACATTTAGTAATACAAGGAGGGAATAAAAACTTTATAGGAAGAATTCCATGATTTTTCAATATCCATTTTTGTCTATATTTGGTCAGCCAAATATATATATTTGGAGATAATGACTTCTTTTCTTCTTGTTCGCTACCTGCATTTGAAAATAAACAGGACAAATGACATCAGGGTATAGTCACATCTATGCTGTACCAGATGTGCTCAAGTAACAGAGGTACTCAAAGCTATGGTCAGGCTCTAGAAGGTCCAGATGATTCCAATCATTTGAGGCTCTTGGTATGAGAAATAAAGTCACATCAAAACAGAGTTTATAAAACTTGGACATATTTTAAAAGTATATGTTTGACAGATAAATGCTTTTAGCATTCAGAAAAATAAAATAAAATATAATTATGATATCTCCTCTTTATTTTCTATGCCTTGAGCGTTATCTTTACTGACCTCCTTTTAATATTTCCAAAATGCTTTGCCCTTTTATCCTCTGTGTTTTGGTGAAGAGGGAACAGGAGGGGTAGACAAATCCACCAGCTGCTTAAGAGCTTTTGGCTGGAGGCAATTGAGAAGAAAGGGAAAATCTGAAGGCATGATCCATTATGAACTCTGTTAACTGCATATGTATCATTTTATTTCCTTGTTTACATGTTTCATAATTAACTTATGTAGCTATTTGATATCCTTAAGAAAATTGTTATTCTTGTTAATTTGATTCAAGTCTAAGGAATGGAATTAAGGCATCAAATAAAAAAGAAGTGCAACTTAGCCCATGCTTAAGCAAACTACTTCCATAAAGGGACATATAGTAAATATTTTAGGCTTTTCAGGCCATAAAATCTCTGCTCCAACTACTCAACTCTGCCATTGTGGCCTGGAAGCAGCCACACATACGACATGTAAAAGAACGGGCATGGCTATTTTCCAAAAAATTTTTATTTATGGAAATTTGAATTTCATATAATTTTCATATTTCACAAAATACTCTTCTTTTGATTTTTCTCAGTCATTTAAAAATGTAAAAATCACACTTAGCTCAGGGCTGTATAAGTCAGGTGGTAGGCCAAATCTGGCAGCGATGGTTTATCAAGTCCTGGTTTAATCTAGCTATTCTCTAGCTATGAGCTATAAAACAGAGGCCGAGTTTTATTATGTTCTCAAATGAAGAGTTTCTAGAAGAAACATCTTTAGGCTTATTCAATGTGTTTTTGCAAACAATATTAAACTTTACTAATGCAAGTCACTTTGAAAAAATTTTTGACCAATTAGTTTGAAAAATTTTCAATGTGTTAATTTCAACTGCAAAAATCATTAATGTAGACTCTATTCAACTCTATACCAAGTTCAACAAAATTTTTTATTTGAGACCATCCTTTAAGTTATTTAAGCTTATGCATCTCAAAACCTCTAATGCTTTCTGCCTCAGCTATCCTAATCAAAGCCCAGTTTGCTTAAGATTTGAATAGGATACTGGAGGAAAAGTTGAAGGAATGGAATTAGTTCTTTGTCTATATTATTTTCCTACAAGATTCAGAGATATGTTTATTATTCTCTCTCTAAATTGAATTATTTTAAAACAATATTTTCAAATAATTCTATTATTTTTGGAAACAACTAACTCCTCACCCCTCTGATCAAAACTGATTGTTACTGTTACTATTATTTTCTGTGTTCTCTTAAAGCTTTATCTGAATGACCCATAGGCCAATTTCATTTCTCCTTTAAGGTTCAGTTTGTTTAAAGTCCTTGGATCGCTCTAAAAGTGTGTTGATTCCATGGCTGATAGTATGTTTCTTACAGTGACTATTTGTGGCTGGTGCCTTGTCAAAGGAGTACACAACTCTACTACTTAAAAAGAATTCACAGTTCACATAGCGATAGTTTTGCTGCAAAATGGTAAGTCCCTAGTTAACTGTAAAACAAACAATATTCATACATGACAACAACAACAAAAAACAATTAGCAGTCCACTTGGCTCCCAGATCAAGCAGCTAACGTTGTTACAGGAGATCTATATACTCTAATATCAATAGTATGCTGGTTAATGCTTAAAATCAGCTTTCTAGGGAGAAAAGCCCTGATACGTAGTATTTGCCGATTTCTGTGGGGTGAATACTCCCATCATGGCCCATTTTAAGCAACCAGTGTAATATCTTGGAATGCAGAATTGGGAAGAGAGGCATGCCGTTGGCTCTTGTAAGAGTTAGCTTCAGCAGGTCACTGCCTGGTACTATGCTAAGAAATTATAGTAATTTTTGTTCTGACGTATAAAAGAGAAACTGAAAAGCAAAATTATTTTCTATGTTTACTTAAGCAAAATGCAAGTTAAGATGTACAATGGAACATAATGGTATGAAATGTATAATAAAAAGTAAATCTAACTGATTAAATAAGACAAAATATTGGACTTAAAACATATCTTCAGGATTAACATAAATAAGGTCATGATACTTTACATCTTTAGTAAGATTTAAAATTATATATAATGAGAGGGAAATTCAGCAGAGAAGTGGTTATTTATAAATGTTAGTGGAAAATAATTTTTAAGCTATATAACCTTTCCTTATATATATATTCCTTTCTCAAATCATGGAATTTCAATTATAATCTCAAAATGCATCTCTTTTATGTATGGCTTTTAAATTTTTTTTCCCCCAATGTTAATTTTTTATAGTACATCATGGCTTTTATGAATGCAGATTTGATTGATTGAAATGACTCATGTAGTTAAAGGGGGGCAAGAACACCATGCTATTCTAGCAATATTGATTTGTAACACGGAGTGGTAGATGTTTATGGCAAGGATAGAAAAAAATCTATGAGTTCCTTGTAGAACTGAGTCCCTAAAGCTTATCCAACTTAGTGAACAAGAATTTCCTCTTGTAAGATACCTATTGTTCATATTGCCTTCACTATTCAGAGCAAATACTTAACTGATTCAGCATTCAAATGAGGGTATCGGTATGCCATTACAACTATCATAGACATAATGAGATCACAGTGTAAATCGTCACTGGGTTTAAGGTGCACACTCTAAAGCAAAATATCATATTAGCATGAACCATACCTGCTGGTGACTGAGACTATACTTGGTAGCTAACAACTTAGATATTCACATTTGGATCCTATTTTCTTGGTTCTACAAAGCTGCAGCAGACATCAGCCAGGGCTTTGTTTAATGATACCTCTGTAGAAACTAAAGAGGGCAATATCAATGTGGAGATGTACCCTTTTAGGGAAGATACCAAACTCCCTTGATTTAATTCGGTAGTTATTTAGGAAGACAATAAGGGCTTGAAGATTTTATTACAAAGGCATCAATCAGATGCTACCCAGATGATGTCTATACCAGGGTGGCCAGAAGGGAAAGCAGAGAACTGAATTATGGGGAAGTTCATTATGAGCCAAAAGAAAGGCCAAGAAAGATGGTAAGGAGCTTAAAATATGTGAAAATTTTTAGAGTAAAAAAATCATGGGGTAAGTGGAGTGGGGAGTTTCAAGAAGGAAGTAGCTAAATGCAAAAAGAGAAGTAAGGTATTTGCTTCTGGATGAGAGAACATTGGTTCTGACAAAGAAAATATTTGGGGACCCTGGATGTTTCCATTTGGTAAGGTGAAAGAGTAGTTTATTGTGAAGGTTTGATGGAATATAATTAGTAGTAGGTTTGGGAATCAAGGCAGTTTGGGAACAGCAACTGACAGTCCAGTTCAAGGAAAGGGAAAAGGGAGTGTGACAGGAAGTATTTCTCTGAGTGAAATGAGAGCCAAGGTCTCTAACTGAGGAAGAAGGCGACTGGGTGAGAAATTATAGATAAGGCTACATTGAGACAGCTGGAGATTTCAGGGATGGATGGCACCTCATAATGAAGCATTCCAGTGTCCATGGGATGAATGGGAACTGCATTCAGAGGCTGGAATGGAAAAGAGAATGAAAGAGCAGAGGTTATGTCAAAGGATTCCTGACAGAGCATATACCAACATTGCTCCTGCTGTCTATATTTTGTAAATCAAGCTAACACAGGCCATATATGGTCCTAAATACAAGGGAAGCAAAATGCCTTTCCAGGGCATGAGAATCTCACCCAAATAATGCCAAGCTCTTGCTACACTAGAGATGCAAGTCTGTTTCTAGTTTTTCCAGATACCTCACAACAGGATAGTCAGAAGACTCAACTTAAAGGAGATATCCTATTTCCTAGAACCAGGGAGTTTTTTATTCTACATAGAATGGGCTCTGAGAAGGATCAGCCTGACAATAATTACCATGTTCTAAATATATTGGGCAGAATAATGCTCCCCAAAGATGACCACACCCTAATCCCAAGAATTTGTGAGTATATTACCTTGCACGGCAGAAGGAACTCTGCCATTGTGCTATCCAGATGGACCCAATCTAATCACAGTAGTTCTTAAAAGGACTATGGTCAAAACCACACAAGAGGGAAGCATAAGCAGAGGTGATTCAGAGTGAACATGGGAGGTTTCTAGAAGCTGGGGATGGCCCTTAGAGGACACCAACTGGGGAGCTGGACTCCAGTCCTACAGCGTCAAGAAACTGAATTCTGTCAGCCAGCTGAAAAACCAAGGTTTTTCAAATCTATTTAAGCCAAGTGACACCTGTGCCAGACTTTTATATTTCTTAACTAAAATAATAAGTGTGTTTGAAGCCATTACATTTGTAGTATTTGTAGGGCAGCAATAGAAAGCAATATACTATATGACTCTGAAGTATCTATGAGAGTTTATCGTTAATGAACTTCAAAGAAGAATAAGAGTCAATTCATATAATCTTCCAGGAGAATTAATGATTTGGAGACTCCTTCCCTCACCCCAGGTGTTTGGAAAGCTTGCTGGCTTCCAAAGACAATTCCATTCTCATAAACTTGAATCTCTGGAGAGGAATGAGGCTTGGCAACTTGCATGGACGCCTTCCTTACATCTCTTGGCAAACCACTCTACTCCATTGTTCCCCAAGGCGCCCACTCCAGTTTCTGCTAGGTTGTATGCTAGATGTTGGCACCCAGAAGGACCAGACTATCAATGTAGTAATCACTATTATTATCGTTATTAATTATTATTATGATTGTAATAACCCGTGGTAATGTTGTAATGGCCGTCTACACCATATGTCATAAAAGAGAGAGCAACAAGCTTACTGCAAAGGATTCACAACGGTGGGAAAGAGGAGGTCGAGGGGCTTCGTGGGATTTTAGATAATGGATAAGCGTTTGAAGGTGAGATACATTGGCAGGGCTTTTCAGGCAGAAGTAAGGGCACAATAAACATGAAGAGAAGAAATGATTTGGACTCCTTCTCTTCACAACCTGTATGAATGGAATAAAGGGCATGAGTGGCAGGAGGCCAAGGGTGTGTTTAGATAAATACTCAGGGTCCATATCATGCAAGACTTGCTATGACAGGAAAGGAGTTTGGGATTTATAAATAATAGGCACACTACTGTGGAATTATAAGCAGAAAAAAAACAGAATTGAATTTACACTTCTGGGGCGGTAGGAAGGGGAAATGGAGATAGGTTAAGCTGAAGTAAAGAAATAGATTAGGAACCCACACCATAAGTATTATGCAAAAAAATAATTTGGATTTAAGGCAAAGTGATAGACATAATGGGAAGATCCGAGAGTACTTAGAATGTGCAGGAACTGGTGACCTTTGTGACGGACGGTTGAGGAAAAAGCCACGGGGATAATTAATCACTGTGGTCAACATCATAATTAATTTTTGCCGAATCTGTTAATACATGTCTGTCACTGTGTTTAGACTTTACTTGGATTGTATCATGTGACCTGAATAATCATTCTAAGAGAGAAGCATGATTATTATATCCATATTGTTGATGAAGAAACTGAGACTTAAAGAGGTAAAGTAACTTTTTCAAAGTCGTACTGTTAGTATCAGAGCCAACTTCCAAACTCTGGCAAGTGACCTCAGAACCCACTTAACAGAAAAGCGGCTCTGACGATGCTCTTGGAGACTTACATCCAAGTCACTGGCTTGGGTGACTGGGTAGATGGGGGTATCTCTAAGTAGCAAGGTCAAAAAAAGAAAGATGAATAGCGGGAGGATGGGAATATATTCAGTTCAGTACATGCTGGGTTTGCGATGCTGGGAGACATCTAGATGGTGAGCCAAAAGGCTCTTGGGTTTCTGGGTCTGATTTCCAGAGAGGGGTGGACAGGAGATACCTGTTTCCTGTCTGATTCTCATGCTGGGTCAAAAGTTAACGTAAATAGCAGTTACACAAGAGGTAGGGACCTAGGAAATATGTAGCTGTAGTACAGATCCACTTCGGAAATTAAAAAATGAAAAAACCAAAAAAGCTTCCCCCAATCTCCAAGGCAGTTCAGTGTCGCCGCCTAGCTCAGGCGCTGTGAAGGACAGCTACCGTCTGACTCCCTTACAACCTCACCGCCTGGTTGGGCTCGGCCGCGCCTCTGAAGCCCTCCTCGCTTCCCCTTCCCCTCCACCCGCGGCAGTCACCTTCTTCCGTCGCCCTCACGTTTCTCTGCCCCATGACGCCTCTGCCACGACTGGGATACAGAGCTGGGTACGACCCCCACAAGCAGCCAGCACTTGGAAATTGTTGCGAGTGTCCCAATCTGTAGTGTTGAAATGTTACTTTGAGATCTTACTTCTCGTTTCCTGACTGTGATTTCTTTGTTTGCTTTGTCTTTTCCTGGGGTCGACACTTACTAACCTACAGGAAGTTACACACTTTTGGATACTCATCTGTAAACTGGGGCTACACATGTTTGCCTAACACTGCTATCCTGAAGGTTAAAAGAAAATGATGTATATCCAAACACATATAAGAAAATCTAAATCTTTTGTTCCTCCCAACCTTCATCTGACCGACCTTTATTTAGAAAGGATACAACACATATGAAAAAGGAAGCTGCACAAAATGAAAACCGACAACAGAGATGGCAGAATTACTGGAAAACATGGCATAGAGATTCATAAAGTAGTATGTCTTTACAGGCCCATGCAGAAAAAGGGAACTAATATGAAAATACAGAAAAACAAGGAATTGCAAAAAATGTATTTAAAGATATATCACAAATTCTTATTGTCTTAATAATGTAAAATATACTTAAAAGAGGTAAATACGAACAAAGCACAAATAGATTATGTCTCTCAAGTATCAGGCTTCCCTGATTAAAAAAAAAATCGTGTCATTTATGTGCTTAAGTGGACAGTAATTTAGGTGACTGTTACTTCCCTATGAAGCTGCTTCCGGAAACATAATTGCTCTGACCTTGGCTGTAGAATATGCATTCTGCCTTTTAGTGCACTTTCCTGCATATTCATTCATCAAGTATTTATTACCCACTGCAAGGTGTGAGGCAGTGTGCTTGAAGCAATTTTGTCTTTTCTGCATGATGGACATTATTGTGACTTGATTAGGACAGGGCTGGAGGGTTTATTTAGGGATAGTATAATTAGATTTCATTTGAACACTGGGTATCAGAAAGACCCAGCCTTTCTAAATTTGAGTATGTTGGATTTGAGATGTCTCCAGGATTCCTCTGTCAGGGCTGTTCACACCCACTGTCCTAGTAAGTTTGGAAATTATGCTTGAGAGGATGGCAAATGGCCCTGGATATTGCCCAGAAGTGAAGTCTGTGGATATTTCAGCTACAAAAATGTTGTAATTGGGAACTGTAGAGACAAAAATAAAGGTTAAACTAGTTATAGAGGGAAAAGGGATGTACTGGACCAAGGGCACAACACACATAAAAAAGAGAAACAATTTTAGAGTTGCACTTTGAACAAATAAAATACTTTGAAGGGATTTGGAAATCCCTTGTTATATAAATATCTTAAATGATTTTCTTGAAAATCCCCCCCCCCAAAAAAATACCACATCAAATTAACAAGAATTTAGTGGGAGATACTGTTATTAGCCCACAATGCTCCCAGATGGGGACTGAGAGATCAGGATATGTATTTGCTGCTTTCGATTAGTTAGGCCATTGCACCTAATTAATAGGTCAAAGAATGAGCACTGTACAATATTACAGTTATGTCCAGAGAGTTCTGAGTTCTTTGTTGGCCTTACCTGACAACAGTTCCAACATTTCTGTGTTGTGTGGAACAAATGGTCTTGTATTACGGTATTTCATCACAGAACGAAAACATGGAGGGAGAAGTAACATTGGTTGGAAAACAGCTAAGAGGCAGTAAAGAAAAAACAAAGAAGAGGCCATATCTGCTCATCTCCACTTTCTCTTCTCCAGTGCATACATTAACCCCTTCAAGATAAACACTCAGTGATGAAGGATTCAATATTTAATTTCCTTCTAGTTTTTTTCCCAAAGATCATTTAATTGAACTCTCATTATAGGTGCAACCAATTCTTTTTCAATTTGTAGCTGAAAATTGCGGTAGCACACAGATTCCAACCATATTTTAATGAAGGCTTTTATTAGCACAATGGCTTCTATTGCCATGTGTGAAAGAGCTCTCAGATTTTCCATTAGAGGCCACGCTTTGGATGGGTTTATAACTTGGAAGTAAACCTTTTTGTCAGGTTAAAGTAGGGCAAGAAAGGTTTTAGCCTTCCAAGTACTTTGTTATTTCATAATAATAAATCAATTTTCCTTCAAGATCAGAGCGCATTTACAATTTTCTTCCAAAGGTATCTCCTTATATTTCTCCAGGTTTATATAAATGACCACCTTTCACACATTTATATCTCCAGAAAGCATTCGTTTAGGATCAGGGAAAAGGGTTCAGGAGTAAGGCAGTTGAACATTTTGTGCATGATGCTAATCCAATATCCATAGAGGCTGGTTAGATTTTGCACTGAGAAGAATCTCTGTACCAAAGGCACAGGCCACATCTCTGGTCTAGGCAGCCTTTTCACAAAGGCATTCTGCTGACCACCCAGGATCCAGGGATGTGCGTGGGGGTGGTGCTGAACAAACCTCTCACCATTATCTGAAAAATAACTGAGGAGATGGGTTCCAGAAATGAGGGTTAGTATTACGGTCTAAAATATGAAAGATAGTCCCTTGTGTAACTGGCAATACCATCACTTTTATAAGGGCATTTCCTTTCATAGTTTAATACATATAGAATCTTAACGATAATGGCATTTTATTGCAGATTCGTACTCTACTCTTTACACATAAGTGGGGTAACTAAAATGATTACTGGGTCACCAGAGAATGCTACAGAGCTGAAATGAACTCATGTAATTTTACCTAATCACACACACACACGTGCACTCATACACAAAGACAGTAAGCCCTTTATTTTTGGTTAAATCTTTACTGATTTCCACAATTTGACATATTTTTTCCTATATCTATGAGACTGAAGAATTTAAATGCTTTTTTTGAGCCATTCAGGCTTAGAGCTGGTCGTGGTTCTTTTTAAAGTATAAATTTATACACCATATCTCTTTTGAAGGATGTGTATTTTTTTGGATGCATCTGAATTAAACAGCTTTCTCAACCAGTACAACTAGTCCTTATTACCACTTTTGGCAGCCAAACAACTATCACGGTTGCTGCCAGACCTTATGTTTGCTGTGTTCTTTTATTCCTTTTCATGTATCACTGTCTTTCAGTCTCAACCATCCTAGCTACCTTCCTTAACATAAATTGGATGGGATTTTAAAACATCATTTAACAACAACAAAAACCTTTTTACTTCTTGACAACCCAAAGAAATGGATTCTTCTAAGAGGAAACAGATTACTTTAGAAACGACATGTCATACCTAAATGGTCACGCCACCGAGCTTTATAATAAAAGGTATTAACCTCTTGAGAGTCCTATGCCGACCTCTATTTTGCTCTCTTTGTCACAGTGCCAGGTAGCTGACTAGACTGCAGTTATGCAGAAAAAAAGGGCAGAGAAGCAAGATGGCTGTGAAAGTGGGTAACCCACCTGTCAGCAATGCACTGTCCTTTCCCCCTGCCAGTAACCATCTTGTCACACTGCCTAGAGACAAAGCTCCTTTTGCTTATATGCAACTCGGAAAATTATGCTTATTATTGCCATGATCTCAAAAAGGCAAATTATGATTATTATTCATTCCCATGGCCTACTTTCACACTGAACAATTATGCCTTCAGATGAGAAATAACAGTTTCATATCAAAATGCTTATACATTTATGGAAATACATAGCTGTCATTCTGCATAAAATTAGAAGCCTTCAATTTTAGTTTCAAAATCATTTTACAAGCAAATAGTGAATACAAACAAAAAATTTCGATGGCTGGTTTGAAATGTAGTATTCTACCTTAGCAACAGAAAGTTTCCAGCCCACGCAGTTGATTGACAGCTACATCATGATAACTCTGTTTTGTGTATGTCTTATAAATAGTGAGCTGTGAATTCGATAGTCCACATGCAAATGACAAACAGGGTAACAAAATGAGGACCTCTGAGCCTTGGTTTTAATTGAGGCACTGTCAAGTTGAAATACCCCTAAAAATCTTAATGCCCTCTTCAACACCTAAAAACAAATGTAGGGAAAAAAGCACAGTTCATTATAAACTTTCCCTGATCTTTTATTATTGTAGGTAGATATTCATATTCATAAAATGTCATAATATGATGTACATTTATTCTGTATTCTAAAGATTAGCATACCTTATGAATGAGTACAACACAAATATGTTCAGTGCTCTTTATGATGTTCAGAAGCACTTCAGTATCTTATTTTGTTTTAGGATATCTATTATTAAATCAATTATTATTGGATCGGGAGGTTCAGATATGCTTATAATTGAGAGTCCTGGGAATAGAATAAAGAGGGTATTGTGATTCATAAAGATTTTGTTCCCTGACTCATGTGTGCATGATCCACTGTCATTTTCAGTAAGCACTTACTGGTGCTAAATATCTTCATTATTTTAAGGAATGGATTAGAATGGGTCACAATTAGAATATCAGTTAAAAGTCACTTAGAAAATTCTATTGTAAGTTCATATAGTATTTCCTTAAAAAGACCCACATTTTGGGGGTGGTGGTGGCGGTTCAAATGTTTTTTCTGTTTGTTTTTTTTCATCTTCTGAATGATATTTTACAAATACAGATTGGTAATTAAAAAAAACAATTATTAAGATAATAGTAAAGTATGGAACTATCCCTTTCAGAGCTGGTTATTTTTAGAAAACAAAAAAGACATTTCACTAGTATATTCAGAAAATGATTGTGCTTTAAAACTAACCATGAAACATTAGAATTAAAAATGATCCTGAATAGCAGTATCATGTATTGGATAGAACACTGAACAAGAGTTGAGGGACTTAGATTTTCTGTTAGAACTCTGCCTCTAATTAACTGCTGCCTTCAGCAAGTCACATAAACTTTTCGAAATTTTAGTGAGGTGGAGTGGGAATTGGACAACAGTTTTCAGTATTTCTCCCAGCTCTATATTTAAAATATCTATTTGGTGTTTTAGACAAAATTTACCAAATATTCTTTACATGATCACTAAAAACGACAAGTTCATATTTTGACTGGATTTTGTCCTTATGGTCAAGTGTTTAGCTACACTGGTGAAAAAAGTCAATAAAACAAAATGGAGGAAGATGTATGAGATCTGAATACTGAACTATTTAGACGTCCAGAACCACTGTGATCCAAGAAACAGAACTAGAGTTCTCCCAGTTAAAGTTTCTTAAATGTGATCAAATCCTGAGAATAAGAAAGGAACTATGTTCCTTTAGGTAGAAAAGGTATCTACAACCTTTTCAAAAAGAACATTGTTTAAAGATGATAAGGAAATGTACTTAGTCTCAGATGAGATGAATAAGCTCTGCCTTAAAAAAAAACTAATGGTAATAATGACTTTTGGCTATTCAAATTTGTTTACATGTTGGAAGCTGAACATCTCAAGACTGATTCTGGTGACAAGTGTAGAGGTATTTGACTCTGACAAACTATGAAATCAGATAAAAAAGCTATATATTTTTAAATCCACTTTTCCTTCAACTCTCCTATGTGTGGCCTATTTTATAGCAAGAAGGGAATTATAATGTGGCATAATTAGGTTGATGGTTATTTGATGGGCTTCTGTGGCCTTCGGTCATGCGCATATTATACTGCCCATGGACTCAGGAGGCTACTTTTTTTCCAGGAATTTCCTAAGTTGAAACACCAAGGTGATCTTTGTATAAATAAAGTATTTCATTGGTCATTTTGATTTTTATACTCTCTATTTAAAATTTTACTGGTAATATACATTAAAATTATTTTTGATTTTAAAATATTTTCCCTCATATTCAGCTTAAAAGCTCAGTTTATAATTTAAGACCAATATAAATCCTGAGAAGCAGAGAGATGCTTGCACTAGCCCCTTGTTGAATATTCTGTTTGCATGAAGGAAGAAAAATAGTAATTGGTAAGACTGATGAAAATAATAAAAATGTAGAATTCACTTCAGAGTATTTCTAGTATTAAAGATAGAATGTTTCCCTTTTTTATTTTTATACCTTAGTGTTTATTTTGCATTTAAGAAGTAATATTCTTATAACAGTAAATTTGAGGAATAAAAGGACAAAAATTACTCATGCTCTTTCCTTCATAATGAATATAATCTGACAATTTTGAAGTATTTGCTTTCAGTTTCTTTTCATAAGTATCCTTCTCCTACATAGCTATAATCACACAGTTCTTTATCATTTTATATGCTATTTCATTTAGCAGTACACCATAAGCATGTTTCCATGACCTTATAGCATTCAAGTGACCATGATTTGTCATGGCTGCATGAGAGTCTATGTCAATGAACCATAATTTACCTAAGTATTTCTCTATTGGTGGGTCTCTAAGTGGTGTGAAATACTACCATTTTAAATAACATTGAAAAAAATACCTGTATGGTGTAATTATTTTTCGTATTTTGGATTCTTTCCTATTATACATTCTTTACAAAGGAAATAATAATAACAAATAGTATTATCATGTATATGCTTCTTGATACAAATTTCCAATAACTTTATAAAAATATTTTACCAACGGAAGTACAGCTGATAGTATAAAAGTTTGTATTATTATTTAATAATTGTCCATTTGGGGATTAGAAATAGATTTTTAATGTTCTTTTAATTTACATTTCTTTACAAGAGGGGTTAAATACTTTTTATAGATTTATTAATTTATTTTTTCATAATGATCACTTGATATCTCTGTCCATTTGTCATCTGAATTTTAATGTTTTCAGTGTTTATGAATTCATTAAGTAATAAAGATTTGTATTGTTTTTAATATTTGCTGAAAATAGCTCAGACAATTAAAAATTTTTTCTTCCAGCAGTTTATTTCTTCCTTATGTTTTTTCTGTTTCTTAAGTTTTGATGTTCAGCAGTATAAAATATTAAATATTTAATTGCATATCTAGTGAATTGGTAATTATTTTTTCCTTTAGATACTTAACCCTTATCTATTCATTCAATGATCTTCTTTTTTATTTATGACTTATAATGCTTATTTATCATATATTCAATACAGTACATATATCACATTCTTATATGTAACAGGATCTATTTACAAATATCTATACAGCACTTATTTTTTAAAGCATTTTAGTTTTCCAGTATGTCTTAATGTGTTTCCCCTTGCCTTTAACCTCTAGTATGGTACTGACAATAAATGACTTAGCTATTCTTTTCACTTCTCAGTTATCTACACTGTATCTGGTAAATGTACTTTGAGTTTCATTTATATGAAGTGCTCCAAATGAGCTGGACAGATACAGGTACTTATGAAAAAAATAACAGAATACAGTATATGTGTATTGTCCTAATCTATGTGGGGAGTTAATTACAAAAAAATCATTAAATAATAAAATTGAGGGCAGGGAAAAATGTATGCCATAATTTCACAGTAAAACATTAATATTTGCTAGATTCCTCAGGGAAGATCCTCAGAATCTATGAATACTGTGAGAAGTTAGGTGAATCTTACTGTATTGGTAGATTATGTATGTGTTTATCTGCTTTTAATTTATTTGAGATAAAATGAGTGTACAAATATAAAGTTCAGGGTCCTATGCATATGAATATGTAGGGAACTTCCTTTTAGTTTCCTCTGTGTACTAAGGGTATGTGTGGGTGTTAAATTTTCAACTCATTTCAAAGTATGTAGGTCCTTATTAAGTAACCTAAATCTATACTTGTCATGATTCACTGTTAACAATGAATTAACAGATAGTACAGAAAGTGTTATATTTTTTCATTTTACTTAAAGATAAGTATGAACATTTGTAGGGCATACCATAAGTCTGAAACCATCTACATTCTACTGTGCTTCATTACAAGCGGCACAAGAGGATAAAACCTTAAGAGTGGGTCAGGTGGTTTGAGCACATCCAGAAATAGAAATTAGGCTCTTGGAAACAAAGTTGCCAATTGGAGTTGAACCCTTCTATCTGATTTTCTGCCTAATTTTTAATTTAAAACAATATTAACTTATAGTTCTATCTCCTCCAGAGAATTCTCATCAATTATAGAGCAGAGAATTCCTTGCAAAGGCTATAGAAATTTATTTATTTTTTAATATTTTAATTTCATGAGAAAGAAAACCCCTTTGGATTATCAAATATATTAACAAGCTTAAGAATGAGAAAGAAAAAAGCATATCTACTTACAGGATATAGCAACAAGTAATGAAATTCTAAGTAATGAAATTTTGAACAAAGTTCAAAGAATTGATATATATATATATATAGTAATGGTCTCTGATGCTCAATGCTTTGAAGAATCAGTTTAAGGAGAATGATGCTTCTGGTCATAGCCAAGTGGCTCCTATTAGAAAAACTGTCCCAAAGATGACAACTATAAATTCTGGAAAATACGTAAAATTATCTGAAGACACTGGAAAACAACTGCAAACAGGTAGATTCTAGAGGGAGCCATGCCCACCTTTGGGAGAACATAGAAGAATCTAGAGTCTCATTACACTTATAATTCATGATGTCCATGACAAAGTACAGATTACATTAAAAGAAATAGGACAACATGGTCCATACTCAATAGCAGATATTTAAAAAGGACTGATTCTCAAGTGCTCCAGGTGTTGGAATGAGTCGACAAGAATTTAAAACAGCTATTATAACTATGCTCAAAGATGTAAGGAAACCGTGATCAGCATTAATGCAGTAATAAATATACCAGCTGATAAATAGAAATCATAAGAAATGAACTGAAAAATAAATCTGAAATGAAATTTTACTCAATAAGGTTAACAGTAGATTGAAGATAGCAGAAGACTCAGTGAAGATAGATCAACAGAGAATATCCAATCTAAAGAATGGAGAGAGAAAATGTTGAAGTATCAGTTTACCTGATTCTAAAGCATTTATAATGGGCATGTACATTCACAACTTCTTTAGGCAATAATGTGGCAGGTAGGTCAAAAGATGTAAACATGCATATAACTATTGCTTGAGCAATTCCATTTCCAGAAATTTATCTTAAATATTATATAAGATCCTCAAAGGTAAGAGATGACATTTTTGTTCTCTGCTATATTGTTAGCACCTAGAACAGTGCCTGGCACATAGTAGGCAAAAATCAGTAAATATATTTGAATTAATGCATGAGAAAAAGTGTGGATGGATAATGCATATAAATGGAGACTGATACAAGAATGTATATGCAAGAATCTTCATAGCAACAGTGTTTCTAAAAAAATAAAACCAAATGTTCACATAACAATATTTTTATGAAGTTTAGTACATTCATAGAAATAAATGATTTTTATATTAAAAATTATGCAGATGAGTATTTATAGCTAAGGAAGGATATTCATGATGTAATGTTTAATGAAAAAGTAGGTTGCATAACAGTATATACATGTCATGTATTTTCATAGAGTAAGACAATTAAAACCTTTCCTTTAAAACTTAACAATATAACATATGAGACAAAAGACTGCCAGAGTCATTACCATATGACCACACCTTATTTCTCATTTCAAACTACCTAGCTTATTTGGTCCTAAATGTTTTTTAATGACCAAACACATTTTCAAAGGACCAACATTTGCTAACATTCAGGATATTCAAAAGGATATACTACAAAATCTTAAATAAATTCCAAAGATGTTTAAGGCAAAGGTAACATTATTGTGGCAACTGCATTCTTTTAGGGTTAGTTACTTGTTCTGGAGACCATTAGATAGTGGTTAAAAGTATTTACTCTAGAGTTAAGATCTTGGGTTGAAGTCTCAACTCCACCATTAACCAGAAGGGTGAACCTTAGGAAAAACATCTTTTTGCCTAGTTTTCTGATCTTTAAAATGGTGATGCTAATAAAAGCTGCAACATAACACTGTAAACATTATCTGAGTCAATATATGTAAAGCATTTATAACAGTGCCTGGCACATATAGCTATACAAGTGTTAGTCATTACCTTATAATTGCATCTATGTTTTATTTATAATAGCTTTTTTTAACTTTTTATGTGAGATAATTTTAGACATAATAGAAGAGTTGCAAAAAATAGTATAGCTCCCAAAAAATCCTTCACTTAGGTTCCCCTTATATTAACATCTTACAATAACCATAGGCCATTTGTGAAAACAGAAATTAACCTGGGTGCCATACTATTAACTAAAGTACAGAACTTTTTTAAGTTTCTCAAGTGTTTTTCACTAACATATTTTTCTGTTTCAGGATCTGTTCCAGAACACTATGCTGCATTTACTTGGCCTATCTCCTTAGTCTTCTCTTCATGCTCTGACAGTTCCTTGGTCTTTCTTTGTCTTTTAAGACCTTGACACTTTTTATGAGTGATGGTCAGTTATTTCATAGACTGTTCCATGATTTGGGTCTAATGGTTTCTCCTGATTGAATGAGTTTCTGTATTATTGGAAGAGCTACTGGAGAGGTGATGTGGATTGCACTGGGGCCCATTGTATACATATGTATCGCTAGTGATGTTAGCCTTGATCATTTGGTTAATGTAGTGCCTGTCAGGATTCTTTAATGGAATATTGTTATTTTTATCTTTGTAAGTACACATTTGGGAAGGGGAACACTTTGAGACTGCAAATATCCATTATCTGTTTAAGCTTTTACTCATTAATCTTATCACTCATCAGTGAATCTTGACAAAAGCAATGATTACATTGGTATTCTAATGGTGATTTTCTATTTCCCTCATTCCTTCTGTATTTGTTCAAAGGAATTCTTCGGTAGAAAGAGTTGTCACTTCAACCCCACTTATGTATTGTGTCAATGTAGGTTCACAGATATTTACTTTAATTTTGTGGTATAATCTAAACATTTATTTATTGTTCATTTGTTTTATGTATTTATTTATGCTATTTATTTTGTTGCTTAAATTGTTCCAGCATTGGCCATTGGGAAATCTTTCAGGTTAGGTAGTATGCCCTTTAGAATTGTCTCATATATATATATTTTAGCACTTTTGGTTTTCTGGCAACACTAGATGCCCCAGGCTTATCTTCTGTTTTTCTTCCTCAGCTCTGGAATTTTATAATAGCTTTTAAGATCACATTATTTTTAGAAATCTCCATATTTCTTTCACAGAAATGTAAACCAATAATATCATTCTAAAAATCTCCAATATTGTTGAATTTTTTTTTTAATAAAATGAAGCTCTTCAAATGGTTTAAACTATGAGATATAAGTATCTGGTGGTTGAGTTATGAATAAGAAAAAGTATTTTGCAAGTGATTTAACCTGTTCTGACTCAAAAACACCATAAATGCTCTGTCAAAATTACCCACTTCCACAGCCATAACATACTGTTCAAAAATTATACATCTTGTTTCCTCTAAGAACCCCTACCAACTTGACATTTCTTAATATGCTCCTGCCTTTAAGGGAAATCAATTTGATTTTTCAGCTCTTTATCACTGTTAGAAAGATTGTTATCACATTCATCAATCTCCATCTTCAGTTTTAACGTTTTCTCAGATATTTTTAAAGAGGATTTTAAGGCATGTGGTAAGCTTTAAAACCTCTTATCTATCAGACTGAACTGCACTAAACTCTTTGCAAGCACCTCCTAAATTTAACTGGCTAGTTAGATTTCATTCATCCAGTCATATCTTAAGTTCTGCTTGCTAATCATATGAAAATAAAAGTCTGTCATTAGATTAGATAAAATGTTCATTGAAATGCTGAGCACTTGTTCGAACTTTAAAGAGGCAGAAGTTTCCTTACATGTTAGGGACTCTATCCTGTTGAACATCATAAACCTATTGATAGTATAGCTCTATAAAAATGAAGGCCATTATTAGGAATATTTTTGGACTAAAGATTTAAAATCAAAATACTCTCTCATTTAAAATAGTAGTGCCATTTTTTTGCTTAAAAGTCTTTTAAATAAATGAACAGTCTTGATACACTAATTTTCATTTGCTAGTACAATGTTCAGCACACTTATATTTACTACCTTATACTTACATTGCATTTCATAACTTATGATAAATGACTATTGTATGTATGATTATATCTAATATGTTAAATAAGTCATTTTAGAAAGCAGAACAGGTATTTTTATTATATGCATTTTGTAAATGAATAAACTAAGGCTAAAAGAAATGTAATACTGTGCAGAGTTAGGGCTTGAGTACAGTTCTTATGAATTAAGTCTGTACACACAAGTTCTGCCTGGCAAGTGAGGTGTGGATGGAGTAAGAGGGGGCTGAAAGTCACTGTCACATGTACAACTAACAATTGCATGGATTCATGCATTTCTATACTGCCTGTCTAGATGTATTTGGGCTGCTATAACAGCCTGAATAGTTTATACAATGACAAATTTATTTCCCTCAGTTCTGCAGACTGGCTGTCTAAGATCAGGGAGCCAGAATGGACAGGTAAGGACCTCCTTACAGGCTATAGACTTGTTGTATCCTCACATGGTAGAAGGTGCTAGGGAGCTCTGTGGTGTCTCTTTTTAAGAGCATTAATCTCACTCATGAAGGCTCCATTCTTACTTAATCATTTCCCAAATGCCTCACCCACTAATATATCACCTTTGGGGATCACAATTCCAACATGGACATTTTGAGGAAACACAGACATTCAGACCAGAGTACTTCCCCACCAAAGTTCACATTCCAGCATCGTCAAGCTCCCCCCTTCTCTGCTCTTCCTTGCAATGGTCTTGTCCTAGGTGACAAAGTCTGATAGGGAGTGAGGACGTGGGTGAAAAGATTCTTGGTCTGCTACAGCAGTAACCAAGGGGACATGTTTTATACCCTAATACTCCTTTGCCTTTGAAAACCAAATCCAAATAACTGGCTAAAATTACTAAATGTGACCAGTTACATTGCCTGTAGTGCACACATTCCCTAAGCACTTCAAAATGCATCTACATCACTAATCACAAAGAAGAATGATCAAAAAATGTGATAGATCTGTGCAAATTTATTACTCAAAATGAGAAGCCTATTAAGTAGTCTCACATCCTTATCTTTTTGAGAATGATGTCAGCATCATAGCGGCACGAGTCATTCCCTTTGTCTCTCTCCTTTAAGTTACATCACAGCCAAATAAAGAATCCTCTGCATGGCACCCCAGGATGCCTAAGAGATCCACAGAGCTGTACAGCTGAAGGTGGATGGCTTGGACCTCGTGGAGGCAGTGGAACCAGGGGAACAGTAGTAATGGTGCCGGCAACTGGCTGTTCCAGGAGCAGCGGCTGCACTGCGGGACTCTGATGACCCCAGGACCGGGGCTCTCCCTGTGACTCTGGTGTCCCCACTACTGCTACACACGCATAGCAATGTCTCTGATTCCACAGCTGTGGCAGGGGTGAGGGCGCCAGCGAGGCACTGGCGCCCCAATGGCGAAAGCAGTAATGATGGTGTCATGTAAGTCCTCTGCAAAGATGGAGGGTAGAAAGTGAACCCTCCCAAATAGAGCCATGAGGTGGTTCAGGTAAGAGAAACCAAAACTTTGTACTATAGTACCACCTGCTGGAAAACACAAAAAAGATCTCTCATTGCCAGCCTGGTGAACTGTTAAAATCAGAGTAAACAAAGCTTTACCTAAATAAGAAATGTGTTCACTACTAAAATGTGCTGACAGAGGCACATCTCATTAAACACCTTGAAAATTACAGCAATACAGTATCACAAAAAGAAAATGACAATTCTCCAGCAACCAAACTCAAAAGTCATGGAAGATGGGATCTAACTGACAGAGAATTCAAAATAGCTGTTAAGAAATTTAATGAGCTATAAGAAAACTCAGAAAGGCAATTGAATGAACTCAAGAATAAAATTAATTAACGTAAGGAGTACTTTACTAAAGAGACTGAAATTCTAAAAAACCAACCAGCAATTCTGGAACCAAAGAACTGAAAAATGAGATAAAGAATGCATTTGATAGAATTGGTAATAGAGCAGATTGGATGAAAGACAGAATAAGGGATTTGTTAGATAGGAATCTAATGGATATATCAAAAGGAGAAGATAAGGGATCAGAGAAGTTGCTTAAAGAAAAAATAGCAGAGAACTTCCCAGACCTGGGGAAAGAACCAGACATAAAATATATGAAGCTAACAGATCACCTTGCTGTTTCAATACAAAAGACCCTCTCATGGGGACAGTAGTACACATGGAAAATACAGTCAATGCTTCTGTAACATCTTTCTACGTTAACAGATAGTAACCACTAGAGGGGTTGAGCATTTAATACTATGGGTAACTATTAAGCCACTGTGTTGTGTATCTGAGACCAATATAAAATGTATATCAATGATGCTTCAATAAAATTATTTTTTAAAAGACCCTCTCCAAGACACATTATAATGAAGCTGTCAAAATTCAATGATAAAGAAAGATTCTTAAAGGCAGCCAGAGAGAAAAGAAGTTACCTACAGAGGAATTCCTATTAGGTTATCACACAGATTTCTTGGTAGAAACCCTACATGCCAGGAAAGAACGTAATGATGTATCCAAAGTATTGAAAGATAAAAATTGTCAGCCAAGAATACTCTATCCAGCAAAGTTATCCTTCAAATATGGAGAAGAAATGAAGAAAACTATACGCTAATATCCCCAATGAATATACATGCAAAAATTCTCAACAAAATATTAGCAAACTGAATTCAAGAACCCGTTAAAAGGATTACACCATAACCAAGTGGAATTTCTCCCTGGGACACAAAGGTGGTTCAGTATATGCAAATCAATAAATGTAATTCATCACGTCAATAAAATGATAGCTAAAAATCATATGATCATCTCAATAGACATATAGAAAGCATTTGACAAAATGTATTCTTTTATGTTAAAAACCCTTAACAGATTGGGTATAGCAGGAACATAACTCAACATAATAAAGGCCAATTCTGTCAAACCCACTGCTAACATTAAACGTAAAATGGGGAAAAATGGAAACAGTTTCATCTGAGATCAGGTACAAGACAAAGTTGCCTGTTCTCACCACTTCTTTTCAATATAGCACTGGAACTTCTAGCTAGAGCAATTAGGCAAGACAAAGAAATAAAAGCCATCCAAATTGAGAAGAGAGAAGTAAAATTGTCTCTATTTGTTAATGATATGATCTTATATGTAGAAAATCCCAGAGAGTCAATCAAATCCTTACCTTTTAAACAATGGAGATCATCCTATTTTTATTACTTTATAGAAAGGGGTTCATGACTGTAGCCTGCGAAGCTGGATGAGGAAAAAATATTACATGTCTATCATCACTAACCTCTAACAGAAAATTTGCATTATGCTTCATTTTGAGTGCAGGCAATAAGCCACAGTAGTACTTGAAGTACTTGTGACTGTCATAAACAGAAAGCACAGATATTTTCATATCATATTATAGTTGTTACAGATGTGCCATAATCTTTTTATGTTCATCACTACTTTGAAATGATGGTTCCTATTAGATCCACTTGCTAGTTATTGTTATTCATTGCATTAATAAGAATGCCCATATAATCTTAAGTCTTACATTTGAAAAATACTGTGATGTTTTGTATTTCTATATAATTGGTTTCTTTATAATTTTACATATGCATTTATGCAGTATATTTTATGCATTTAAAATATTATTCTGATTCACCAGATTGTCAAAGGGGTCTGTGGCACAAAAAGGTGTTTGGAATCTCTTCTAAAAGGAAAAGGCTGACAGTCTCATCACCCTCCAGTGGTGAGGATAAGAAATGTCTAGATTGTCCAATATCATGGGACAGTCACTACCCCAAGTCTACAACCCAAGAGAGAGGAGGTAACGCTAATGAAAGAGCATACCTTGTCTGACTGATATTCTGATCGTATTCTGAGAGCTGAAGACAATTTCAAAAGAGTGAATTTTTGAAGATGACGAGGCCATTCTAACTGAACTAAAAGATTACTCCAAAAAACATTTGCAAAATTTATAAGTATCTATACGAAAGAATTCCACATGAAATGAATTAACAATTTTAAATAGATTTTTTTTCCCTACAAATATGGGGAAAAATACCTACAGTTACAAATAGCTCCATGTTTTAAAGAGTTTATAGTTAAAAGTTTGAATAAGTTAATTTTCATTGTGTTGGTAGAAAAAAAATTTTAAGCAGTTTTCTTAGCTTTAAAGTACAATATTTTAAAACCCATAATACAGGCATTCCTGCATTTAGCAGGTAATTATCGAGTTCCTTGTGCTAGGCATTGTTGACCTGGTGTTTTGGGGCTATTTCATAGCAATACAGTCTGGGTGACACCGTGTCAGCAGACGCTAAGATGTGGCTCACTTCCTCTTCCTCTGCTTTCCCTGTATCCTCTCTGTCTCCCTCTGCAATACAGAGCAAAAGGTAAAGCTGTCAAAGGATGAAGGGAAGTTCCAGACATGATTCAAATGAAAGCCCTTTTGTGCAGGTATAAACAAACTACAGATACTTAGTGAGATTGTAAGCTTTGAAACCTACTCAAAACTTTACATTTAGAGAAGCCAAACAGAAACCAAATACTAAGATCCTGAAGCAAGCTTCAGGGCCTCAGTGAGAAGAAAAGCAGTCATTCTGGTAGCCCTGAAGTCACTTGGGTTCACCCCAGACCCTGAGGTATCCTGTACAGTGGGGCCTGTTTAGCCTCAGGGAACTAAGGTTACTCAGGGAGCGCACATGCACACGCACACACACACACACACACACGCACACACGCACACACACACGTGAGTGCACACACACACGCACACACACACACAAAGGTGTTTCCACCTTAAAAATAGCAGAAAAACAAAAATTCCTTAAAAAGAAATAAAATGCTTTGTTTTGTCAGGACATTACTAGACAAATCCAGTGATCGTTTAGATATTTTCCCAGACGTCCTGTCTGCTGCAGAGATTAAGGGAAGATGGCAGAGTCAGTACAGAAGCCATTTGTAACTCTTATTTTTTTTGCTTCATTTTAGTTCAGACTCTACTGCAGTCTAAATCACGGTCCCTCAGTTCCTAGCACAGGTTCACACGGGAGACACACGAGAGACACTTTCGTTGCTCACATGCTCCATTTAGACCAAATAGCTAGTCAGTCAGTCAGTCAAATCAGATTGTCCTCCTGCCTGTTTAGAGCAGACCAGTCGACTCCCTTAGCTACCCCACCTCTCAGTCCATAACTTTCAATGCCCTTGTCATACAATCACACTCATCTGTTTTAAAAGTCTAAAAATTTTTATATCCTAAGCAATGTCTTAAAAGTTCCTGGCTGAATCAAGACAATGATGAGGCATTTCACAGAATACCTGAAGCAGCAAAGCATGCATGCTCCTACGGTCTCTATCTATAAAATTCTTCTACCAGATGAAAAATAACGAAAGTAGTAACACACAGGCTTGACCCAGTCAGGAGCTTGTCTGGATACATTTTCTACACTGTGGTCCAGACATGGCCCTATTGTAACATTCTGGGTTTCAGACATCATATATGTGTTTAGCTAGTAGTAGGGCTACACAGTCTTTTGGAGAATTAAAACCAGCAATCTATCCCCAGCTGGATTTTTAATTGAGATTGAGATATTTCAAATCAAGCAACATTTATTGAGATCTTCTTATGTGCCAGGCATTTTGCTAAATCCTAGGGAAACAAAGTTCAAGAAGAACTTTCTGCCCCTGGTGGCCTCTCAATGTAAAATCCTCACTGCATAATCATTCAGTTTCACACATTTCCTTTCCTTTGAAAGCTAATATAAGAAACATGGAGGTTCTATATATTTTCAACTATATTCCAGCTTGATACACTCTCAAATTCAGAACCAGCTAAATCTCTCATCCTGGGTGCCCCTTTTATTAAACAAAGCAAACCAAACCACTTACCCATTTGATTGAACTATCAGAAAAGTTTGAACTAAATTAAGTACTAAATTTTGTTATCTAAACCCAACTTCCAGGGAAGATGGCGGCGTGAGCAGGGTGGCGGAAATCTCCTCCCAAAACCATATATATTTATGAAAATACAACAAATACAACTATTCCTAAAAGAGAGACCAGAAGATACAGGACAGTACCCAGCCTGCATCTACACCTGAGAGGACTCAGAACCCGTGAGGCAGGTAAGATACGGAGCTGAACCGAGCACTCCCCCACCCCAGGGTACTGGCAGCAGGAGAGGAATAAGAGCCGGGAGGGAGTGGAAGTACAGGCCCGCGAAATAACCAGCCCTGGTGATCTGCGCGGGAAGCACTGAAACACATCGCACGGTGTATCGGAGATTGGAGAGACAGAGGGTGCAGGATCTGAGCCAGGGAATGCACCAGGTCCTCGCAGCCGGCTCCCTGGGACAAAAGAAAAGCGCGCACTTTTCTTAGAGGTCTTAAAGTGACAGGGGCCCGAAGGAGTAGCAGGATCGTCCCACCACACTCAGCCCAAGAGGCTGGGAGTCCTGGGGAATTTAGGACCCCTTGGCTGGTGACTGGGAAAAAGTAGACGAACTGAGACTTCTACACAGATCAGCAGCCTCCCATTAATTCCCGCCCTGACCAGAGCTACAAAAGCCCTGCGGAGCAGCATGGCCATGGCTGCAGAATAGTGGAGCAACAGCGCCACCTACAGCATCCTCACAGAATCTACTCCCTGTGGGCGTTTTTTTTTCTCTTTTCTTTTGTTTTCTTTTCTTTCTTTCTTTCTTTCTTTTGTTTCCCTTTTCTTGCTCTTATTTTTTTTTTAATTCTTAAGGAGCCCAGCTGACATACATGGCACCTACCAGCAACCACTTCTATCACCATGAAAAGACAGAGAAATATGGTTAAAAACAAAGCTTATCCAGATGCAGAAACCAGAGAGGGAGTCTGAAGGGATGGAAATGCACAATCTTCCTGAAAAAGAATTCAGAATAAAAGTCATAACCATACTGATGGATCTACAGAGAAATATGCAAGAGCTTAGGGAGGAAGTGAGAGAAGTGAGGAAAGACAATGCAGAAACAAGACAAGCGATCGATGGGCTTAGCAGCAGACTGGACGAGATGCAAGACACTGTTAATGGAATAGAAATAAGACAACAGGAATACAGAGAAGCTGAAGCAGAGAGAGATAAAAGGATCTCTAGGAAAGAAAGAATATTAAGAGAACTGTGTGACCAATCCAAACGGAACAATATTCACATTATAGGAGTACCAGAGGAAGAAGAGAGAGAAAAAGGGATAGAAAGTGTCTTTGAAGAAATAATTGCTGAAAACTTCCCCATGCTGGGGAAGGAAATAGTCTCGCAGTCCATGGAAGCCCACAGATCTCCCAACACAAGGGTCACAAGGAAGACAACACCAAGACACATAATAATTAAAATGGCAAAGATCAAACATAAGGACAGAGTATTAAAGGCAGCTCGAGAGAGAAAAAGATCACCTACAAAGGAAAACGCATCAGGCTATCATCAGACTTCTCAACAGAAACCTTACAGGCCAGAAGAGAATGGCATGCTATATTTAACGTAATGAATCAGAAGGGCCTCGAACCAAGAATATTGTATCCAGCACGATTATCATTTAAATATGACGGAGGGATTAAACAATTTCCAGACCAGCGAAAGCTGAGAGAGTCTGCCTGCCATAAACCACCTCTACAGGATATCTAAAATGGACTGCTCTAGAGGTAAGCACTCCTAAGGCTACAAAGATGTCACTAGAGAACATAAAAGCAGTAACTAAAGGCAAATAATAAAACACCTAGTATATAAAGAATGGAGGAGGAAGAATAAGAAGGGAGAGAAATAAAGAAACATCAGACAGTGTTTACAATAACTTAACAAGAAAGTTAAGTTAGATTGTCAGATAGGAAAGAAGCAACCCTTGAACTTTTGGTAACCACGAATCTAAAGCCAGCAATGGCAATAAGTACATATCTATTGATAATCACCCTAAATGTAAATGGACTGAATGCACCAATCAAAACACACAGAGTTACAGAATGGATGAAAAAGCAAGACCCATCTATATGCTGCTTACAAGAGACTCGACTCAAACCCAAAGATATACACAGACTATAAGTGAAGGGATGGCAAAAGATATTTCATGCAAACAACAAAGAGAAAAAAGCAGGTGTTGCAGTACGTGTATCAGAAAAAATAGACTTCAAAAGGAACAAAGTAGCAAGAGATAAAGAAGGACATTACATAATGATAAAGGGGTCAGTCCAACAAGAGGATATAATCATTATAAATATATATGCATGCAACACAGGAGTGCCGGCATATGTGAAACAAATACTAACAGAATTAAAGGAGGAAATAGAAAGCAATGCAGTCATTTTAGGAGACTTCAACACACTACTCACTCCAAATGACAGATCAACCAGACAGTAAATAAGTAAAGACACAGAGGCACTGAACAACACACTAGAACAGATGGACTTAACAGACATCTACAGAACTCTACACCCAAAACTAATAGGATACACATTCTTCTCAAGTGCGCATGGAACATTTTCCAGAATAGACCACATACTAGGCCACAAAAAGAACCTCAGTAATTTCAAAAATATTGAAATCCTACCAACCAACTTCTCAGATCACAAAGGTATAAAACTAGAAATAAATTTTAGAAAGAAATCAAAAAGGCTCACAAATACATGAAGACTTAACAACATTCTCCTAATTAATCAAAGGGTTAATGACCAAATCAAAACAGAAATCAAAGAATATATGGAGAATAATGACAACAACAACACAAAGCCACAACTTCTGTGGGACGCAGCAAAGACAGTTCTAAGAGGAAACTATATTGCAATCCAGGCCTATTTAAAGAAGGAAGAACATTCCCAAATGAATAGTCTAAAGACACAATTACTGAAATTGGAAAAAGAAGAACAAATGAGGCCCAAACTCACCAGAAGGAGGGACATAATAAAGATCAGAGGAGAAATAAATAAAATTGAGAAGAACAAAACAATAGAAAAAAATCAATGAAACCAAGAGCTGGTTCTTTGAAAAAATATACAAAATAGATAAATCCCTAGCCAGACTCATTAAGAGAAAAAGAGAAACTATACACATAAACAGAATCAGAAATGAGAAAGGAAAAATAACAACAGACCCCACAGAACTACAAAGAATTATGAGAGAATATTATGAGAATCTCTATGCTAACAAGCTGGAAACCTAGAAGAAATGGACACCTTTTTAGAAAAATACAACCTTCCAAGACTGACCAAGCAAGAAACAGAAAAACTAAACAGACCAATCAGCAGCAATGAAATTCAATCAGTAATCAAAAAACTACCCAAGAACAAAATGACTGGACCAGATGGATGCACCTCTGAATTTTACCACACATACAGAGATGAAATAACACCCATTCTCCTTAAAGTTTTCCAAAAAATAGAAGAGGAGGAAATACTTCCAAACTCATTCTATAAAGCCAGCATCACTCTAACACCAAAACTGTGAAAAGACCTCACCAAAAAAGAAAATTACAGACCAATATCCCTGATGAACGTAGATGCAAAAATACTCAACAAAATATTAGCAAACTGTATTCAAAAATACATCAAAAGGATCATACACCATGATCAAGTGGGATTCATCCCAGGGATGCAAGGATGGTACAACATTCGAAAATCCATCAACATCATTAACCACATCAACAAAAAGAAGAACAAAAACCACATGATCATCTCCATAGATGCTGAAAAAGCATTTGACAAAATTCAGCATCCATTTTTGATTAAAACTCTCAACAGAATGGGTATAGATGGCAAGTACCTCAACATCATAAAGGCCATATATGACAAACCCACAGCTAACATCATACTTAGCAGTGAGAAGCTGAAAGCTTTTCATCTAAAATCGGGAACAAGACAGGGATGCCCACTCTCTCCACTGTTATTCAATATAGTACTGGAGGTCATAGCCATGACAATCAGACAAAACTAAGACATACAAGTCATCCAGATTGATAAAGAAGAAGTCAAATTGTCACTATTTGCAGATGACATGATATTGTACATAAAAAACCCTAAAGACTCCACTCCAAAACTACTAGGACTAATATCTGAATTCACCAAAGTTGCACGATACAAAATTAACACACAGAAATCTGTTGCTTTCTTATAGACTAACGATGAACTAACAGAAAGAGATATCAGAAAAACAATTCCATTCACAATTGCATCAAAAAGAATAAAATACCGAGGAATAAACCTAACCAAGAAAGTGAAAGACCTGTACTCTGAAAACTACAAGACACTCCTAAGAGAAATTAAAGAGGACACTAACAAATGGAAATGCATCCCATGCTCTTGGCTAGGAAGAATAAATATTGTCAAAATGGCTATACTACCTAAAGCAATCTACAGATTCAATGCAATCCCTATCAAACTACCAACAGCTTTCTTTAATGAACTGGAATAAATAATTCTAAAATTCATATGGAACCACAAAAGACCCTGAATAGCCAAAGCAATCCGGAGAAGGAGGAATAAAACAGGGGGAATTATGCTCCCTGACTTCAAGCTCTACTACAAAGCCACAGTAATCAAGACAATTTGGTATTGGCACAAAAGCAGACCCACAGACCAGTGGAACAGAATAGAAAATCCAAACATTAACCCAAACATATACAGTCAATTAATATATGATAAAGGAGCCTTGGATATACAATGGGGAGATGACAGCCTCTTCAGCAGCTGGTGTTGGAGAAACTGGACAGCTACATGTAAGGGAATGAAACTGGACTACTGTCTAACCCCATACACAAAAGTCAACTCAAAATGGATCAAAGACCTGAATGTAAGTCATGAAACCATAACACTCTTAGAAAAAAACATAGACAAAAATCTTTTGGACATAAACCCAAGCGACTTCTTCATGACCATATCTTCCCGGGCAGGGGAAACAAAAGTAAAAATGAACAAGTGGGACTATATCAAGCTGAAAAGTTTCTGTACAGCAAAGGACACCATCAGTAGAACAAAAAGACATCCTACAGTATGGGAGAATATATTCATAAATGACGAATCTGATAAGGGGTTGACATCCAAAATATATAAAGAACTCAGGCACCTCAACAAACAAAAAGCAAATAATTCAATTAAGAAATGGGCAGATGACATGAATAGACACTTCTTCAAAGAAGAAATTCAGATGGCCAACAGGCACATGAAAAGATGCTCCACATCGCTAATCATCAGAGAAATGCAGATTTAAACCACAATGAGATATCACCTCACACCAGTGAGGATGGCCAACATCCAAAACACAAACAACAACAAATGTTGGTGAGGATGTGGAGAAAAGGGAACCCTCCTACACTGCTGGTGGGAATGCAAATTAGTTAAACCATTGTGGAAAGCAGTATGGAGGTTCCTCAAAAAACTCAAAATAGAAATACCATTTGACCCAGGAATCCCACTCCTAGGAATTTACCCTAAGAATGCAGCAGCCCAGTTTCAAAAAGACAGATGCACCCCTATGTTTATTGAAGCACTATTTACAATAGCCAAGAAATGGAAGCAACCTAAGTGTCCATCAGTAGATGAGTGGATAAAGAAGATACCCATGTGGTACATATACACAATGGAATATCATTCAGCCCTAAGAAGAAAACAAATCCTACCATTTGCAACAACATGGATGGAGCTAGAGGGTATTATGCTCAGTGAAATAAGCCAAGCTGAAATAGACAAGTATCAAATGATTTCACTCTTATGTGGAGTATAAGAACAAAGAAAAAAACTGAAGGAACAAAACAGC